>CM065718.1:56471294-56486294 GCA_033310375.1 Conus canariensis | reverse complement strand
TTTTCTCGTAAGCGTCTTTTGCTTTAGCTAAATCTTCCATTGCCTTGTTATGGCGTTCTCTCTCTTCATCAGATCGCAATTTACTAAACATATAATTGCTGCCAGAGAAAGCCAATGCATTAACAATAGCCCCGCCCACCATCAGAACTAATCCAGACATCTTTTTTATAATGAATGAATCTTTTTTAGAATGAATCTTTTTTTATAAATCAATCTGCCTAAATGCATTAATCTTTCTATGCATTACTCTGCCTATGCATTGATGTTTTCTGGGATAATCCCCTGTGCAACAAGAAAGTCTTTTGAGGCAATCCCTGCAGTAATTACAACTATAACCTTAACAACATCCTCAATGTCTAACCTTCCTAGATCCGCCGGCTTCATTTTTAACATGTTTTTTGCTAGCACGCTATAACCAATACTAAGACCGCTAATTACAGCAGAATGGTAAATCGTATTGATAATCTTTTTTTCACTCATCTTTTTATTAACTAAAAAAATAATTAAAATAATCATAATACGAAAGGCTGTCTATGTGCTTTTTAATCAAATAATCTTTTGTTGTTAAAGCTAAAAATAAGGCTGCAACTAGCCTTGGCGAATCTTCTATCTTTCCGATGTTGGGTGGTTTTATTCTTAACAAACATTTTGCAAGAGTTGAATAAACTATAACGCCAACAATAGGCACTGCATAATTAACCAGCATTAAACTCATGGTTTTATTTTTTTATTGCTTTTAAAAAGGGCTTTAAAAATGGATTGCGACGAGCTATTAAAGTGTGAGGAGGCAGCAGACCTTTGTCATAAAGAAAGATTATACTCGCTGGCTGCATGTGGGAAAACCAGGCAGTATCTAGGCGTTGAACTAAGTATTGAACAGATTCAGCAATTGTCTACATCAGACGTTGAGAAGTATTACGCTAGGTACGAAGCACAGCTAGGATCAAAAATGGTTAGATCGGTGGGACAGACAATGATTAGTTTATATGCTAAGTTAGTAGGCAAGATAGCGCCGATTGATTCAGAAGAAGATTTAAAATATGACTTATCACAAGATCCGGTTTTAACCAAGTCCCTAGAATCTCTTGCATGTGACATGTATTATAGATTTGGGACGTTGCTATGTCCATTTATCATGGGATTAATTACTTTCAATCATATTAATTTTAATCATATTAATTTTAATCAGACTAAAAAAAATGAGCGAGCAGGAGAAGAATGTCCCACAGGAGCAGAATGCTCCACAAGTGAATTCTCCACAAGTGAATTTACAGGCGAGTGCCCCACAAGTGAGTGCCCCACAGGCGAGTGCCCCACAAGTGAGTGTCCCGCAAGTGAGTAGTGTTACTAAAGCTAAAAGTGCTGGGCGTGTTGAGGCCGGTCGTAAACTAGCTGAATGGAACAGACTGCAAAAAGCAAACCAAGCAGCAAAACAAAAATTATTAGATAGTAATACAACATCAGCACCAGCACCGCCACCGCCACCAACAACAACACAATCAAACTATAAGATGTATTATTATGTGCTGGGGAGTATTGTTGTTGGTGGAGGGTTTGTAGCATACAAGCGCCTAAAACCATACTTAGCAGCAAAGCTACAAACCCCCACAAAAACAGTAAAAGAACCAGCTTCTGCAAAAAAAGTACAACCTCCTGCTGTAGACCCATTTTTAATAAATTAGTTTTTTAATGTGTTGTTAAGTACTGGTTAAGTACAAGCTAAGTACTGGTTAAGACAGTTATAACAAGTTAAGTGTAAGTAAAGCGCAAGTTAAGTGCAAGTTAAGTGCAAGTCATGTTAAGATCTTAAGTTAAGTACTAGTTAAGTACTAGTTAAGATCTTAAGTTAAGTACTAGTTAAGTACTAGTTAAGATCTTAAGTTAAGTACTAGTTAAGATCTTAATTTAAGTCAGTTAAGTCGGCTCTCCAATGTCCTACAGCATATGAAAACTCAGGGCTAACGTAAGTTCTCTTGTTATTGTTAGAGACTAGTGATTTCTTATTAACTGCAGTTGTGTTTACTTGATGCAGAGTAGAGCGCAGATTAACATTTGTGTGATGAAATACTTTGTTTTCAAAGAGAGCTTGCTTGTAGTTGTTGTGACTTATATTTTTTTTGACAGCTTCTTTACTTATTCCCTTAGCTTTCTTTGTTACAGAAGTCTGGGTAGCAACGCTATACATCTTTGATCGTAAGCCAACGTATTCTTGTATAACCGTCCCATTAAGTTCATCCTTCATCTTTCCAATCACTTTCTTGTTCACAGTTGAATGTAGAGGTGAATCTTTTGGGTAGTCGCATGTGTCGTACCACCCATCAGCTCCTTTAGCTACTTCTGTTTCTAAATCCTTATAGAAGTCTTCAGTTGGGATGTCCATAATAAAAGAGTCAGTGTCTGTGTAAAGGACTCTAGACTTTGGGTACAGCGGTTTAAAGTAGTCGTATAGAAATTCAAGCATTAACAGCTTTGACAGCTCTAATACTGTGAAGCCAATAAACACCGGCTTATCCAACTTCACACTCAGTTTCTTCATCATAATGCCAACCAGGCTGTCGCTAAATCTTCTAAAGTCTTGGTAGTTAGGTTTAGAGACCAGCTTAATTGCTTGTTTTTCTTTCGTAACTAATCTTACATCTTTACGCTTGTGTGGGTTTTCCATGGTTTTGCCAAAACAGCTGTTGTTCATTAGTTTAAAAAAGTCTTTTTCTGAGGCATCAGTGGCTTTAGTCCTAAGATCAGTATTCTTCATGATGTATGGCCTCATAAAGGGCTCTTGTTCAAATTCTATAATTCTATGAACGGCAGTAAGTTTCAGTCCGTGTCTTAAGTAAAACTGTAGCAGTCTGTAATGACAGACATACTTTCTCTTGTGTCGAAGATTAGGCACAAGCTTAGGCGGTTCGGTGGGGCTCATCTTTAATCTTTCTGCCGCTAGGGGGTAATCATTATGGAGGTCATGCAATTCTGGGGGATATTCTAAGTCTACTTCTAAGATTAGTCCTATTGGATAATCAGGCGTAAGACGCGGTAGATAACTCAACATTTTATTAACGTCATGAGGCCCGTTTATCATTTTAAAGTTTCTTAATGGCAGCGTCTGACTCATGGCCCACCCATACAGATTGTTAGCGTCTAAATACATCAGATAGTTGGATGGTTTAGTTGGATCATAATCGTCTAAGTACTTGTTGTTGGCTTTGCAGTAAGGATGACAGGCCATGCTAATACCTCCTCTCAGCCCGTCTTCAATCATCTGGAGTGTATCCAGATCAGATATCAAGTCAATCTGAATGTTTGTAAACTTCAAGAATGCATCCCAAGAAAGGCCCGGGGCAGAGATATACTGTGATGAATCTAGGCCGTAGTGTTTTATGCAAGTAGCTCTGTAATTCTGAAAGACGTCAGCTAATAAACACACGTCGGCCATTAGATATTGATCGTGATAATCACCCATCGTTTGACAGTGTAATTCTGTCCAGGCTTTCTGTGCGTGTTCATAGTCGGAGTCAGATATGCCTCCACCTCTAAGACGGCTGTAAAAGTCTTCTTTATGGGGCAGCGCTGGCTCGTTAAACCTGTCCCACGAGTCCATGTATTCATAGGGATAGACGCCTTTACGGACTAAAGATGGATTGAAGTATTTTTTAGTGATTGGATAGTCTTGCAGAGATCCCGCTAACTTATCTAAACTTCCCATCAGATGCTGGGCAGAGTCATAGAAGGACAAACAGTCAATAGTAAAGGTCATGTATTTTTCTGATGACTGTGCAATACAGCTAACCCTCTTATATTCAGAAGTCACTGCTTGCATGATGAAATGAGAATCATAGCCTCGTAAGTTATGAAAGAAGATAGGCAGTTTCCATGTCTTGGGGTCAACCTTAAGTTGAAGATTGCAGCTATTGTGCGCAGCCCCTCTGAACTTTCCAGTAATGTGGTCATGGTCTCTTACTGTCACGTCTTTGCTGTTAGGCGTTAGCTCTAGGCCGCATATCCAACAGTAGGTAGCTGATCTATAACGTTCTTCATCTTCGGGAGTCATCTTAATGTCTGAGAGATTCAGCTGATTAGAGAATTGATTGCGAAGGTGTTTCATCTGCTCCAAAAATCGATCGGCCGCGTTGGGACCTCTGTAAATCTCCGGCTGTGTGTGTGCCCCATCTGATCTAACAACGACGAAAGCATAAGAACAAATCTGATGGTGGGTTAATAAGGCTGTTTTTTGTTGCGTCCGTTCTTGAGGGCCGTAGTACTGTGGCAAGATTGATTCAAAGTCAGCATAGACTACGTATGGCCTCATCTGCAGTTTGTGTACATTCTTAAAACTAACTTTAGACCCTGGTGGAGGCATAAGAAGTTCGGTTTTACAGTCTACAATGCTTTTACAATGTTTCTTATGTTCAGCAGCTGCCTGTATAGATGGGATTCTGACCAAACATCTCCTACAGAGCTCTTGTTTAGCAGTATCCGTTGTAGTATACGCCAGAAGTCTGCTCATTGTTCTAATTAATACATAGTGGCTCTTGGAACCATCTTCAAACAGTATTAAGTCTACATGATTTTCAAGTGACTCGCCTAAAGTAGGGGCTTCGGGAGAAATCCTTAGAGGGACTAGATTGTCTACTACAGACCATGTGTATACGCTTACAGTTATTGGTTTGTTTTGTTCTTCAAACTGGCCGATGCTTTCTATGCTCACTGGAAAGGTTATGCCTTCAAAGTTTAGCTCATTTATATACAGCCTATAATTAGATACTCTGCTTGCATTATTTTTAACTGGGTGTAGATGCGCTAAAACGCACCACATGAAGCACATATTGTCAGAATTATGTATGTTTAAGGCTGCTCGTTTCAACTCTAACTCTCTTGGGAGAGGGATGTAAGAATTGCCGGCCATAGGAGAGTATTTGACTTGTCTTAATCTGATTTCAAGGACTGTTCCTTCAGACCAGCCAGAACCCCTTAACTTAGCCTCCTCACTTGCATGGTTAAACTGTGTAAGCATGTAATCAGCCCAGTCAGAATTAAAGTCGTGATAGCTAGTAACTTCTTTCTGTATAGTTGAAACCCAGACTAGTATACTGTAATCATCGGGGGTTATATATTCAATCTGAATGGCCAACGACACTTTTACTGGCGGGTTAAATTGAAGAGACTCTGGGATTTTAGAAATGGCATGTGTTACGCTTTCCTGAACGTTTGTGGGGTTAATGGTGTCCATGTCTAGTACTCTGTTCATATTGCCCGACGGTTTGTCATCCATCGCTTTTGTGATCGTCATTTTTAAGATCAAATAAATAGGTAATACAAAAAAATAAATACTAAAATTTAGCTAATATTTACTAATTTGAGGTAATACAAAAAAATAAATACTAAAATTTAGTTAAATTGAATAGCCGCTCCTTCAGAGCTAGTAAAAATAGACAATTCAGCGTCATCAGGAGCCATAATATTAACTAAAATTGCAATGCACTTTATAACTGGGTTGGGCCAAGAATCTGGCATTTTACTGATTACGTTAGTTACACTTTCACGAATATCGGTGTGCTCAAAAAGATCCGCAATTAATTCGTCAAACTTGTTTCTTAACTCTTCTTCATTAGCCCCCGCTCCATCATTAACTCTAGGGCGCAGCATATATTTTTAAGTTCTGTAACTACTTTGGTCGCCATTTTTAAGATCAAATATATAAGTAATACAATAATTAAATCATGCTCGTTTTTGGGTTTGCAAGGTTCTGCTTTGCAATGTTCTTTCTGATTGCCTCAGCGTCTACCTGTTGTGAAGTAAAAGTCTTTCTCCATTTCTTTTGGAGGTCGATTTTTTGTTGTCTGTAATCATCACCGTCAGCCATGGCTCGTTTAAATTCTTCGTCTGTTACTTTTCCATCCAGCAATGTATCGCTTATAATCAGCCTTAATGAATGAAGTTTTGCTGTTGCTAGGGCTACAATGGCAGTGTGCTTTTGTAACTTAGGTGCCAGTTTCTTTAAAACCGCACTTACAATCGTGGACACAGCAACTAACCCCAAACCAACACTCCCAAAAGCTATGGATATTGGCGCCCCAACTCCAGTAGCTAAAAGAACGACACTAGACCCGGTGCTTAAGCCGGCTACAACTGATGAGCCGGTGATTATATAAGAAAGGGCATTTAAAGCTTTAGCATATTTTTTTCTAGTAACCCTATACTTGTTCAAATCACTTTCTATTTCCTCTTCAAGCTTAGTCATGTGCTTTAATCTAAACTGCTGACCGTCTTCCATTTTAAAACAAGATTATTTTTTTAATCCTGTACATATCTTCTTATTAACCCTTCTGGCAGCACTTCATCAACAGAGTAAAACGCAATAAAATCAACATACTTAATGAAAATAAAATCGAGTACTGTTAGTTTGTCTTTGTCAACCATCACAGTAACTTTGTCAGAAGATACAAAAGTGTTTATTTGATCCTCATTTTTAGTAATAACAATAACAAGCCTAAGAGGGCCGCCCAAGTTTTCAGACTTTATTTGTACACCCTGATTAACGTATGCTCTGGCAAACTAGGATCAGACTCCCTTGGAGTGATAAATAAGCGAAAAAGCATCGTCATTTTTCTAGGCAGTGATTCTAGTTTTGGGTTAAACTCTAAGCCGACGGTGTCATCCCCCACTTCAGCTAAGGGTCTCTTTCTCCGCAGCATATATACAGAGCCCTGCTTAGTTATTTCAATCTGCTTTTTCTGTTGTAATCCTGGGACTAGGCTAGCAAGAAAGGGACCTGCATTCAAAGCTTTTCTAAAATTGTATTTCTTATCAAAGTATACATGGGGGCTTCGTAGTTCAAACTTTAAATTCCAGTTAATGTCAGGAAGCAACGCCCAGGCATTCTCTCGTTTATGAAGTTTGTATTCGTGTTTGCCAAAATCGTTTGCCCTTAAATTTCTTATCTCTTCCAGGGCAGGATACTGCTGTCGTTTTTTATCTTCAATTTCTATTCGTTTGTAAACGCCATCGTCGGTGTACTCAAATCCATAAACATTTCCTGGCACTCCTATTAGATCAAAGTCAGTTGTATCTGCTAGATCTTTTATCTCTACTGCAACGCATTTAGGAGCTAACTCTGCTTTTGATTCTGGCCCTCGAGACATTCTTTTTAATATAAACAATTTATTATTAAACAATCTATAATGAGCAATCTATAATGAGCAATCTATAATAAGCAATCTATAATAAGCAATCTATAATGAGCAATCTATAATAAACAATCTATAATAAACAATCTATAATAAACAATTTGTTATAAACAATTTGTTATAAACAATTTGTTATAAACAAACGTAGTGAACTGGCGGGTCAGTCCGTAAGCATAGTTTAGCATGCTTAGATTTTTCTAGCCGCTCTTTTATTTTTTTTAGTTCATCCCTGTCCCTGATTATATAGTTTTCACTTAAACACTCTTCAAAACTATCCCTGTCCTTAGTATAGAATAAGATAACTGATTTTAACTGCGATCTAAAGTCTTTTAAGACAGCATTGTATTTCTGAGTTAAGAGCCAAACAGAAACTAATGCGTGTCTTCCGCTAAAGGCTAGCTTAGACAGGGCCCTTCTTTTTTTAACAATGTCTTGTTCGGCTGAACAGTCATCAATAATAAACAGCGTTTCAGTTCCCTCAAATAGCCTATAGTAATGTTCTAAACAGTCGCTTAGCTTGTCAGTAGGATCAACTAGAAATATATTCTCGTCTGTCCAAACAAACTGCCTTTCTTTGTAAGACTTGTTGTGCTTAATGGTTGTGCAGAATATAACAATGTACTCGTAATGAAACCTGTAGACTGTTTGTAACAAATCAAGCACGAAGACAGTTTTCCCACACCCAGTAATCCCACAAATAAGCGAACAGTGCGGGTCTTTGGGCAAAAAGTTCAAACTATCCATCTGTTTTAATAGGCTATTTCTTTCAGTCTATTTTCTTCAATGTTCAGCTGGGCGTCATAAACCACAAAAACGTGCATTTGTATCTGGCCATTCTCCTCCTCTTCCTTATTAATCTGTATGAGTATGCCATCTGACCCTACCCTTCTTCCACTCCCGTGCAGTCTGTTGTCATACGTGGACCTAAAATCCAGCCATAATCCATATTTGTCTGTTAGATAATCTTCGAGTCTTACATCGTGAAGGTGAAGTTTTTTACACACATGATCGGCTGTGGGGCTTGTCTGTCTGCCTCCAGCAAACAATTTTCTTATTTCATCAAAGTGTTGGTCGGGCAAAAGTCCAGCTGAATACAGCTGAAAAGGCTTACCATCTACTGTGCAAGACAGTTGCTCAATTTTTGGGTTGTAAAACACCTCAGATTCTCTCTGAAAAGGAGCTAAGGGTTTAGTAAATAGCAAGAGAACCCCCTTTAGAGACCTTAAAGAATTGCTTATAGCTATTTCCCAGACGGTGTCTTGCTTGTTTTTAATCGCTAGACTGTGGTGTAAAACTCTTTCAAAGTAAACAACCGCCCTACTTTTATACTGATTTAAGATTATTCTAGCTAGTTCGGGGTTAGTAACAACGTCAAAATTAAGAGAGATGTTACTAACAGTGTATTTGGCTAAGGGATCATCTGATAAAATAACAGATCCGCTGTCATTGAATGTCAGTTCGTAAGTAAGTTTGTCTCTTAGTGCGCCTTGGTAATATGGTTGATGGGTTTTTAACAGTTCAAAATCTAGAGGGATGCAAAATCTGTTCTTAAATGCTCGCGCTATTGCCTGGTCTCCCTCGTCTTCCTTTGCATCTGCAGCATTAAGCCTGTGCTTAAGACCGTTTGGGCTCTGAATTCCCTGAAAGATTTTGTCTTTCCTTTCTGTTCTGGGTAGCCACAGATCAGAATAGAGATTAAAAATGTCTGCGCTACTCAGTGAGAAGACTTCTCTACCCTCCAGTTTAATTACCATATTTTTAATGATGGCCCTGCCCAGGTTAGCAACAACAGTAGCATTAGGATCCGTCGACTCAATATCTATTTTGAATGACAGCCTGGCAGTGCCCGGCATTATAACATCGTCAGGCCCGAGATCACTAAATCTTACTGTTAACATTTCATTAGGCTCAATTGTTGATGGATTATTTACAACCCGCACAGTCTGTCTTATGCCTTTTATGCCGTGGGGCTCCTTCGCTTTTCTGAATGGATCAAGGTCGCAGCCGTATGGGTTCATTTTTTATAAAACAAAAAATAATAAATATATAAATATGGCTGATGATGATTTTGACGCAATTGAACCTATTGAAGAGGAAGATGATGAAACAGAATCGGGCCCTTCATTAGAAGATGAACTTGAAGAAGCACGTTCTTTAACCCCTTCAGTAGAAGAAACGCCCCCTGGAGTTATTACAGCTCGTGCAGAACTATTAACAAATAAAATTAACTCATTCTATAGAAGCATAGGACTAGAGCCGCCAGAAGGCCACAGTGCTTTTGATTTTAAGATGGATAAAAATAATCATCTGTATGTAAGGACTAGTAAAGGCCTTGTACAACTTACTACAAAGCCAGACCCGGGCAAGTTTTTAAGCATGGGCACAATTCTTAGAAAACTCCCTGTTGCCGACCGAAGGCGGTTAGCCCTTATTAAAGATTTAAGGCCCGAGGCTGTTAGTGCTTTACAGAACGTGGGGCGGAGGTTGCTAACACGATCTGAAATAGAAGTGATCTCTATTCAAGAATTAAGTCAAAGAACAGATGAAGCAATAGCAGAAATTGAGACGAGTTTTAATGAGGAGACGCAGTTAAAAACAATTGTCGGCTCGCCTAGTCAAAGAGAACGTGAGCTGAGCCCTGAAGAAGAGGCAGCTTTACAAACAATTGATGACCCTCCATTGCCTGAGAGTGTACACAGGAATCTTAAAGCCGCAATACGTGAACTCAGGGGCCTTGATGAAACTCTGCGGAGAATAAATGGCGAGCTAAAAAACAACTTGTCAAAACTTGGTGAGCTAGAGAGAGAGATAAGAGAAGAAAAAAATAAACTGGCTGATGCAGATGATAACAATTTAGGGCGAGAAGAAAAGGCTAGAATACAGGCAAAAATACAGGAGTTAATGTTACTAAGGGCAGCCAGGTTAGAAACGTTGTCTACTAACAGAGAACAAATAGTATTACAAACAAACAGAATCAAAGAAACTATACGCAGAATACTTTATGAAAATACTACATTAGCAGAAAGAATAAGGATTCTGTTCAGAGAGCAGGGGATTACAATAGTTAGTATATTGACGGCTGTTGGGTTTGCTATCTCTACACTGGTTTATGCATTAACCGGCAGTGCGCCAACAGGGCCAGTAATGCCTCCAACGCCTCAACCTGGTAAAAGTTGGATTAGAAAACAATTGCATCATCTAGCAAACCTATTAAAGAAGTTAGCAGCTAAAGCCCTTGATGCTCTGCCTGGCATAATAGGCAGTGTTGTTAGTTGGGTTTTGTCTACTATAGGCAAAGTGGCTGGTTATATGGCCGACCATCTGTGGACGTTAGGAGTGCTGGCCGCTGGTTTAATTTTTAGTGAAATAAAGTATGGCTAATCCAGTAAAAGTTAAAAACACAACAAGGGCTGTCTTTTCGCTAGTGTGTCTGTCGGGGTAAGGCAGATCAACAGGCGGTGGACTGCTTTCTGGGCTGCTTATAACTGGCGGCGGTGGGTCGCTTTCTGCAGGTTCTGGGCTAGATACTTTTTTTAAAATGGCTGGCGCGGGCCTTGTGTTTAAACCTTGATTGTGTCCTAAGTTTTGGCCGTCTCCGGCTATGAGGATTTCATTATTATAATTCTGTATCATGCCAATCTGCAGTCTAAGGTCAGAAGGCAGCATGTATAATCCATGACCAACAACAAAGTCAACCTTTGACCGAGCATGTGAAAGAACGTTTTGGTACCTTTGTATGCTGGAAGGCAAATCAACAGCAGAGTTAATAGCATCTTCTAAATTGGCTAGAAATTGTTTTCTGGCGTCAAAGCCTGTAGATTGATCCACTATGCTAGACTTGGTCTGTGCTTGCGCTCCTAATAGACACCAAACGTATGTCCGTATGGAGTCATTAAGCCTTTGCACTCCCGGCATTGTTAGACCTTTACTTTCATCTAAGATAAATGTTGCCCAAGCATTGGGGTGTTTTTGTTCTATGGCCCCCAATCTAACTTGGGAGTTTGACTTAAAAGAGGTGTGGCCGGGCCAGTAGTCAAAATTATATTCTCTACGCTGACCCCACAAATACAATGTGCCTAACCCGTGATTGCGGTCTAACTTTTGTCTAAAGTTATTTGAAGGGTTAATGTTAAATTCGTTGCAGATTCTTTCATATGCATTATTGTCCATTGGACTGAGAAATGGATTAAACGCGTTGTCGTTGGGGAGGCGTACTTCTAGTTCAGTTAGTATGCGTCTGTACTGATAATAAACATGAAAGTTATATACTGACCTTACTAAAAGATTGGGGTGGTTTAAATGGTTTGCATATGAAACACCGCAGCCAGTGGTTGAGCAGTAAACTGCAAAATTTAACTGATTCTGGTAAAAGGTCATAGGATGAGTTAACCATGCTGATGGCACTCTATCACTCTTTATTGGAGGATTTAAATATCTAGTTAGTGGGTTTACAAGTCTGACTAGAAAGCCATATGATTCATCCACTGCGATGGTTAGGTTACTAAAGTCCAAAGATTTGGGCTCATAAACCCCTCCTACGTCGTAAGCGGCACTTTCATTATATTTAAAAGGCTCCATTTTTAAATAGATTTTTTAAAAAGGATTTAAAAAGGATGTTCCTTTATATAACCAAGCAAAACCAGCGCGTGTTTTTAAAGTATTCAGTTGACAATAAAGGCGGGAAGTGTAGGGATGCTCTTAGAGAACTTAGGTTTAAAATAAGGTGGTTTAACATATCTGAAAAGGCCCAAAATAATTGGATAGATATTTATGATGAGGGGGGCAATCGCTTAAAACGTTTAAAAATACCTGATGGTTACTACAGCTTTTGTTCTTTAAAAGAAGCATTTAACAAATTTGACATACGGTTAGAAATTAATGAGGCAAGTCTTATAATTACTATATTTTTACCAAAACATAAAGACAAAAGGGAGTACGTTTTTCCCAAGGGCCTTGCTCGAATTTTAGGCTTTTATGATAGTGGTAAAGCCTATCGTATTAATACACACGCGTATATAGAAAGCGGCCTATATGAATATGTAGGCAGTAGACCATCCGATTTTCTAATTAATCCAATGTTGTATGTTCATTTAAGCGAATTAAAAACAAACACTAATTTGTATAATGGCCAGCCATCTACAGTTCTAAGAGCACTCCCATCAACTAAGGTGGGGTTTTGCGATTATCAGTCATATACATTTGGTGAAAACAGTCAATTTAAAGAATTAGTTGAAGGGCCTATAAATTCAGTGTGTGTAAAAATAACTAACCAAGATGGAAGGCCGGTTGTTTGTTCTGATTTGTTGGTGGTGCTTGAGATAGAAGATTAATCAGAGAGAAAGTATAGATACCTGCCGGCAGTCTTACGCGCCATGAACAATGAAGAATTTAAGGCAACGGGTCTTAAACCAGTAAACGCGATCAAATTAAAAAAAATTAGCATTACTGAAGACATTCAAGGTAATCAAAAACTCTTGCCGTTTGGACTAAAAGTAAGATACTTGTATGCGCCAGGAGAGGCAGAAGGCGATGTTAGAATTAGAGCCACAGACCCTATATGGAGCGTAGATGTATATGAAGTTGAAAGAATTATGAAAACAACCCCTCCTGTGTATTATTTAAGAGAAACTCTTTCTTCTAGCGGTGCTACTACGTCTAAAAAACCCGCCCCTAAAAGATCGTTTGTTCGTGAAGAGTTGCAAGTTGTCCCGCCAAACACAGTGCCTGTTAGTTAATCAGAGAGAAAGATAAAATCTGCGGTTCTAGAGCAGGAAAATTATTTTGCCCGCAAACCCCCCTTTTCGCGCAATTAGATTTGTTTAATTTTGTAGGGTTTTAGCTATTTTTTTTGGTCAAGAGAATTTGATTATGTGAAAAGGGGGGTTTGCGGGCGAAATAAGATTGCTGATCTAGAACGAAGATTTTATCATTCTCTACCCCTGTCCCGTGAACCTTTCTTACACCTTTTTATATGCATAATAGAATAATATGGAATTATCATTATACTCTCTCTCTCTCTCTCTCTCTCTCTCTCTCTCTCTCTCTCTCTCTCTCTCTCTCTCTCTTCCCCTCATCTGGACGAGTACTCAGGAAACACGCACGCACGCACGCACGCGCACTCATACATACACATGCACACACACACACACACACACACACACACACACACACACACACACATATATATATATATATATATATATATATATACTGTTCAAAAAAAGTTAAGGACCAACATTGAGAATGCACAAAAATTTAAAAATTCACAAAAATTCAATTGTACCGCCTTTGTGGTCCAAACAAATTGAACCACACGCACAAATTGATAGTGAATGCGGCAACTGCAATTCTTGTGGCACACATTTCTCACGCGCCTTGAAAAACACGTGTCGCGACTTGTCATTTTTGGAACAAATTGGGGTGAATTTCTGATGTGTTTGGGATCCGAGGAGCATGTGCTGAATCAAAATCATGTGAAGCACGAGCTAAATCAGCCTGTAGGTCATAAAGTATGCTCAACCAAATGTCTTTAAAAGCCACTGTACTGGCGAAAAATGCAATGCAACAGCATACCTCCACGTCGAAGACTGAACGAGCTGGATCGAGGAAGAGCAATAGGATGGCTCCAAGAAGGAGTTGCAGTCCGGGAAGTGGCACGGAGACTTGGGGTATCACACTCTGTTGTTATCAGACTCAGACAACGCTTTCAAGACACAGGAAGAGTGCAAGAACGACCACGCTCTGGTCGACCCAGAATAACACCACCACGAGAGGACCGATACATTGAAAGGCAGGCCACACAAGAAAGAACAGCAAGTGCAAACAACATCAGACGTCGCCTTACAGATGCCACCAACACTGTTGTCAGTGATCAGACCATACGAAACCGCCTACACGCCGCTAACCTTCGTACTCGACGACCAGCCATAAGACCTCGTTTGACTGATGCCCACAGAGCAGCACGCCGAGTATGGTGCACGCAGCACGTGAGATGTACACATGAACAGTGGGCTAACGTGATGTTTACAGACGAGTCGCGGTTCTGCCTGGATTCCACTGATAGACGGAACAGGGTCTGGAGACGCCGTGGGGAGCGTTTTGCAGAAGAAGCTGTCCTGGAAAGGAACCGCTATGGTGGGGGATCCGTTATGATTTGGGGCGGCATAAGCACACGCTACAGAATGGTTCTCTACAATGTGGCAGGGAACTGGAATGGTGTTCGCTACCAAACAGATTTTTCAACCCCTAGTGCTGCCAGCCCTTCAACAGCTTGGACCTCAGGCAGTCTTTCAAGACGACAATGCACGGCCCCATCGCACCAGAGCAGTAAACACGTTTCTCCAAGCTGCTGGTGTCAACAGAATGCAGTGGCCCGCAAACAGCCCAGACCTGAACCCCATCGAACATGTTTGGGATGAGCTGGGCCGGAGACTGCAGCAGCGTCGTCCTCCTCCTGCTAACCTGGGTCAGCTGTTTGAGTCACTCCAGCAGGAGTGGGCTGCTGTCCCCCAGGCCTTTCTGCGCACACTGGTGAACTCCATGCGACAACGCTGCCTTGAATGCCTTGCCAATAACGGGGGACACACACGTTATTAACCATGACATTGAACAAACACTCCTCCTGTGACTTTCAAATTTGGGGGTGGGGGTGTTTGTACTGCGCTCGATTCCAGTTTGTTGATTCCTCGGACTTGTCATTGTCTTTACACACTTTTCACATATTCAATAAATTCATGTTACACTTGGAGATTGATCACTTCCCAATTTTCTTTTTTATAAGTCAGTGAAATGTTGGTCCTTAACTTTTTTTGAACAGTAT
>CM065718.1:56406294-56466294 GCA_033310375.1 Conus canariensis | reverse complement strand
CTTCATTGTGTAAGAAACTAATTTACGTTGTGTGAAAGATATCAAACTCCACAGAATTGTTTCACATGGTGCAGATAGCAGTAACTGTTGTGTTGAGGCCAGTTCATATTGCGCTTCGAAGATAAAGTCAGGTTTGTGTGAAACTTGTTTTCTCTTGTGTGGAGAATAGCAGTTGAAACTGTTCCATACGGTTTGAAAGCCAGTTCCAGTTCACTTTGCTTAGAAGCTAATTCACGTTGTTTGGAAGGAAAGTCACGTTGCGTGGAAGCGGATTCACTTTGTGTGGAAGGAAATTACCGTGGTGTGGAAGTTCATCAAATAGTGTTGAAACTTAAAATCATGTTATGTAGAAGCAAAAATCACGCTGCGTGGAAGCTAAATTACGTGATGTAAAAACTAAAGCGTTTTATGCATGACCTCAGTCATGTGCTGTGGAAAATTAAGTTCTGTTCTGTGGAAGAGAAGTCATGATCATGGTCTGCAGAAAGTAAGTAATGTTCTGTGGAAGGCGAGTCCTTGTGGAAGGTTAATCCTGTTCTGTGGAAGACAAAAGTTCTGCTTTGTGGAAGGTAAATCCTGTTCTGTGGAAGATAAATCCTGTTCTGTGGTATGCAAGTCATGTTCTGCGAATGTAAATCCTATTCAATGGAAGCAATCCTCTTATGTGGAAGGCAAGTCCTCTTATGTGGAAGATAGGTCCTGTTCTGTGGAAGATAGGTCCTGTTCTGTGGAAGGTAAGTTCTGCTCTGTGGAAGGCAAATCCTGTTCTGTGCTAGACAAGTCCTGTTCTGTGGTACGCAAGACCTGTTCTGTGGAAGGTGAATCCTGTTCTGTGGAAAGTGAATTCTGTTCCGTGGAAGGCGAATCCTGTTCTATGGAAGGCGAATCCTGTTCTGTGGAAGGCGAATCCTGTACTGTGGAAGGTGAATCCTGTTCCGTGGAAGGGTAAAATCTGTTCTGTGAAAGGTAAGACCTGTTTGGTGGAAGGCAAGTCACATTCCATGGAAGCCAGTTTAGACTGTCTCGAATCGCTCGCGTTCCGTGTGATTCACTTCGTGTGGACATTGATTAACGTTGCGGGGGATCAAATTTTAAGGTTGTGTGGAAGCCGATTCACTGTTTGTACAAACAATGCGGAAGCTTTGCTTTGCTTTGATGGTACTAACATCTTGCCTCCCCCGTCTCCTAACCCCCACCCCCACAACAAAATGTAGATGGATTCTACAATATTTTCTGATATTGTCAGTTGTATAAAAGGTTTTTAATACGATAGGTTTGAGGAAAAAAAATCAAACTGTTTCCATTTTCTAGTTTCTTAAAAGAAAAAAGAAACGGACATTACGTTTTTTAATACGATGTGTTGACGATTAAAAAAAAACAATTTCTATGTTCTAGTTTATTAAAAAGAAAAAGAAAGAAAAAGAAAAAAAAAAAGAAAACGAAACGAACATTATGAATGTCTGCACGTAGTGTGGTAGCATTCACGCACGTGCGTGGTGTGTGAATTGGAAGCTTCTCCATTGACCGCTCTGTGCATTTGTTGACCTGTCACTCGCATGGCTGCGGCCAGCCCTGTCATCAGTGATGCAAACCGAACGATTGTCATAGAAACCATTTTCATCTGTGGATTGATGGACTTGTTGCGCCGGCCTGCTGTGAAATACAATGCGGCCGTATCGGTGTATATTTCATGAAGCGCGGTCATCGAGTAGCCTCTGTGTGTGTGCGTGTGTGTGCGCGCGCGGCTAAATATCACAGTGTCCTTGGGAACGAGAGGGCAGATGCAAATGATCGCGAAAAGCAGAAACATGTTGACGAATGATGTGACGGGAAATGGACCCCCCCAACAAGTTACATCGCAAATGGAATGAAATGGAACCGAAAACAAACCAGACTAAAAGAAATCAAAGCAAAGCAAATACACGCGCATAGAGGTGTTGTTTGAAAGAAAGTGAATTAAACATGGAGCTGTTGAAGCCAAAGTGAAAAGGGCAGATTGTTGTGAACGAAGCCCCATCCATTTGCCAAGAGGTGTCAGTTGCATGAATAATGCAGAGAGAGAGAGAGAGAGAGAGAGGGTGCGAGGAGAGGGAAGGCTGAAGGGGGAGGGGGAGGGGGTCAAGGTTAACGCACTAGCACACAACAAAGTGACCGAATCACACACCCGCACGCTGACATGCGCTCCAGCACGCACCAACTGGCATCAGCCACTGTCAATTCCAGCACGGGCAAGCCAGCGCAACCAGACGGACAGTAGTGTATTAAAATCGTCTTTATTAAACGTTGAAATGCAACAACCAATAATTCAGTCAGACGTAAGAAATAATTATCAGAAAAAAACAAACATCGGAAGTGATAGTATATGACACATCGGGCGCTGGCATCAGCAAGCCCCACACAGACAGAGGGAGAGACAGGAAGGGAGATCGAGGGAGAGACTGAGGGAAAGACAGGGGAATCTACACGGGACACAAAAATGTAAAGACGAGAGAACACGGGACACAAGATACAGGACAGACGACACGGGGGACAATCAACATGGGACACTTGACAGGGGACAGAGGACACAGGACAGGGGGCAGAGGGCACGGGACAACGGACAGAGGATTAAAGGCAGGAGACAAAGGATACATAACAACGGACAGAGGACAGAAAACGACGGACAGAGGACAGAAGACAACGGACAGAGAATACACGAACAAAGGAGATAAGTCAAGGGACAATGGATACAGCACAACGGACACACAAAACAAAACGGGGTCAACGGATAGAGGATATATGACAATGGACAGAGAGAAAAGGAGAAAGGACAAAGAATACAGGACAGGTGATGGCCAACAGAGGACACTGGATAAAAAAGGATATAGGACAGAAGACAACGACAGAGCGGATAAAGGAGATAGCAGGATAAGGGACAACGAACAGAGGATTCAGGACAGAGAACAAGAGACACGGGACAACGCACAGGGAACACAGGACAGGGTAAAACAGGCAGAGGATACAGGAGAAAAGAAACCGGACAGAGGAAACAGAAGTGGGGACATTGGACAGGGACATCGGACACGGACAGAAGATAAAGGACAGGGGACAATGAACAAAGGATTTGGAGGGGTGGAAACAAAGGACACAGAGAGATTCAGGACAAAGCCAGCAGACGATAGATACAAGACAGGGGACAAAAGACAGGGACAACGGACACGGAATACGGGGCAGGGGACAACGGACACGAAATACGGGGCAGGGGACAACGGACACGGAATACGGGGCAGGGGAAACGGACGACACGGAATACGGGCAGGGGACAACGGACACGGAATACGGGACAACGGACACGGAATACGAGGCAGGGGACAACGGACACGGAATACGGGACAACGGACACGGAATACGGGCAGGGGACAACGGACACGGAATAACGGGGACAACGGACACGGAATACGGGGCAGGGGACAACGGACACGGAATAGCAGGGACAACGGAGACGGAATACGAGGCAGGGGACAACGGACACGGAATACGGGCGGGACAACGGACACGGAATACGAGCAGGGGACAACGGACACGGAATACGGGACAACGGACACGGAATACGGGCAGGGACAACGGACACGGAATACGGAGCAGGGGACAACGGACACGGAATACCGGGGACAACGGACACGGAATACGGGAGAGGGGACAACGGACACGGAATACGGGCAGGGGGACAACGGACACGGAATACGGGGCAGGGGGACAACGGACACGGAATACGGGGCAGGGGACAACGGACACGGAATACGGGGCAGGGGGACAACGGACACGGAATACGGGGCAGGGGGACAACGGACACGGAACACGGGGACAACGGACACGGAACACGGGGCAGGGGGACAACGGACACGGAACACGGGGCAGGGGGACAACGGACACGGAACACGGGGCAGGGGGACAACGGACACGGAACACGGGCAGGGGGACAACGGACACGGAACACGGGGCAGGGGGACAACGGACACGGAACACGGGGCAGGGGGACAACGGACACGGAACACGGGGCAGGGGGACAACGGACACGGAACACGGGGCAGGGGGACAACGGACACGGAACACGGGGCAGGGGGACAACGGACACGGAACACGGGGCAGGGGGACAACGGACACGGAACACGGGGCAGGGGGACAACGGACACGGAACACGGGGCAGGGGACAACGGACACGGAACACGGGGCAGGGGGACAACGGACACGGAATACGGGGCAGGGGGACAACGGACGTGGACAGAGTATGCACGACAGGGGACAGCGAAGGGAGGATGCATAAAGTGGACAACGGACTTGGGATATATGACTGAGGGACGACGGTCAGAGAATACGTGACGGGGAACGACGGACAAAGATTCAGGACAGGGAGACGCAGGGCAAGGGACAATGGTCAGAGCGTACAGGACTGGAGACACAGAACAGAGCATTCAGAAGGAACACAGGACAACGGGACAACGACCACAGGACATTATGAACCTAAGGTCAGGCACGCTCCCATCTAACACAGGACGACCATGGTGGTGGTACACTTTCACAACTGGTTTCAGTTCCTGTCCATGCGCATTTCCCCGAAGTCCCAAAGATAATGACTAGTAAAAAGCAACTGGGTGCTATGAAAAATAAACCACCACGGAATTAGCTCGTTGCGCCGAGAAAATCGAGACGCTGTTTAGCGGAGGCAACGGATCGTTAAAATTCGATTTATTGCCCTAAATATCCGCATATGTTGAACTGAAATGTTTAACTTTATCACAACTGGCTTTCTCCCCGGAAGAAACGCTTCACATGAATTTTCCTACGTACTTTTGCCAGGGAAAATTTTGCTTGTTGCCGCTTTTTCTTAACCGCACAGTAAGTGTTTGCAGCACACGCAACTTGGGTTTATCACCTCATCAGGAAGACTTCTGTCTACAATAAAAGCAGTAACGAGATCATAACATGGAGAGAAATGCAGTCGTGAAAACCGGCAACAATCTCCCAATCTTGACGAACATTCAAAGAAAAAAAAAACGGTCTTGCTTCATAAATATCGAGTAAATTGTTCAGCATTGGCTTTGGGTCGTTGGCGTGCTTGTCGACTGCGTATCTTGCATATTGGTCGGATTGGTGAGCTGCAAGAACACAGCTGGGAGTGTATGTTCTGGAAGCGGTGTTGGGTTCCGTTAGAGGCCACTTTGACGCGAACGGGGATTCGGTGATGATACTTCGTTCAGATTTGTTGGAAGGACTGTATATGTATGCTGCTTGACATGACTTTGATTCCTCAACCCAGACTGCATTTGTCCTTCATGAGGCCTCTCTTCTACCCACATACAATTCGAGCCAAAAATGTGAATGAGCACAACAGAATGAGCACTTGCTTGTTGCTGTTATTATCTTGACGGTTTTATTTTTTTAGTCAAGTTGTATATATTTGAAAATGATTGTCTATTCACTACAAAGCTCAAAATGGAATAGCTTTTCAGTTGTGCCAAACAAAAGATCGACTAATATGCAGTAATCATTTAATGCATTTGACCGGCGTTTATGTTCAAGGAAAATCGAACAAAGATTTATGCTGTATATTGAGTCGGATGTCGCTATAGCGGAAGTGGGAGAAGTGACGTGGTATAGTTAATGGTCTGTCGACAGTTTTGCATTCGTGTTCGACTGTCGCCGTTCTGTCCAACAAGCATTGTGCTAAGCCCCCTCCTTCACTTACTGCTATAGCGAGACTGATGATAGACAAAGTAACTCTGAAGTCGGACATTCTTTTCTGTGTTGATGAAGGAAGGAGAAAACTCCACTGCGTCCCTAACCCCGCAAGCACTGTACATCAGTTAATGTACCTACATATATAAAATGTTAGTTACGATCATGCGTTCCAGAATGGGAGAGTTCTCGTTTTCTGATCAAAGTCTCAATTCAGTTGCATAAACACGCTGATGTCTTTGAATACTTTTCATGGAGCGGGGGGTCCTTCATAGCTATCTGTGTAAAGAGACGCGGGGACATAACGTTCGATCGACTAAAACCCATAGGGGAAAAAAAAAAGAGTGGGATGACATTACAGAAATGGCGCAGGTACACAAATTGTGATGTGAAGCCAGACGGAATGACTTGGCAGCCGGGCCGAAGAGGTCGGACCTAGAACGGAGTCCGCAGGAAGAGTGGTGCCGCAGCCCTGCAGTGCTCCAGGAATTGACAGGCGTAGAGAGGTGAAAGTGACTGGACAGAAATGGTGGAGGCAGATAAGGGTATTGGAAAGAAACAGGCGGTTAACTTGATAAGGCTGTATAGACATTCTCCCTTTGTGATAATGGGCCCAGGCCATGTTTAGCTGTTATAAACTGATCTCATAGCATACAACCATCCTAGACTCCGTGTACCATAACCACGTGTCTCACTTTGCCTGAAATATACCTCCCTTGACTTCACTGGGTAGAGGTACTTCTATGTCTATATCATTGTGCTCTCATAACCAGCAAATGCTGCACAACGCTCTCCGATTTTTTGCTGTTGTAAGCTTGCGATTAAGTGTGCTATCGTAGTCTGCTGCATGGAGCAAAACGGCTCTTGATAACATTCTGTTGAGCAGGGCGTGTGAAAAGTGTACATATGAAATAATACCGACATTCCGTTGTAAAACACATCCCCGTTCTCCCTACCATCTTTTCTGCTCAGCAATTTTTCAGAGCTGGAACAGAGATAATTTAAGTCTAAGTGAATGAAACGTACTATTTTATGTGGCGTTTTGATGTTAACAGTGCACAGGATTCAATCCTGGTGGTGTGGATCCATATTTCAAAAGATTCCGGTGTATGTTTTGTAATGATCAGAATCGAACATGCTACTCTGAATTTAAAACAAAATCGATGCAAGGTTACAAAACATTAACGCTAGGTTTAAATGAAACCGTTGACAAAGTACCACCATCTCTCCTTCTTTCTGTACAATGATCAACATCGTAGTTTCACTGACCAGGTCAAGAGCGGTACCGAACCGAACATAAACATGTAATTGTTAACATTGAACAAGGAAAAAAAAACCTTGACGTTCTGAGAAAGATGTGTTGTCTTCCTCGCAGTATCCACGATTGAGAAACCCACACACAAATCAACGGACTCGGTCACAACCTAGTTATAATTAGACTGACGTGGAGTATACACAGTGCTTTACAGAATAAATGATAATAACTCGGTATAAAGTCAACCGCCAAAGACTACAAAGTGCACATAAATCATCAGTACCGTATTCTAGTGAAGCACGCGCACACAAACCAGACGACCTGGATCCAAGTACACCGATCGAACGAACCTTTAAAGAAGGTTCTCGTGGTTTGCAGCTCGCTCAGAAGGGGGCAGCAGGCATGTGAATGGGAGAGGGAAAGAAGTGGTGGTGCCAAAAAAAAAAAAGACCAACGGTGTACCGAGCATCACGTGCACAACGACAGACCAATGGAAGACAGGTCACAGGTACATGGCGGACCCTCGGTCAGCCTGGTACACACACGGCACCACTAGTCCACGTCCCATCTGCTCCAAACCGACAGTGACTGTAAAATGGTGTTAAAAAAAAAAAAAAAAAAACTGGGACAAAGAAAGCTGCTTGCACGGTTTCAGGAGTGGAGTGGAAGGGGTGGGGGAAACAACAGGAAGTAGACACAATGCTCACCTTTGTTGGTAACGATCCGATTGTCACCACTGAAGGTCATCCGTGTTCATTGGAGTATCCAACTGAAACGACTCTTCCGCTTTGTAAAGAGGCAGGGAACTCATGTCTTGGGCTGGAATTTTAGATCGTGTAACTACCTAACGGCCAACAATGACGTGGAAAGAGTGTCAGGGAGGAAAAGAAGGTACAACTGATAGGTTGTCTGTGTCTCTCCATACCCTGTCCGACTCAAAATATCCCCGTTCTATTCCTACCTGCACAACGTTTTTAAGTAGCAAGCAATGAAGTCGCACGGGACAGTGTGAACTGATTGGGTTCTGTATCGAATCAACAGCGAGCCGAAATGCCCCGAGTTCTCCAAAATGTGTCAAAATTCACACATCTACATCAACAACAGATCATAGACAGTAAAATAAATACAAACCAACCTTAAGGTTGTAGAAACACCATAGCACAAAAAAAACGGTCAAATAAGATTAAAAAAAAATCACATGTATCATTTTCAAAGATAAGAGGAAATCAGACGAAAAACTCCTAATGGTCATAGTTCGTGTCGGTGGCTAAAAAAAAAACCTCTGGAGCTTCCCCACAGGAGAAACTTCAAAGCACGTTAACGATTGTCCAGAGAACTGGGTTGCCAGTTCATGGCGAGTTCCATCAACGGGTTGGGGGAGACAGCGAGGACAGGTTAGCCTGGGAGAGAGAGAGACAGAGAGAGACAGAGAGAGATTAATGCTTTTATTGGAAACAAAACAACCATGACCAGCACTGGAACACAATGTCCGTCCCTCTTGTGGAGAGGTCTCTGAGCGGTGGGCGGCTAGCATATAGGCCAGTCGACACAAACACCGTTTACCTTTTGAACGCACGGAGACCCCGGAACCGTTTCCAGAGGGCCTGCTGCACAAACTGTAGTCAGAGGAGATGTCAGCCCCCAGCCCCCAGCCCCTCCCAGTTTCCCTTCACTGATCGTCAACACGCCCCCCCTCTGCTTATGTCGCCAGCCTTCACACACACTCCCTTCGTACAAAAGTCTCAAACTTTGCTGTGGGACAACCATGTCTGCTTCTAATGCTGGACCAAGCGAAATACCACGCCCCTCTCGTCTCTGGCCCACAGATCGTCCCAGATTTGCCCAACCCCAAGTTACTGAAAAAAGTCTCCGCGCTCCTCCCCATCTCTGTCCCAGTGGAGAGAACAGATCTGGAAGAGAAAAAAAAGTTGACGTCATTCCACCAGCAGGAACAGTAAGTGGTCCATCTGGAGGGGTCCTGCCACACTGAGCTAGCTTCATATTGCTGGGGGTGGTGGAGGAGGGGGGAGGTGGGGGTGGTGAGGAGGAGGGTGGGGAGGCCCCCGACGACCCTTGGTCCGACAGGCTGAGATGGAAGAGCGAGGCGGCCGAGGAGCCGGCCGGGGAGGCGGCCAGGGGAGGGAGGGGAGGGGCGGGGCCGGCTGATTGTCAGAGCACCGTGTCGAACAGCGCCATCCCTTTGGAGATGATCTCGTCCTGAAATACACACACCCACACCACACCGTCCGTCATCAGGACATCCATTCACAAGACACGGCGGACACTCTGATTAATCAAACTTGAATTATCTCTCTCTCCCCCTCCCCCTCACATACACACACTCGCGCGCGCGCCACACACACACCACACACACACACACACACAACCTGCACATGCACACAGACACGCACGCACACACACAAACGGAGACTCGGACACACACACACACACACGCACACACTTACACACACACACGCGCGCGCGCGCACACACACATATATATATACTCGCGCGCGCGCGCACACACACGCACACACACAGACACTCGCACTCACACATACGCACGCACGCGCGCGCACCACACACACACACACACAGAGACTCAGACACATACAGACCCAGACAAACACAGACACATGCATTGACACAGACATGCACCGACAGGCACAAAAACACACAGACACTCGCACACAAGACACAAACACACACAGACAAAGCCACACAGAGACACAACTACAAACACAGCCACACGCACACACACACGCACTCACGCGCGCGCGCGCGCACGCACGCAGACCGGCACAAACACACAAAGCACAGACACAGTCATACACGGACAGACTGACAGACACAGAGACATACGGACACGTACACTTACACACGCACACATATGCTTATACACACTCTTACACATGCGCGCGCGCACGCGCACACACACTTCACTTGCACACACATACACACAGCCTCTACACACACACACACACACACACACACCACACACACACTCTTACTCTACTTACTTACGTATACACACACACACACACTCACAACAGACACACGACACACACTTGCACAAACTAATACACACACATATATATATATATACACACAAACTTATACACACACGCGCACACACACTCACTCACCGATAGACTCACGCGCACGCACACACGTACTCTCGCACACACACTTACACTGACGCACACACACGCGCGCGCACACACGCACTCACAAACACACTTGCACACGCTAACTTACACACACACACACACACACACACACACACACACACACACCACACACAGGCCCAGATACACACGCACTCAACACACCTGCACACCACACACACTTAGACACACACACAGACCCATTCTCACACTCGCGCGCACGCACTCTCTGGTACATAGCGATACGTACAAAGAGTAAAAATGCCTACGATTCTTCCCAAATGATTGGTTACTATTTTGGGAACAAAATATTGGTTGAACGTAACTCGACAAGACTTCCTTTGGACAACATTTACATTCGACATGAAATGGGTGTTCAAAGGGAATGAAACTGAAACCAGACTGTTTAAACTTCGTCTGTCTTTTACACCTTTTTTCCACCCTTTTATGTTGAAATACAAGTGGGGCTACGTGATTCTTTGGGCGGCATTGACCGGTTCCAACATGCGAGGTTATATCCACAGTGATCAAACGCCTTATTTCCCATACGTACCCTTCGACACGTGTCCATGAATTCCTCCACGGAAATGACGCCATCATGATTGAGGTCCATTTTCTGCACACAGAGGGGAGAAATCGGAAAGTTCAAAGAGAAAAACAAAATGGAAGCGTGAAAAGTTAACATGTGGGGAAAATCCAACCTTGACCATTCTGATGTCTTCATCAGAATAGTGGACTAAACAATCTGGTCCAGATATTAAATGATTTTTTTTCAAGCAAAATAAGTAAGCACGTGTGTGTGTGTGTGTGAGGGGAGGGGAGGGGGGGAGGGGCAGAGAGAAAGCGAGAGACTGTGTGTGTGAATGCATGCCTAGTGTGTGTGTGTGCGCGCGCGCGCGTGTGTGCACACTTGTGCGTTTCGTACCTTATTGACGTTTACTTAAAGGGCTTATGATAGCACTATTCTCTTGAAGGTAAAAGCTATTGTGTTGCATCGTCACGCCAAAATTGTGCTGCATAATCCAGCACTAAATTCATGGCATCGTCCGACCCAAATCACACTGCATTATCAAGTCAGTACTACTGGCATTTGTCCAGTCAAACTGTGCTGCGTTATTGAACCGCATTACATTGTCTAACCCACACTGCATTGACACACTGTTCATCCAAAATTACATGCATTATCCAGCTCGATTTAGATGGCACCGTCCAACCGAGGTTTTAAGGCATGTCCAGCCCTGCTTCCCGCCGCTCCTGTCGGGTTCTTTTCCTTACGTTTACAGCCGCCGTTGGCTTCTCTGTGCCGGTCTACCCTTTCCACTAATGGCCGCTGTGACGCCTGGTGAATTATTGCTCGTCTTGCACCCCCCCCCCCCTCCTCTGTTGCGGTTACAACCGCCAGAAAATGCATCTTACACGCATACCACTCTGTGATTGCTTTAAGCCCCGCTCAAAGCACGTCTTCCAGCACAATGTAAAAGCAACGAAGGTTTGTTGACTTTGTGAATAGACAGCCAAACCCAGATCATCGTGCTTTAAGGGAAAAACAAACAAAGCGCAAGGCTAGCTTAATGGAACCGTGTCTCTGGGGGGACTATATTCCCAAATATAATGGAGAGGGAAGATTCTCACTCTCCCCACTTTCTGCCCCCCCACCCCACCCCTCACCCCCTGGCCCCGCCTTCCCCCCTCCCTAACCAGTCAGTCAGTCTCTGCGTGTTTTAAAACCTCGTAGAAAACTGGAATGAAAAAGTGGGCAACAGACCCGAAAAAAAGAAGGTTGGAAACTTGACCTGAATCTATATTTTGTTCGTAAAAACTTGCAGCAAACACAGTTGATTAACCATAACCATCTGTCAAACTTCCACGAAAATAAATTTTTCGTTTCTATTGGATATTTTGAATTCAGCTACCATTTTTTGAAGACAAACGTTTTCTCATTACCAGTATGGTAGATAACGGGTCGCCCGGGACTTGGCGCCAATATGGAAGATGGTACTTTTGACATTTTTCGCTTTGTGTGAAGGGAAGTTGAATATTTTGAAATACAAACATTCTGATTCTTCATTCGAAAAAGCGGGAGGTATATGGCAGATTTCACGACTTTACCAGCAGTTACTAGAAGAAGAAAAAAAAAAGAAGAAAAGAAAAATATTAACAATCAGCCGGCGTCGAGATTATAGAACTTTCACAGCTAAAAGGGGTTCAGAATTACGAGGAGTAACGAGCATACACAAACAGGCCGCCATGAAAAGGACTGCTGCCATCATTAGCGTTAGTCGATGCCAGCATCCTTCCCTTGACGATGCCCTAGACTTGGACGGCTGAAGACGGGGAGGGGAAGAGGGGGGGGGGGGGGGGGTAAAAGAGGGACGCGAGAGGGAGGGGAAGAGTAATGGGTCGTTAAATTTCACGTTGTACTCCGAGAGCCATTAGTGGGCCGTCTGAAGTGACTGGCTGGCTGACACGAAAGACGGAGATGGCACAGGAAGAGGAACAGCATCTTCGTCTTCGCTCGGAATTTTCCGTCGCACCTATTAGAGGCATTTGCTTCTTCCTGTTGGCTGGACTGCCCCTGTGTGCCCACTTAAAAGGTGTTAGTGTTGTATTGTTAAGTTTGAAACACACACCACAACACACACACACACACACACACACACACACACACAGTGCACGGCCTGCGTGATGTCAACTGGCCGACCTCACCGAGTAGCGGACAACAGGACGCTGGCATATGTGGGTAATCTGAGAGGGCGGACCAGCCACCTGAACGGTTCTCTCGCCCGGAAGAGACCAGTTGTCACCCTGCGCGAGCGAACGGGAGTCTGAAAAAGACGGAGAGCTGGAAAAACGAGGCGATTTACCGTTCCTCTCCCCCTCCCCTCCCCTCCCCCCGATCTACTTTCTTGCTGCTATACGGAGAGTGACAAACAGACCCTACGGCTTTTCACAACGAACACTTCCACGGAGACCGTCGGTCACTATCAAGGTCATTGAACGCCTTCACTTGACCATCCTGTAACTCTTGTTCTGCTCCATCCCCTCCGACCTTTCTCTGTTCTCTTTCACCCCATTTCCTCGCCGAGGGGAGAGAGACGACTGCTTAGTAAGAGATGATGATACTTATTATTATTTTTTTTTATTATTCTTTTCGGCTTTTCTCCAGTGTCAAAGAATGTTGGTAAACCGGGCATGAACTCGCACAGTTAACCGGACGTAAAAACCATGAGCAACGCGGGTATCATGGAAAAAGGAAACAAAGCTGTTGCCGTCGGGAGCACGGCCAGACATCGAGACGCCGAAGAAAACCGCATTCTTCACAGTTGGCAGAGGATGACGGCTAAACCAGCCGTTGGGAGTCGGCCAGCGAGTCTTGTGTCGCCACAGGCATTGCGCCCATTTCTCCGACTGTTCACAGGGACGTCGTGGTCCACGTGTGAAAACCGGTACTTGCCGCGAAGAGACGGTTCACTATTTGAGTAACATCTGAGGTAGGACTAGCAACAGCACAAAGGCACAGCTGCGGGAGAGGTTTATTACAGTGCAAAGGCGCAGCTGAGGGACAGGTTTATCACAGCACAAAGGCACAGCTGCGGTTGAGGTTTATTACAGTGCAAAGGCCAGCTGAGGGACAGGTTTATCACAGACAAGGCACAGCTGGGGAGGTTTATTACAGTACAAAGGCACAGCTGAGGGACAGGTTTATTACAGACAAGGCACAGCTGAGGACAGGTTATTCAACAGCATGCGGGAGAGGTTTATGACAGCACAAAGGCACAGCTGAGAGAGAGGTTTATTACAGCTGAGGGAGAGGTTTCTTACAGCACAAACGGACAGCTGAGGGAAGTTATTACAGCTCAAAGGGCAAGCTGAGGAAAGCTTAAAAAATAGTTCAATAGTTCAAGGGTTTATTACAGCACACATGGGCAGTGATTTTTTTTGACAATAATTCTTGGAAACGATGCCATTTATCCATTGATTGCCGCCTCTCCTTCACATGTCCGTCTTTCTCGGCCTCCACCCCTCCCCCCCCCCCTTTATATGCCCCCTCTCTATCTGTCTGTCTCCCTCTCTCTGTCTGTCCGTCCGTCCGACAGTCTGTCTTGTTTTGTTTTTTTTCGCACTCGCGTCTGTTCCCTTCCCCCACGTCCCAACGCCCCTGTCCCCTCCAATTCTTTCCTTTAAGTCATTTTTTTCAGCGACAGCGTCCACGATCTCCCGTCTTTCCAATAAAGACTTTTTAATCTCTCCGATGATTTCAGCGATTATCTACCCGCACCGAGGGGATTGCTTGCCCTTGTCTGGGGATTATTTGGCTATGTCTGAGGATGTCAGGAAGGAGAGAGAGAGAGAGAGAGAGAGAGAGAGAGAGAGAAAGAGGGGGAGAGAGTTGGAGTCCTTCCTTCTCCCTCGTTCCCCCCCCCCCCACCCCACCCCTTCATCGGCTATGCCATTATCCTAGTCCTCCTCCCCTCTCCCCCTCTAGACAGAAACACAAACGCTCTGAAACCTACGACAGCATTACAGACCTGGAAGACAGTTCAAACATTTCTTAACAATGTTCGTCATCAACGTTGGGTTCAAGCAGACGGACAGACGGCGAAACAAAACGGACAAGACAGACAGACAGACAGATCGGCGGACAGACCTGGAAGACCCTGTCGACGTGCTCCTTGGCGGTGTTGTCGTCGATGGAGGGCTCGGTGTAGCGGCCCATCATCTCGTAGATGGCGGTGACGATGTCCAGCATCTCCTCCTTGGTGATGATGCCGTCGCCGTTGATGTCGTACAGGGAGAAGGCCCACTGTAGCCTCTCCTGCAGACTGCCCCGCGACAGCACCGACAACCCCATCACGAACTCCTGCGACCACAACACACACGTTTGGTGATGTGGCGAGGCGAGAAAGACGAACGTGAAGAAAACGAGACGCGCGCGCGCACACACACACACAAACACACACACACACACACACACACACACACACACACACACACAAAGAACGACGGAAAATTACGACACGAAGAAGCAGAGAAGACAGGAATAGTATCTTCGTCCTGCGCGTATCGAAGGCATTCATTTCTTCCTATGGGTTTGAATGGCTTTGTATGTCTTCCTTCCGTTCTCATCGGCTAGGCTGGCTGAACTTTCAGCACACTTCACACGTAATGGGAGTCCATTTATCAAGTTTGACGTCTCTTCTGCTCCAAAGCAACCACCCCACCCCACCCCACCCCAACCCTACCTACCCCAACGAGACACGACGCACTCAGACACACACACACGCACTCGGACACCACACACGCACTCACACACACACACACACACCACACACACACACACACACACACACACACACCACGCACACACTCACACGGTGCATTGGTTGCGGGCAAAGCCAACAGGCAGACCATATAGACCAAATCTCATTGAACAGACGAGCAGAAGCTGGCATAACCATGTGGTCACCTGGGACAGCAAACCAGACAACTGAACAGTTCCCTTGCCCAGAAGAGCTACGTGCCCGCGCGTGCAAACGGAAGTGTTGTATATGCGAAAGTGGATAAACGAGACCGAATTATCGGTCCTTTCCTCTCTACATCTCTGAAAAGAACTTGACGACTACAGCGTTTCCCAATACAGGCCCGCAACACAGATAACCGAAAAAGAAACCCTTCATCTGATGCACAGTACAAGACAGGTAAATGAATTTTCAACAGAATGTCTTCTTTTAACATAAAAAAAACATCAGACAATAACAACAGCAATGCTGTCCGGATCACAGTCAGAATGAGATTGGGGATGATGAGAATGCCGTCGTCGAGGTTCTCACGGTTGACAAGACAACTGGGGGAACATTGTGCTGCGCCTTTTTGACGTCGGTTTTGTGACGCTCTGAAGAAGAGGTATTTACGTAAAAAATTCGCCTGTCCTGGTTTGTAACCTACTGCCTATTAGGCCTACATGAAAATCTACTTTGCGTATATTTTGTGGAGTTTATGAGCACCTCGGTTTGCGACAGAACTCGCTTGGGGCATGGAGACGGACCAGTCTCTTTTGCTCCGAACCACCCTCACCCATGCAGTGGAACAAGCCAAGGCAAAGCGCAAAATCATGTTGTTTATGTGTTCATGTTAAAACCGGAACTCTGTTTTTTTTTTTTTTTTTTTTTTTTTTTTTTAAATGGAAGATTTATAATCTCAGAACATCAATGTACACGCCTGAGAGTAAAATATAAACAGGAGATGAAACATAACACGGGAAGACGAAGGAAGGAAGAACAAGAGGGGGGGGGGGGGGGGGGGGGGGGGGGAGAATGAGGTGGAGGAGGCTGAGCGAAACGAAGAAACTTCCTCATTAAGCGCCGACTTTTTTTTTTTTTTTTTTTTTTTTCTGTTTTATTGACCTCCTTTGGTTCACGATGTCCCTCCGATGTTTTAACGTTGGTTTAAGGTCTTTTCATTCTAGTTCTCAGAAGTTTTGTTATGAATCTCTTGCTCTTTTGTTATGGGTTTCAGCGGTTTTTCATTATCGATCTCAGTTGTTTCATGACCCCTAATAAACCAGCAGAGGCCCGTAATAAAACGGTGACGGCACGTAATCAAGCAACTGAGGCCATAAAACACAAATCGGGCCCATAAAAAACAAACGAAGCACCTAATAACCCCCAAATGGAGGCCATAAAATACCAAGGACTCTTTAAAAAGATCTAATTTCCCTTTCTTTCATGTTTTTTTCCCCCGCCGAGCTCATAATACATGATTTTTTTTTTTTTTTTGGTCTGCAGCCTTGTCGTGACGGTGAGCGGCGGACCGGCCGACCATGCAGACGGCGAACTATAGAGACCATGCTAGATCAAGCTCCAAAGTGAGGCGACTGCAGGCGGAAATCTGAACAAATTTTAAAAGTGTTTATAAGGGCTCCGCCGTATAACGTGGGCACACGAATCACAAGTCAAAACATGACGCGTTTCGACCTCTTGCGTCTTCTTCAGGCACGATACACAACACTCAGGATAACAAAAAAGAACGAGCAATCACTTATCTTCATCCGATTTGGCGCAAGATGGGCGTTGAATGGGCGTTCAGTTTTCGTTGTCCTGAGTGTTGTGTATTTTGCCTGTGGAAGACCTAAGAGGTCGAAACGCGTCGTGTTTTGCCTTGTGATTCGTTTGTCTACCTTATTCGGCGGAGCCCTTATAAATACTTCCAATTTTCTTTTTATAGTGACCATGCTTGTCTTTCGTTTACAGTGACTTATGAATTTGTTACCAGAGGTTTACAACAATGTCCTGTTGGTTTTTGCACTGTGCCCAAACGCACGAATACGCATATAAACAACAGCCATCGCCCTTTTCATTCTTCTTTCATGCGCGCGAGCACGTACATGCACAGACCAGACACACACACACACACACACACACACACACACCAAACTATATACACAAGCAAACCCGTCTAAAGACAGTCGGTCAGCGCGCGCGCGCGCGCGCGCACACACACACACACACATACACATACACTTTAAACCCACCTAAAGACAGGTGGTCAGAAAAAACGCACACACACACACACACGCACTCGCACACACACGGCTACGACTGCCACGGAACAAACGCATATGAATCGAGAATGCCTTTACAAGCAACTTTACCTCAAAACTGATAGAGCCGTTATGGTCGTGGTCGAATGTGTTGAAGACGTAGTGGGCGTATGCCGTAGCATCTGCAAAACACACCGACAGAAAACAACAGTGAAACACACACCGCCTGAAATATAGCACGCGTGTTAGTCATACTCAAAGAAAAACAAAACAAAACAAAAAAAGAAGAAAAACCGAAGGGGTGACAGAACAGACAGGCAAACCATTTGAAGAAATCAAAGCTTGGATCAGGCAGGCAAACCATTTGAAGAAATCAAGCAATGACACTCTACCGCTAGAGGTGGAAAAATCTGGTGAACTGTTCTTCAGTGTGGGCACCCCCCCCCCCCCCATCCCCCACCCCCAACCACCACAACCTGCCACTCCCGGTCTCTTCAAGGAGTTTAGAGAGAAGTTGATCACATAGTAGACACTTGGACCGTTCTCCTCTTTGCCAGCGTGAAGTCTCGCAGTCCTGGGCACGTTCCTTTTCCCAGCTCTCTCTCTCTCTCTCTCTCTCTCTCTCTCTCTCTCTCTCTCTCTCTCTCTCTCTCAAGCTGGCATTAGGTCTCCCACTTCCCATAACCTTTCCCTGTTTCCCAGTAGCTGTTCCCTAACTTCGTGCGGTATTATCTTCATGTATGCTACATCACACCAGTTGTAAGCCAGTGAGGATTACGTGAGCAGGGGTTACAGCTAGTATCTGTTCTTTTCCCCTAGTTTTCTTTTTCTTTTTCTCATACGTCTCATTCTCCCTACCCCCCCCCCCCCCCCATCATTCCTAGTTTGCCACACCTCTAAGTGTTTTAATCCCCTTGTTGTCCCCGTTTTCTCATACCTTTCCCAATGTTTTTCCAGTGTTTTCCAATTTCCCCCATAGTTCCATATCTTCCCCATCTTTCGCTATTTCCCCATCTTTTCCTATTTTCTTCCCACGTCTTTCCCCGATTTCCGCATCTTTTCCTGTTTTACTATTTGAATTCCTGTTTTCCTATTTTAACATTTATTTTCCATAACTTTCCCTCTGTTCCCCGCCTTTCCACAACTTTCCATCTTTTCCCCACTTTCCCCCTCCCCCTGTCTTCCTCACCCTCCCTTATGTTTCCACACATTTTCCTGTGTTTCAACATCTTCCCCTGTTTCAGTTCCCCACTTTCCCCTGTGTTTCCATACCCCCCCCCCCCCCCCCCCCCAAAAAAAAAAAAAAAAAAAAATCTTTCCTTATTTCCCACCACACCTTTTCCTACTGTTTCCATACCTTTCCGTATTTCCCCATCTTTACCCAACGTTCCATACCTTTCCGTATTTCCCCAGTCTTTACCCAGCGTTTCCATACCTTTCCGTATTTCCCCAGTCTTTACCCAACGTTTCCATACCTTTCCGTATTTCCCCAGTCTTTACCCAGCGTTTCCATACCTTTCCGTATTTCCCCAGTCTTTACCCAACGTTTCCATACCTTTCCGTATTTCCCCAGTCTTTACCCAACGTTTCCATACCTTTCCGTATTTCCCCAGTCTTTACCCAACGTTTCCATACCTTTCCGTATTTCCCCAGTCTTTACCCAACGTTTCCATACCTTTCCGTATTTCCCCAGTCTTTACCCAACGTTTCCATACCTTTCCGTATTTCCCCAGTCTTTACCCAACGTTTCCATACCTTTCCGTATTTCCCCAGTCTTTACCCAACGTTTCCATACCTTTCCGTATTTCCCCAGTCTTTACCCAGCGTTTCCATACCTTTCCGTATTTCCCCAGTCTTTACCCAACGTTTCCATACCTTTCCGTATTTCCCCAGTCTTTACCCAGCGTTTCCATACCTTTCCGTATTTCCCCAGTCTTTACCCAGCGTTTCCATACCTTTCCGTATTTCCCCAGTCTTTACCCAGCGTTTCCATACCTTTCCGTATTTCCCCAGTCTTTACCCAACGTTTCCATACCTTTCCGTATTTCCCCAGTTTTTACCCAACGTTTCCATACCTTTCCGTATTTCCCCAGTCTTTACCCAACGTTTCCATACCTTTCCGTATTTCCCCAGTCTTTACCCAACGTTTCCATACCTTTCCGTATTTCCCCAGTCTTTACCCAACGTTTCCATACCTTTCCGTATTTCCCCAATCTTTAACCAACGTTTCCATACCTTTCCATATTTCCCCAGTCTTTACCCAACGTTTCCATACCTTTCCGTATTTCCCCAATCTTTACCCAACGTTTCCATACCTATTTTCTCCATACCTTTTCCCTGGTTCACCATCTCTTGGGTGAAGACTCTGTTCACGACGGTAAGGAACCCCCTTCCATGCCCCCTCCCCCTCCCCTCCCCTTTCCCTCCCCCTCCCCCCTGTTTCCCCAATCACCAGATGGGCAGAGTTTTGGGCGAGTTACCGAGGGAGAGACTTTCGATCGACTTCCGCTAGTTTGCAGGACACTGTAGATGAAATGACAGCTCTCTCTCTCGGGACGTCTTGCTGGACCTATCGTGGGGAAACCAGAACGGACGGCCGGCTTGATGGGTTTGGTGTCCCAGGGGTCGCTTGTGATGGGGGGGAGGGGGGGGGGGGGGGAAGGGAGGGTGCGCCGTCCAACAGAATGTGACCTGACCGACGTTGATTTGACAGGCGACTATAGTTTTTTCTTTCTTTTTTTTTTTTTCATATTATCGGTGCGAGTCGCGTGATCTGATTACGATAGTGGAGGTCGCTAGTCTTTCTCTCTCTCTCTCTCTCTCTCTCTAAATCACTCGCTCTGGCTTCGTAAACACAGACAGACAGACAGACACACACACACACACACACACACACACACACACACACACACACACACACACACAGAGAGAGAGAGAGAGAGAGAGAGAGGTTTGGTACAGTGTGACTTTTTTTGCTCGGAGTTAACTTTAGTTCTGACTCCACTCTCTAGAAGTCTTTCGAATGATATTGATTAATCGAGGTTCCGTGTGTAAACGCACATTATATCATCTCGCGCACTCGTTAAATCTCATCACCGTCCTTCGGGAGAGAAGGCCCCCGTGGGGTGATAGTGATGGATGACACGTACACACACAGCATGCTGACAATGGTCTGAGTGAAGACTGCTGAGGGCGGGGCATGAGTATGTCCTCAAAACTGGAAGATCTCTCCATCCATCTCTCCATCCATCTCTCCATCCATCCATCTCTCCATCTATCTATCCGTGTTTGCGTGTGTGCGTGCGTTTGCGCGCGCGCATGTGTGTGTAAGAGTCAAACACGTTTTCATGTATAAGAAATTCTCTTTTTTAGCTAATTTTCGCCGAGATACTCGGTGTGCGACAAATAAATTCACACACATTCCCCTGCCTTCCTCCCCACTCTCTTCCTCTCCCCATCACCCCCCCCCCCCCCCCCCGTGCTGAAACACTTAGCTGGTTTTGATGTCTCTTTCAAGACGCCTAAACGACCCTGGTGGTCGGGGCAGCTAGCACAATTCTGAAGGTCTGAGTTCAAAATCCACAGCGTAACGTAAACATTGGTGTTTTCGCTGGCCATTTTCACGAGCTGTCGTTCTGGTGGTGTTGGCGTAACGCCAGACAGGTCCACCCCTTCATTCCCCTGGGAGTGTTACCCCCTGGCTGCCATATCACCAGGGCTGGATGTGGTCGTTTAAACTGATTTAACCAATTCTGTGTGCTCACAATTAAGTTTTTTTCACGGAATAGATTGTGTGCCTACTCACAACTGCGTTTGTTGTCTAGGTAACTGCTGTTACGACTTGCATTCACACAAAGTTATACGAACCACAATGACGTCATACAATGGCTAAATGTTGGAGAGTCTGGATGTGAGCTAATCTCCAAATACTGATACCTCATTCGCGAAAATGAAGGCATAAATCCCCACCCCTCCAAAAAAAAAAAAAGAAAAAAAAAACCCAAACCAAACCAAACCTTGATGCAATTCTAGTTGTAAACCCAAATTCACGCTTGCAAAAGAATGAGCGAGTTATTTACAGCTGGCTTTAAAAATGACAGGCGTTCATCAGCGAAATAGAATTGTTGAACACTTGTTTTCCCCAGGGGCCTCCTGTCCATTCGTCAGTAGTAAGCCGGCTTTCAGATCGCGCCCTACGCACATAGTCTACGTTTAAATCGCCTTTGCCAAAAGATGCCAACATTCAGAAAAGTGTTCCATCGTCATGATATCCATACTCAAAAAATGCGAGAGCTGACGATTCCGAATCTCTTGGGGGGTTACTTCCTGCCAAAAACCACTCGGTGCTCTGAATGCCATCTGATAGTAACTCCGGCTCACACTGCGTCCGACCGCGGGGTGAAATCTCTGTGGAGTCCAGTCCAGTCCAGTCGGTGGACCCTGGCGAATGGAGAAAAAGGCAGAAAGGTTCACAGAGATCGACAAGCAGTTGTCTGGGGAAATAACTCTCAAATCTTTTGAAGCGATGTTAAACGCCGTCAGCTCGATCGTGTTTATGGAGTTCTAGAAGTATTGCCTGAGAATATCATTTTTGTTACCCCCCCCCCTCTCTCTCTCTCTCTCTCGGTCTTTCTCCTCTCTCTCTTCTCTTCTCGTCTCTCCTCTTCTCTCTCTCTCTCTCTCTCTCTCTCTCTCTCTCTCTCTCTCTCTCCTCTCTCTCCTCTCTCAACTCAACCCTTCTCCTCTCCACAAACACCCCTAAATAAACAACCGAACAGACAACAAAATCAAAAGCCACAGCTCGATACAACACAATAAAAAGGCATATGCATACGTTCTCGCTCTCCAAACAAATTCTTCCTAAGAGAGAGAGAGAGAGAGAGAGAGAGAGAGAGAGATTCAGAACTCGGGGAAAATTTTTTATTCGATCAAGGATCGAGATGGTAGGCAGAGCCTATTGTTCCAGTCTGTCCTTGCAAAGCTGACGTCTGACAACGACAGGAAACTCGGCGCCGTCCTCCTTTCTCCTGTCTACATTCCCTGCCATACCGTCCACCATCCCTTTAGTATCTCTCCCCCCCCTCCGCCCGCTACTCCCATCCAAATAATCTCGTTATCAAACAGAACCCACATGGGGGATTTCGGTGACCGATTACGCAGCAGAGCATTTGACACGTGGGGGCCCTAGATTGAGTCTATGTGGAAATTGAAAGTGCATGTCCGACTTTGATGGAAGAACCAGTCAGCGAGCAATGTGTGTTCTTGTCATCTGAACAAATCCGAGCACCAAAAATAAAGTGAGGTAAAAAGTCGACTGGACATCTCTAATGACATAATGAAATAATGTATTTTCTCTCTCTCTCTCTCTCCTCTCTCTCCTCTCTCTCTCTCTCTCTCTCTCTCTCTCTCTCTCTCGCCGCGGACTTGACGGGATTGATGGAAAAATACTGAAACTATCAGCACCTGTTATATGTGAAACTCTTACCTACATTTACAATTTATGCATTGATAAATGTCACTTCCTAGCTCAGTTCAAAGTTGCAAAAGTAATACCCATTTTCAAATCTGGAGACAAATCTGAGCCATCGAACTACAGACCTATATCCATTTTGCCAGTTCTGTCCAAGCCCTTGGAAAAACACATAAATAAACATCTTTGTCAAACCATTTTGACTCCTCCAACCTACTAAATAAAAATCAATCAGGATTCAGGAAAAATCAGTCTTGTCATACAGTACTTACAAGCTTAGTAGATCAATGGCTAGCCAGTGTTAATGAGAATAAATATCGTGGCGCACTGTTTGTTGATTTTGCAAAGGCTTTTGAAGTAACTGACTACAAATTGTTATGCAGGAAGCTTTTAACATATGGTATAACACGAAATACATTCCAACTAATAACAATTCCTAGAACACCGTCAACAAATCGTTTGTGTCAACAATTTATCAGAGAAGCTATCTATCCAATATGGCGTACCTCAGGGTTCTGTGTTAGGACCTTTGCTGTTCTCAGTTTATATAAATGATCTCCCTCTTTATATTGAGGATTCATGTGAACTCTTTTGTGATGATACCACTGTCCAGACAAGTAGCTCCAGCTTGAAAGCTGTTTTCACTTCATTACAGAAGAATGCTGATATCTTAAGTAATTGGTGCAATGTAAATCACATCTTACTGAATTCTTACAAAACAAAACTAATGCTGATAACAAGGCAGTGAAGACAAAACATAACCACACAGCCTCCATCTGTTTTTATCAATAATCAGGAAACTGAAGTGGTGGATAGCCATCGAGTTCTAGGCATATATGTCAATAATAATCTTTCTTGGTCTTATCACCTTCGCAGTTCATGTAAATCAATATCCCGACAAACATATCAACTGTGCAGGATTAAGCATTTCTTAAACCTTCATGCCAGGAAATTGTTCCTACACGCACATGTTCTCTCTTCAATCAATTATTGTTCAACACTATTTGATTCTGCTAGTGCTAATGCCATGAAACCTCTTACGAATGTGTATAAAAGAGCGCTTAAAGCAGTCCTATTAAAATCATCTAGTCTTCGTGAAGGGGATTATACTAAAGCGGGGGCTCTTCCGTTAAAAGAAATGTTTGCTGTCAACAAATGTTTCCTAATGCAAAAAACTGCGTCGGGTTTAGCACCACAAACTCTTCAGTCTAAATTTAGCATAAACCCTAGGGTTTCAACCAAATTCCAGGTTCCCACACCTAGAATAGATCTGTTTAAATCAAGCTTATCTTACTCAGGTAGTGTGGTTTGGAATACACTTCCACTACATTTCCGGTGCACTCAAAATACAGAATCCTTCAGGGAAAAACTAATTACACATTTCACAGCAGACCATTGCTATTAGGGACAAAATACATATACCAGGGCACACCTTCTGTTTTGCTGCATATTAAACTGATACGCCGCTTCCTTTCCACTGATGTTTTTAAAACCAGATAATGATAAATGAGAGATATGGTTACTATTGGTTTTATTAATGATTGTAATTATATCATGATGAATGAATGTTGTGGTCACTAGTTTTATTGGTGCATTGTCACTAATTGATTGATGTCCTGATACTTTTGATTTCTTGGAGCACTGTAACTACGAGGTGATAAATGTGTGTCCTGTCCTCACCCGCCTCCTTGTTGTCTGCGTTGATAACTTGATGTTGTTGTTGACTGCGTATCTATGCAAGCTTTTTGTCACATCTTTGCATACAAATATGTACACATGCGAGAATCATGTACTCCATAATCCTGTGCGCATACATTTTTTTTTCTATTTTTCATTTTCATTCTTCTTTTTATTTCTTTACTTTTTTTTTCCAATCTCGGTGCTTAATTTAGCTTAGGAAGGACAAGTTGAAAGAACAGTCTCTGCCTAAACTCTTAATCCCTGATCGAATAAAGATGTTCTGAGTTCTCTCTCTCTCTCTCTCTCTCTCTCTCTCTCTCTCTCTCTCTCTCTCTCTCGTGTGTGTGTGTGTGTGTGCGCGCGCGCGCGCGCGATAAAATCACAAGCCTTATAACCGTGCCCCTTTGGAAATGGTGCTTGGATGTCCTAACCAAACGGCGGGTGTCTGTATCTCTGGGGCTTGGCTGACCTCAGGCCGATACTGACCTCAGGTCACGAGAGGAAAGAGACATTAAGTACAGTACGTATCCGTCACGTAGTTTCGAACATTACATAAACTCTACAGTGTTAACCACGATCGTTTTAAAACAAAGAGAGACAGAGCTAGCTAGCTAGAGAGAGAGAGAAAGAGAGAGTCAAATCAAAATGATATTTACTGAGGGGTAGAGAACAAACTTCACAGCTTTTTTTTAAAATCCTGCCCTCACAAAAATAATCATAATATGAGGAACTCTCTCTCAGAGAGAGAGAGAGAGAGAGAGAGAGGAAGATCAATTCTCTACTCCTACAAGATCCAAATTCAGGGCCAGCCCACTTTTCCATTTGCTCACTGCGTCCGCAGCTGTGATGAGTTCGCGTGCGAGTTTCACAAGTCGACAGATTAGTGGGAACCGTCGTTGCCAAGCGCCATGTGGGTAAGACCTGGCTACAATGTTCATGCTTCTCACGGGGTTCGAACTAGCGACCTTCCATGGCCGACCCGTGGCATTCACCACCGCGCCACGGAGGTTAGTCTCTTCCATGTTCTTTTATTCCTAAATTCGTCCTTGATTCGTGACTCGACTTCCTCCTCCTCAGTAACCTTCCTAGTCTCCTCCTCCGTTCTTGCATTTGTTTCTTCTTCCTTAAAAATTTCCCCCCATAGCTTTTACTCTTCCGCACTTCTTCCTTTGATTCCCTTTTCTCATTCAGTAATCCTTTTTTTCTCCAGTTCTCCCAAAATCTTTCGTCTTTCTCAGTTATCTAGACTACTTCTTCCTCAATTCTTTCTCAAGTTCTCTTTTCCTCCGTTCTTACTTTAGTTTTCTGTCCTTTGTTAGTCTTAACTTCCCCTGCCCCTAGTTCTTCCTTCAACTTCCTTAATCTTTCACTTCCTCATTTCTCCCCTTTTATTTTCCCTTCCTTTCTTCCTCCCCTGACGTTCCTCGTCTGTTATGGACTCGTTCTCGGTTCCCTTAGATTCCTCTTTCTCAGTTCCCTTCATTTCCAATTCCGCAGTTCTCGACTATTTCTCTCTTGGTTCTCTTACTTCACTCCTCCTAATTCCACCCCCCCCCACCTCCCCCTCTCTTTCTCACCCCCTTGACTAACTCTTTCTCATTTTTTCGCATAGTTTCCTCTACCCATTTCTTCTCTTTTTCCACTTATCCTCTCGCTCTTCATCAGTTCCTCACTCCTCTACTTCTTCAGCCGTTCACTTTCTAGTTCCCCAATCTCCTCTTCTCTTTGGTATTCGGATTCCTCTTCCTCGTCTCTCTCACTTTCCTCTTCTCCAGTTCTCTCTGTAGCTTTTCTCTTCCTAGTCCTCCCCCCCCCCCCCCCCCCCCCCCGTCAGTTTCGTCTTCCTCACCTCTTCTCTTCATTTCATTCCTTCTTCACTACCCCCTCCCTCACCCGTCCGTCCCTCCCTCCTTCCACCCCTCCCTCCCCAACATCACTTTCACTCCCCATCTTCTTCCTCAGTTCACGCCTTTTCTTAAACCTTCCTCAGCTCTGCCTTCCAACTGCTTCATCCTCTCTTCTTCATTTTCTCTCCCCCCGTCTTCTCTTCCTTAGCTCCCCCCCCCCCCCTCTCTTGTTCCTCAGTTCTTCATTAATCTGAAAGCGTTGCTGCTCAGTGTGATCGGCTGGCATCTTTCGTCTTAGTCCTTGAACTCAGAGCTGTACATTAGTTATGAAGAAAGCGTCGCCGAGAAACAGCCTCGAGCGTCGACTGTACTGTGTGTCCCTTCACATTCTCCTCTTGTGTAGACACCCTCCTCCACACACACCCAACCCCTCATGTGTCTCACAAAAGCAGAGTCGGCGGTGCCAGGATCTTGGTAGCCGTAGAAACCCAGAAGTGCCCCCCCCCCCCTCCACACACACACACACACACACTCACTCACTCACCCCCGCCATTCATTAGGACGGAATGGCAACCTGTTTCCGAACTCGAGGCGCGTGTATCTTTTTTTCCCACCGCACGCCGACACAACTATGCTTTTACCGTCACTGGCAGATCAGAGTATACCCCCCCCCCCCACACACACACACACATACACGTCCACACATGCGCGCGCACGCGCGCACACACACACACACACACACACACCACACACACAGAGTTGATTAGTTAATGGGGATGTAAGTCTGGATCTGAGATTTAGGGTTCACGAAAATGAACATCCAGGCTGACGTTTCTAATGTACTATGTGTTCCACCAATTTCTAATGAAATTACTATACACGTTAATTACTTGGCTACTAATCTGAATGCAGCCAATAGTGTTCCAACAAATGGGCCTGATACTTTTCATCAAATGATCAAGTGCACGTTACACGCAAAGACAAGTTCACATGTACAAACATGTCTAGGAAAAAAAAAGATGCAAAACCATCCCTCTCTCTGAGTGTCTCCCTTTCTCTCCGTTTCTATATTGGTCTGTCTCTGTCTGCCCTCTCTCTCTCTCTCTCTCTCTCTCTCTCTCTCTCTCTCTCCTTTAAGCCTGTTTACAGGCCAAAGGCTGATACAAACACACAAACCAAAACATGCACTAGTTTCTCTGTTACCACAGGACATAAAGATAATCGCCATTTCTCTCTCTTCACATCTATGTACATACTGATAGCAATTAAAAAAACAACCAACCCCCCTCCCCCCCCAAACATTTTGGTATATTCAGGTTGCGTTGATTATTGATGATATTTTTCTGCTTAACAGACGAGAAACTAAGCAACAAAAAACATATTTCTACCAAAAAAAACACCCTGTAGCACCCTCGTGTTGATATAGATTAATACATCACGTGTGCTTACATATGAGCACAATTCATCCGTTGAAAAATGATACACGAGGTTTAACACTACAGATACCAGTCAATATCACACCTGTGGTAAAGGTCTGTACGTCCATCCGAGATCCGAGAGCACGCGCTTACAAGTGTGCATTTTCGCTCCATCGACCAACTGACGCCAAAAGACAGCCACTCAGAATCGAGTTCACTCGTGTTCACGGCGGAAGAACAATCGCTTGAGACCATGCTGACTCTGTGCCTGTAGTTTTGATCCGTGTTCAAAACAGAAGAAAGAGCTCTAGAGTCATGATCGATCCTCTATGTTGCTTTCGCGGTTGTTGTAGGAAGGGCGATAGCTTCGGAGCAAAACTAATTCTGTGAGAATACCTGAAGAGGACAGAAGAGGTCGAAACGCGTCGTTTTTTGTCTTGTAATCTGTTTGTCGATATTGTCTTGCGGAATCACTAACAATTCCTTTTAAAATTTATTTCAATTTCCGCTTTCAGTCACCTCACTTTAAAACTAACCGATTTTGTGAGGTTTTTCTTTTTCTTTTAATTAATTTTTTTTAACCCATGTTGACGAAAGGAGGGCTGCCCCCCAGATACCCTATAGGAACCGTTTTTACGACTTTAGAAAGGGGAGTTGGGGAAGGGGAGGGGCGAGTTCTGCAGGTCTGTAGATTTGCATAAAAATGACAGCTCTCTCACGGGACACACAGTTCAACCTATCACGTATACACCGGAACAGAAGGCAACAGGCCGGCCTGATGGGTTTGGTGCGCCAGGGCCGCCGAGATGGGTGTCCGCCCGACCAACCCGACCTGACCGACCGTCCTTTAGAGCCAACGATAAGATGGTTTCATATCACTGGTGCGACTGCGTGATCTGATCGTAATACTGAAAGCTCTCTCTCTCTCACACACACACACACACACACACACACACACACACACACACACACACACACACACACTCTCTCTCTCTCTCTCTCTCTCACTCTCTCTCTCACACACACATAATCACAAGTGCCCACACTTACTCGTGTAAAGGGACTCTGCTGTTGAGAGCTGATGTCGATGTCCTCCTGGGCCCCTCATCAGTTCAGTCGGTCAGAGCACTCACCTCTCGCACATTGAAGGTAGTCAGTTCTAATCCGAGATACTCAAGATAAAACGCGACGTTTTCGCTGCCCAGATTAATTAAGGTACTGTCGTTTGGCGTAATGTCAGACAAATCCCCTTGATCATTCTCAGGGGAAAAGTTAACTCTGTGTGCCATGTCACCTGAGGTTAGTGCGGCAATTAGGCCAGGTTTAACTGCTTCTTTTTGTGCACTGACACGTTTTCTTTCAAGTGATCTTGGACAGACCGTGTTTACTGACTGACAACCGATTTAAATAAAGTAGATTATTGCTCTAACGACTCACATTAACCCCCTTGTATATGAATCTACAATGAGAATGCGTGCTGAATGATATGAGAATCTTGATGTGGCGCTCATAGATCTTCACACTCTTCATACCTCCTACATAAAAAAACACGTAGATTTCCAACACACACACACACACACACACACACACACACACACGCGCGCGCACACACACAAACACACACAAAAAGAAGGGGGGGAGGGGAGGGGAGCGAGAGGGGTTCAGTCGATTCTGGACGGGCATTAACAAATGGCTCCGTTCACAATACAGAACTAAACGGTTCTCCTTGAAGCCAGTGAAGAATCCAGTATTTACACTTTCACATCATCTTTTCAATCTCGTCTCTCTTGCTCCCCCCCCCCCCCCCTTCCCAACGTGGAGTATTTAAAAATCAATTTCATAGTGACTGGGGCTACTTGTTTACATGCGCACCCACCCCCATTATTTGTTCATTTTCCTTGTTTTTGTTGGTTATTTTTGTCCTTTTAAACAGACGAATCATTTGAGACTTGTTACTTTAGTGTTTAACGTCCATACGACCGCTCAGTATTGAAACGTCTGTTTTCAAGCAAAAAAAAACAACAACAAAAAAACCCTCACCAACGAAAAAAAAAACAAAACAACAAAAAAAAACAAAAAAAACACACACATAACAAAACGGGACATCAGTTACATTTCTAGACAAAACGGGACAGAAATTACATTTCCAGCCGAAAATCAAAAATCAAAGTACAAAAATTACTTGAGAGCCGCACATACTACGTTCAAGCGAATAATATTCGCCAACCGTTACAAACTGTTGATGCACACTTCGTTGTCTTTTAATGGCACGCCCACTAGTTTACCCTGCACCGGCCACAGGAGTAACAATGTCCAGATGGTACGGCTGTACAGAATTTACCGACGTCGAGTTCGCAGCCCGCGTGTCCGTTTCATTCACAAATGTGTTCTATCACGCATTTTGTCTTCATTCCAACCAAGTGAGATTTGACGCTTAAACCCACCGGGGGGCCAAACACTCGGTAATCTAAACGACATCTGACAAACAACCCTGCCATTACGTCCGATGAAAAGATGAAACCTGCGTTGAATCCAGGTCCTGCGCGCGACCATGGCGAACGGAGGAAAAGCACATGAACGGTCACAGAGAGATCGACAAGGAATCGTCAGGGGAAATAACCCTCAACCCATTTGTAGCAATGTCAAACACCATTAGCTCTATCGTGTTTGGAGTTCCAGTGGTATCCTCTAGGGGGGCATATTGTTTTTTGTTACGTCTCTCTGTCTCTCTCTCACTCTGTCTGTCTGTCTCTCTCTGTCCGTCTATCTCTCTGTAAGTTTACACCCCCCCCCCCCTTTTTTTTTTTCCTCCGCGAGCCCACACGCGTCTTCCCGAAACCACAACAAAACTAAAAACCACAGTGCATTTGCATTTATTCTCACTTTCCAGTCACAGACTTCAAATGAGAGAGAGAGAGAGAGAGAGAGAGGGAGGGAGCAAAATGCGTTTATGATTGGTTCTGGCATGTTCTTAGTTGAAATTATCCCGCTCCGCCCGAAAAGATCTCCATAGGTCAACATGCAGGTCACCCGACAATAACAAAAAAATCGATTTTCTTTTTTCTTCCTTTACCCCCCCCCCCCCCCCCCCCCCCCCCCCCCCCCCCCCCGCGCCCAGACACACACGTTCTCCATTTTCTCTGCCATACCCTCTATCAGACCCTCCCATCCCTCTGATCCTGCCGTCAAACAGAAGAACCCAGCAGGATTTCTCAGACCGATTACGTAGCAGAACATCTGACACTTGGTGGCTCTTGGTTGTGTCTGTGCCGGAAAATGAGAATGCAATTCTGAATCTTGGCGACGATCAGTCTGCAGGGCATGTTTGTTTTCAGCATTTGAACATCTCAAGATGAAAAGAAGAAAGTAAAAGAAAAACATTGAACGTTTAGCCTGCACGCGTGTGATTAATCAATAACAATATTAATAACGTATTTTGTGCTTTAAAAACAAACATTGGACGTTTAGACTGCACACGTGTGATTAATCAACAACGACATTAATAACATATTGTGCTAGGAAAAAAACAAACAATATTGAACGTTTAGACTGCACACGTGTGGATTAATCAATTAATAACTACATTAATAACGTATTGTGCTGTCTCTTTGCTTTAGCATTAAATCGCAGACCTCATGAGTGGGTGCGCTTTCTGGAAATGTTGCCTGAATTTCCTGACCAAAACTGCGGGCGTCTGAATCACTTGGCTCCACTTCATGATACAAAAGGAAGCATCCAGTCTAAAGCCTAATTGTGATCGTTCGTTCTCAAAACAGAAAAAACAAAAAAACAAAGGAGAGAGGGAAGGGAGGAAGAACAGGCGAAGGGAGGGGGGGGGGGGGGGGAGAGGGAAGGAAGTAGGGTATGGAGGGAGAGGGAAAGGTAGAGAAGCTTGTGTGTGTGTGTGAGAGAGAGAGACAGAGAGAGACACACAGAGAGAGACAGAGACAGAGAGAGAGATCATTATCTTGAGTTCCATCTGACCCCACGTTTCACAATAAATCCACTTTTCCCCGCTTCCTCGCTCCGTCTGTACCTGTGAAGACTTCTTGTTTAAGGTCCTCTCAGTCAGTGGAATGGTGGCGACCGTTACTGGCGCCACGTGCCATGATTAGGACCTGGCACAATGTTAAGCATTCCAAAGAAGCAGAAGGGGGAGGCACAGTGTCTCGCCTCGTTTCCACCGCTATTCGTCTTTGTCGAAGTCCCTTTCGCTCGCGGAAGTCACTGACCTCTTCTGGGCTAGGGACCTATTCAGCTGGCTGGGCCGTCCCCTGGGGTTATCATTACATATGTCAGCTTCTTGGAGTTCCACTGTTCAGTTGGCTGAGCTGCCCTCTCGGGTTATTACTTGTATCAGCTTCTTCTTGGCCGGGGTACAGCGAGGGCGGCCTACTGCCTGCATGCAGAGTGAGTGAACCCCCTTCTATGTGTGCTTCAAACTCGACGAGTTGATATTATCACCTGTGAAACGTGGTGAACCAGGCAGTCAACCTGTGAATAGGAAGACGGCGAATGCCTTCAATGGAACTCCAAACAAACGAAAGGCAAAGATATTAGTCCTGTCCTGGTAGTTTTCATGGGGGTTCGAACTGACCAGCCCGTGATGCCACGGAGGTTGATCTCTTCCGAATTTTTCATTTCCTATCTTCTACCTTGATTCGTCTGTCAGTGTCATCTTGCTCAGTCCTTCAGTCCCTCCCTGCTCCCTCTCTCCGAGTTCTCTTACTGCTTTGCTCCTCCTCGGCTATTCCCTTTGTTTCTTCTTTGCTTAGTTCTTTTCCGTCTGTTTCCTCTTCCGAAGTTCATTGTCTAGAATGTTGTTTATCTTGCCTGGTGAAGACCAAAGAGGTCGAAACGCGTTGTGTTTTTTGTCTTGTAATGTGTTTGCCTCTTTCGTTCGGCGGAACAGAAGTCTGATTTTTAAGACTTTTAATTTCCGCCTGCAGTCATCTCACTTTGAAACTTCTTCCTTCCATGTTCTTAACTTTTTTTATTTATTTATTTTTTTTTTAATAAACATTTTCATTTTTCTCTTTTTGCATAGACAGTGTACACACACACAATCACCAGCAAATTTTTTTTTTTTTTTTTTTTTTTTTTTTTTTTTTTTCCTTCTGTCCCAACCTCTGCGCCACCTCAGAGGCAGTGCACCCACGCCGCTCATTCCGACATCCCGTCCACAGCCACAGCCCGGTCGGCCCCACCGCAGCCCCGGCACCGGCAATCCACAGGGAGCAGTCAATGTCAAGTCGTCAAGAGGCAACCCACCGGAGGAGACACTGCACTGCTGCCGAGTCACTTCGGTGGTGTTCAGTGGCGCCTGTTCTGATCTAACATACGCAGGACACCACCTACTAAGCCCCCTACTGACGACAATAATTGCTTAGTCGCGGAGCCGGCGTGAGTGAGCTCTCCCTCCGGAGGGCGCCACCACGTCCGTCCAACGATAGCTCCCATGGACTCGCCGATACCGGTGACCCCGACGGAACCAAACCAAGGCCACAGACGTGGAGAGGACATCGAAATTGAGGTCACCATGAGAGCAGGGCATGAAGGGCCACAGAATTTGAGACATTTTTTTTTTTATGCTGATCGATGAGAATGAGGATGATTAAGATGATGCTACGGATTTCCATTTCGGTCTGAGACTCCATGACAGGGCTGTACTCTACGCTTCCTTTCATAATATATCCCGGCGTCAACCAGGCCCGAGAGATACAGGCACCTGCAGTGTTGGTCAGGAAATTTGAGCAACACTCTCAGAAACGCATCCATTAAGTGGATGAAACTCGACTGTGTGGTCCCAGTCTTCCCAACTGAGTCCGCAGCAACTCAACTCTGGGTAGGAGCCGGTCGGGGCAGAAAAACCCACATGACTTCTGATGGGATTCGAACCCACGACCTCCCAGCCGGGAGTCCGCGACGCTGACCACTTCGCCACGGCGGCTGGTATCACCAGCAAATTTGACAAAGTACAGACAGTGTACAAACATACCAGCACCAGCAAATTTGATAAAAATGCATATTACACAGTTGCTTAACGCAGAAAACCCTATTACTTCCCCACTTAAGTTCTTGTTCTTACCTTTCTTCGTTTCTGTTTTCCGTTCCTCTGTTCCCTACTTCCATCTTCTCTTCAGCTCTTCTCTAGTTCTTTATTGCATCCTTTGCAGTTTTTTTTCCACTAACTCTTCCTCTTTTCTTTCCTTTCTTTCTTACTTTCCCCCACACGTTTCCTCTTCCTCGTTTCTTCTCTTCCCTGCCACCACCCCCTTCGCCCTCCCCCCCGCCCTTGTCCTTTCACCTTCCCCTTTCTTCCTTCATTCTTCTGTTCCTCCTTCCTTCGTTTCCTTCCTTCTTCCCGAGTTTCTCTCTGTCCTCTTAGCTCTGTATGATGTTCCTCTCCTGTTTCTCGGTTCTTCCTTGCTGGTCCTTGTCTTCTGCCGGAGTTTCCTTTCTCTCTGCGTGTCTGTCTGTCTGTCTGTCTCTCTCTCTCTCTCTCTCTGCCTTTATCGTTCAGCTCGGAGTCTGAACCATTATTAATAAAGGCCGCTTCGCTCAAATACGAGTTTCGGAAAAAGATCCTGTGTCCTTTCATCTTGTCCTCTGTGAAGACCCCCTCCCCCCATACCCTCCCCCCCCCCTCCCCCCTCCCTCCCAACCACATCCCGACCGTCTCCAGCAAAAGCACAGTCAGCAATGCCAGGCTTTCGGAAGCCGAGGAAATGCCGCCACCCCCCACCCCCACCCCCTTTCCTCTCCCCTTCATCCCCCTTCCCCCTCTCTTGCCATTTTGTTGTCCATAAAAGCAGCCTGCTTCCAAGTGCAAGGCATGCATCCCCTTTTTTTCACGTAACCTAACACAGCTATGCTTTTACCAACCTTGACTGATCGGAGGGTGCGCGTGCAGAGAGAGAGAGAGAGAGAGAGAGAGAGAGAGAGAGAGAGGGAGTCTGGAGATACTATTCTGTAAACTTGAGAACTGAAATGTAAAAAAAAACAAAATAATCTGGTTGATATTTCTATTAAAAAAAAATGTGTTAAAATTTATTTCTGATTGCGTCTCACAGTTCAAGACTGGCTTGTCATAGTTTTCATTCCTATATTCACGAGAACAGGTCAAGAACAAGTGTGTGTGCGTGCGCGCGCGCACACACGCGTGTGTGTGTGTCTGTGCCTGTGTATGTGTGGGTAACGTGTAAATACACTAAAATTTGATTTTGTGTCTGCGAATACGTGCGCTCCGTATTAGTACATGAACTCGTTCATCTGTGTGGAAGGATTCTTAATCGCTGTTTGTCTCTTATGTGAGCACTGGTGCGCATGCCCGTTAAATACACGCCCTGCAGCGGTCACCTACACACGTGGTCAATAACATGTCAAAATTTCACATTTTATTTCTGCTTCCATCGTGTCAAGTCATCACAGATGCCATCATTCTCGATTTCTCATTTTGGAGGCAAAAAAAAGAGAAGGTTGTTCTGAACTCCAAGTTCTGGAAATGATCTTTCCGAGTCGAGCCTGGCTGTGTGGGTGTGGTTTGACCCATGCTCGCGCTGGTGAAAGGACGATCCTGGCTAGGTGGGTGTGGTTTGACCCATGCTCGCGCTGGTGAAAAGGACGATCCTGGCTGTGTGGGTGTGGTTTGACCCATGCTCGCGCTGGTGAAAGGACGATCCTGGCTGTGTGGGCGTGGTTTGACCCATGCTCGCGCTGGTGAAAGGACGATCCTGGCTGTGTGGGCGTGGTTTGACCCATGCTCGCGCTGGTGAAAGGACGATCCTGGCTAGGTGGGCGTGGTTTGACCCATGCTCGCGCTGGTGAAAGGACGATCCTGGCTAGGTGGGTGTGGTTTGACCCATGCTCGCGCTGGTGAAAGGACGATCCTGGCTAGGTGGGTGTGGTTTGACCCATGCTCGCGCTGGTGAAAGGACGATCCTGGCTGTGTGGGTGTGGTTTGACCCATGCTCGCGCTGGTGAAAGGACGATCCTGGCTAGGTGGGTGTGGTTTGACCCATGCTCGCGCTTATGAAAGGACGATCTCAAGAAATAGGGACTGTGTGCAGTTTTCACCATTTTCATAACGGAGCAGAAAAAAAAGTCCTAGGTCAAAGACTGACTTGTGTGGTCTTCGCTCACGTTCCACGGCAGAAGGACTGTCTCTGAGATCAAGACGATGTGCGGTCTTCGCCCATGTTGACGAGGGGGGCGGGCAACCTCCGGGGACCACAGATGGGGCAGAGTTTTTCACAAGTTAAAGGACGGAGAGTTTAAAGGGAGTGTGTGTGTGTGTCTGGGGGGGGGGGGGGGGGGGGGGGGAGTTCTGCAAGTTTGTAGCAGATTTGTAGATGAAATGACGCGTCTCTCCTGGAACCTATTGCTCAGTCTGCTGTGTGTGTGTACACCAGGGGCAGACAAGGGGCAGCCGGTTTGATGGAGTTGGTGTCCCATGGGGCGCAGTATTGGGCGAACTGTCTGACAAATTTGGCCGGACCGACGTTTATGTCCTTCTGTGTGTTCCCCGCTCTTTAAGCCTGGCTTGTCTCTCACTTTTTCGTGTTTTTTTTTCACCCTTGCTCGCTCCTTTCCTTTGTTACCGTCGTTCTCACTTCTTCTTCCCCAGTTTTCTGCTCCTCGGGTTTTTTTTTTTTTTTTTTTTTTTTTTGCTGTCCCAACCTTTGCGCCACCTCAGAGGCAGTGCACACACGCCGCTCATTCCGACACCCCGTCCACAGCCACAGCCCGGTCAGCCCCGCTGCAGCCCCGGCACCGGCATTCCACAGGGAGCAGTCAATGTCGAGTCGTCAAGAGGCAACCCACCGGAGGAGACACTGCACTGCTGCCGAGTCGCTTCGGTGGTGTTCAGTGGCGCCTGTTCTGATCTAACATACGCAGGACACCACCTACTAAGCCCCCTACTGACGACAGTAATTGCTTAGTCGCGGAGCCGGCGTGAGTGAGCTCTCCCTCCGGAGGGCGCCACCACGTCCGTCCAACGACAGCCCCCATGGACTCGCCGATACCGGTGACCCCGACGGAACCAAACCAAGGCCACAAACGTGGAGAGGACATCGAAATTGAGGTCACCATGAGAGCAGGGCGTGAAGGGCCACAGAATTTGAGACTTTTTTTTAATGCTGATCGATGAGAATGAGGATGATTAAGATGATGCTACGGATTTCCATTTCGGTCTCAGACTAAATGACAGGGCTGTACTCTACGCTTCCTTTCATAATATATCCCGGCGTCAACCAGGCCCGAGAGATACAGGCACCTGCAGTGTTGGTCAGGAAATTTGAGCAGCACTCTCAGAAACGCATCCATTAAGTGGATGAAACTCGACTGTGTGGTCCCAGTCTTCCCGACTGAGTCCGCAGCAAACTCAACTCCGGGTAGGAGCCGGTCGGGGCAGAAAAACCCACTTGACTCTAATGGGATTCGTACCCACGACCTCCCAGCCGGGAGTCCGCGACGTTAACCACTTCGCCACGGCGGCTGGTCTGTTCCTCGGTTCTTCTTTACAGCTCATTTCACCTCGGCTCTCTTGCTTTCTTCTTCTTCTTCTTCTTCTTCTTCTTCTTCAGGTCTTCCCTGACTGCCCTCTTTCTCCTCAGTTCTGTTTTTATTTTTCTCACCTCTTTCACTGTCTCCTCCTTCCTTCCACTCCTCTTCTTCCCCCGTTCCCCCTCTCTCCATTTTTCGCCTTTCCTCCGTTGGTTCATTTCCCTCCTGTCTTCCTCACGCTCCTTTCTCTTCTCTAATCCCCCCCCCTTCCCTGTTCTTCCATTCTTCATTAATGTGAAAGGCTGGCTGGTCATTGTTTTCTGCCGGCATCTTTCGTTTTCGCCTTTGAGCTCAGAGTTTATACATTTTTTATACAGGCCCGCTTCGCTCAAACGGACTCTGGGCATCGATCGTGTTGTCCCTTCACCCCTCCTCTGTGCACCCCCCCCCCCCCCTCGTCCCCACACGTGTCCAACAGCAGCAGAATCGGCAGCAATGCCAGGCTCTTAGTGGCCGAGGGAAGCCGGAAGACTACCCCCCTTTCCCGCCTGCTTTCCCCCCTTCATCCTTCCACTCTGTAGACCAGAAAGTACAAAAAAGTATTCCTTCTTCCTCCCCTTGCCAACACAACTACGCTTTTACCGACCTTGATGGATCGGAGTACCCCCCCTCCCCTCCTCCCCCTCTCCAACCACACACACGCACAGACACGTGCGCACGCTCTTATGCACTCACGCACACACACACATACAGGTACACGCATACACACACATATGGGGAGAAGTGGGGAGAGAGAGAGAGAGAGATTTGCAAAGGACTCACAAGACGTTTGAGATAGTTGGCTACTTTTTCTCGTTCAGTCAATATTGTTTGACAATTAGGCCTCTAAACCTTTCTATTTTTGAATGTGGATGGCATGTTATGGCCGGTGATAAAAATTCGAATTTAATACCGCTTCAAATACTGTTAAAAACAACAACAAAAAACAGATCCGACCTGCAAAAAAACCCCAAAAAACCGAAACAAACCAAAACTGCCACTCTTGTTAATTTGTTTGTCTACGAATACAAATATTTACTAAAAACCCACTGCACAAAAGCAAACAGTACACACCCTGTAAATAAACTCGAAGTTATTGGCAGCCCAGGACAAAACGGGATTTGCCATAAACGTTCCAAGAAAGACGATTCGGGGAATTTCGTCGTTTGCTTTAGGAACTTTGATCCAATAGGAAGAGGGAGCAAAATAAAGTTACAAAAACATACATTTTTTTGTCCCAGCGAACAAAATACCTGCTGCTACAGCTGAATATATATATATATAATGCTGAACAATTAAGTAGTGGGGGAAAACAAGTGCAGGCTAACAATTCTTTAGTCGTCATAGTAATGACTTGGCAAAGATTAAAATTTTTAGAAGAAAAAAAAATGGGGAATGTATTATAAATATGAGAAACCCTTCACTAGCTGCCTGAGGGAACCATCGTAATCCATCTCGAAGGCACATCTATTTGTATTGCCTGCTCCTAGGCCTTTCGTCCGCTGGATCGGACTCATCAGGGAGACACGGCTGGCTGTGTCTGTGCTCTTGGTGTCAAATAGAGACACACCACAGTCCATAATTCTGTGGTGTTCTCACCACCAAGGGTTCCAAAAAGAATCCAACAGCACCCTCAAAGCAGCCAGCGAAGGGTAGCAAATGGAGCAAAACCAAAGTGTAGAGAGGAAAAAAGTTGCTGAAAAACTAAAAGCGTTATTCAAACAGTATAAAGTATATATATATATATATATATATATATATATATATATATATATATATTTTTACATTTCTGAAACACCAAATTCTGTTCTTGTAGAATTGCATCTTCCTGACTGCAACTATGACAATCTCAATGTTCCCCATGTTTATTTGTTCGCATGACACTCTTGTTCATTACATCATACTCTCAAGAATTTGTTTTATACATTTTTTTTTTTCGATGCTCTAAATGTCTTATGTCTGTCTACCTGTCTTCTTCCTACGTGCAGTCCCTCCCGTGTGTGTGCGACAAAAGCGAAGCACGAGTTCTGGCCCCTGCAGACCTGACCAGTGCTGGCAGCGGCATGTTGGCCTCAGAGGCCAGGGAATTCCACATGCCATTTGTTTCCATTTCTTTTTTTATTCCACGTCGCAAATGGTAACCGACGTGAACGTCTGTCCTGTTTACCCGCTTTATCCACCAACATAGCAATGCTTTTACAGCAGAGACAGAGAGAGAGAGAGAGAGAGAGGAGGGAGAGGAGGCACAGAGAGAGAGAGAGAGAGAGTTTTGTGTGTGTGTGCCTGCGTGTGTGTGTGCGCGCGCGCGCGCGCGGTGTGTGTGTAGGCGCGTGCGAGCGAGTGTGTGTGTGAATGCGTGCGTGTGCACGCGCGCGCGCGTCTGTGTGTGTGTGTGTGTGAGAGAGAGAGAGAGAGGAGAGAGAGAGAGAGTTTGCGTTGGCAGTCATATTCTGTAATTATCAGAGCAAAGAGTAAAACACCCCAAACTAAACACACACACACATGCATAAACGTGCGCGCGCGCGCGTGCACACACACACACACACACACACACACACACACACACACACACACACCACAACCAGAAGACAAAAGCGAGATTGAACTAAACATGCAAGAACCTGGAAGATACAATGAAGGAGGGAAAATGAAAAGCAAAATCTAAACTTCTGTCATTAAGGCTCGCCATTCTGCTAAAAAAAAAAAAAAAAAAAAGAAAAAAAATGTTACATCTATCCTTACGCTGCAATATTTATTTTGTAACTGCACGATAATAATAGAACTCCGAATTCGTTTTCCCTGAATGCAATACAGATATAACCAATCAGTAAATTTCATTTCATAACGACTACTTTACGTCCGTTTTCTTACCTGGAGAAGTTTTATATGCTACTCAGAAACGGCTTCTTATGCAAAGCACGCAGTTTATCAAGACCAGAGAAGCAAGAAACAAATGTCTAAACAGGAGAGAGAGAGAGAGGGGAGGGGAGAGGGGGGAGGGAGAAGAGAGAGAGAAAGAAAGAAGAGAGAGAGAGAGAGAGAAAGAAAGAGAGAGAAAGAGAGGGAGAAGAGAAGAGAGGGACAGAGAAAGGGTTGGGGGGGGGGGGGGGGAGGAGGGAAGAGAGAGAGAATGTGTGCGTGTGCCTCCGTTTTAAAACTAAAATCACGATCATGACCGATATTCGTCACATGAACGACCTTCCTAGCACGCGCTACAGCAAAGTCAGTGACAGAAGATGTAGGTCGTCTTCTGGGTCACAACGCAGGGGGCAAAAAAATCGATGTCTAATGAAGGCAAACAACCACAAAGACAAGGTCACGCTTAATCAAGTGCTTCTTTGACATCCCGAGACGTTGGAAGAGGGTGTCTGTGTGTAGAGTGTGTGTGTGTGTGTGTGTGTGGGGGGGGGGGGGGGGTGAAGAGGGAAGGGGAGTTGGGAGTGGGGGTTGGAGTGAACAAGCTGGAGTACTGGGAAGGCATCAGGTAAAAGTCACGTGAGGCGCTTGGTGCGTGACTATATGAGAATGGTGGGTGGGTGGGAGGGGGGATGGGAGGGAAGAAGGAGGAGTCTGGAACAGGAGAGCGGAACAGGGGGTGGGAGAGGGTAGGGGGCAAAGATAAGTCTTATGAGCGGTTTGTGTGCGTGCAGAGAGAGAGAGAGAGAGAGTTCCAGGCAGAATTTCAAAGGCTTACGACAGAAACTAGATAAGAACTATGGATATCTTAGCACACATGGTCACTTGGACATTAACTGACCTGAAGTTTATAGTTATAACGGTACAGCTAATTACCATGTGCAGTTTGTGGGGGGAAAAAAACTAACCATGATGAAAATACCCCCTCTTTACTCGCATCTCTCCTTTCCTTCTACCCCCCCCCCCCCCCAAAAAAAAAAAAAAAAAAAAAAAAAAAAAAAAAAAAAAAAAAAAACGAAAGTGACCACCTACATCACTTACGAAAACCTGAACGATCTTCGAGTAGTTGGTGAACGACGAAAAATAACCCACAAGCCAGCAAACCACTAATCATCGTGTTTGCAGCGCACGTAGGAAAACAGACGCGTCGTCGTACACCTTGAAGGCTAAAAGAATTCACTACCAGTGTAACGCTAAACATAAACATCCTCTTTTCTCCAAGCCAACCCCACAAATACGAAGCAAGAACCACAACTGCTCCCATCCTACTGCCAAGACCAAGAATGGTTCCCCAGCTCGCTCCCACCACACCCTTTCCCAACCCACCCTCTTCCCTCCAAATATTGTGAATATCACAAACACAAAACGACACTCATCATCAGGTACGTCTGTCTTTGTCTTCTTCGTCGTCTTCTTCTTCTCCTCCTCCTTGTTCTACTCTTTTTCTCCTTCTACACCACCTTTTTCTTCTTCTACTCCTTCCACTCCATCTTCTACTCCTTGTTCTACTCCTTCTACTCCTCTCCTACTCCTTCTACTCCTTCTTCTTCAACTCCGCGCCTACTTTTCACCGTGTTCGCCCCAGTTCTGTCTCTCATGTGCCAACGCCTGGGTCTTTGCAAATGATTTCCCCGTCTCAAGTTGCCGAGTCGTCAGTCCGTCGTTTTTGTCTTTTTTTTTTTTTCCCTGTCTCCCCTTCCGTTTACCAGTCACAGCAAGTTCTCTGGAGGATTTTCTTTTCGGCAAGGCTTGGGTCCTGTTGTGTTGTTGGTTTGGCGCACTCGTTCATTGATGATATAATCAGCATGTTTAGTATCTTGTGAGAACACCTCATTTCCCAGCCATTTGACAGCTTGGATATATTTTTTTTTCAGACTCGTTGACAGCGTCTATGTCTCGCACGCACACTGGAAGATGGGACTTTACCAGAGAACGTGGGACCTGGATTTGTGTTTCCAAGGCGGTGTTATTGTCCTGTACAGGATTCAGACAGAACAGTGCTGGCACTGTCTTACTTATGACTGACCTTGTGAGGACTTCTGGTTTGGTTCCTTCTAAGCTAATGATGGATCTCAGATAAGTGAACTGCTGAACACTGCCTGGATTCCTCCCATGGACCGTTATGTCAGTACCAATGGTGCTGTTGTGGCTGTCCATCAACTTGGGTCTTCTCGGCGCGTTTTTTCCCCCTACGCAATAACTCATTGTTCTTTTATTCAGTCTTCTAACAACCTTGGTCAGCCCGTTTTCACCTCTGCCAGGTCATCCATGTCGGCCCAACGAAGGTTCTGTGATGAGGTTTCTTCCTGTGGTGTCGTGATGCGTTCCAGGGAAATGCTGAATAGAGTGGAAGATCGAGGGAAGCCCTGACGGACTCCAACTGGAGTATGGAACCACTCTCCGATAGCATCCTGTGTGAATACGACACAGGTCGCTTTGAACTATATATATATTTGCTGGACGGTGTTGAACAGCTTTTGCCCGATGCTACATTCTTCATTACGGTCGAACGCCTTGAAGTCGATGAAAATGTGTTGGAACTCCTGGTGTTGGAGGTATTTTTCTCACAGGATACACCGATTCCACATCCGTATCACCAACCTTACAAAGACTGTAGCCAAATCCACGCCAAAACCGAGACTAATTCTGAATAAATTATTCAGTTTCATTCATACGCTAAAATCAGTTTAAACCCCCGAGTCAAATCAACCCATAACGTGAAGCGAACAACAAACGTAAGACTCCGGGGAAAAAGGAAACACACACACGAGCACGCGCGCGCATACGCATACGCACACACACACACGCACAAACACACACACACACACACGCACGCATGTACACACATACACTAACAAACACATGCGCGCACTCACAAACGCACACGCACAAACACGCACGCACACACTACACACACGCACGCGTGTGTACACATACACACGCACACACACACACATACATAGAACACACACACGCGCACCCACGCACGCACACACACGCGCATGTGCGCGCGCACACACACACACACACACACCCTTTTCGTAACAGGCCCACATCCAGATCATGATCTTCACCCTACAAACAGAAATGCCACACCCCACGCCATGATCTCAGTCAAACTAAGGGGGGGGGGGGGGGGGGGGGGGAGGGGGGGAACAACACATTAACGCACCTGCAGCCCCAATCCCTGCTATTGAAAACAAACTAAAACACCACAACAAATCCTCAATCCCCCCAATCCCAACACCCCCCCTCCCCCCCCCCCCCCCCCCATCACCACTGTCACAGCTGAAAGATGACTCTCGCGTGAAAAACACCCTCACTCTCCGTCCCCAAGGGAAACATAGCAAGCGTGTGTTGGCGTGACAGCAAGCCCTCGGCACTCGCGGACTGTGTTAACTGTATGTCATGATATCACGCCTCACTAAACTTTTTTTTTTGGGGGGGGGGGGGGTGGGGGGCGGGGGGAGGTAGTAAGGTAGGGAGGGGGTAATAGGGCGGGGAGGGATGGAGTGGACAGAGGGGTGGGAGAGAGAAAAAAAGGTGGTGGGGGGTATTTCGTTCATTACTTCCTAAGCGAACGTGGACAACAATAACAAGATTGATCTGTTTTAGCTAGCGCAGTGATCGTGGTTGTTCTGTAACCCCTACCATAAACGATGTTCTTTCATTGCTACACATGGCAGCTACATGCGTACATGTGACAATTCTTTCTTTTGTATTAGTAATACATCCTGCGTAGCCAAAATTATTTCAAATGATCTCATCTTGATGGTCACACACGTAATGTTCTCATCCCCAGCTGATGCATTTGTACCACAGTGTTCAAGTACTTCGGCTGTTTGGATGATCCCTGGAGTCTTTTAGCCAGGGTACGACATCATCATCATCTCATCTTGATAAAATGCATGTTACTGTCGGTTACATTTCACAAGAAAAATATCAAGCCTCTTATTTCAATAGGTAAAGCAATAATTGTAGCTGATAATTTCTAAGAGAATGTTTCTGCTGTAGCAGTGAAAAATTACTAGAATTTTCAGTCCGATTTACAAGCTCTACCATTTGGCGACATCTTCATTCAAGGGATGGCTGGGGAGTTCTTACCAACGTTTATCACTTTGTCAAGTTTGGTTATGATACAGCTTGCAACTGTCAAGAAAAAGCCAATGTGAAACTTTACCATAGAAAACACACACACACACACACACACACACACACACACACACACACACACAAGCCACAGGTTCGAAAGAGTTTTAGATACTACATTAGAGTTGAAAGACTTAGATACTACATCATTCTGACACGAGTCTTCTCGTAACTGAAAACACGCTTAAAGACATACACATACAGTTCCTAAAACACACTAACATGCACACATGCACATTGATAAACGAATGCTGTGACAAAATTAATGTGCTCGTGCAAGCAGCAGAAAGCACAGCACTTCTGGAACCAATTTACAGCCTCTGGAGGAACAGTACAGAGGTAGCGTAACGTAATCCTCCTACTCCATAAAACCCATCTTCCTTCCCTGCCCTATCTACTATTTTTTTTTCATCCCAGTTTTCTCTCCGTCTCACGTTTTATCCTCCCCCTCTCTCTCTCTGTCGTGAACACACACACACGCAGAGAGAGAGAGAGAGAGAGAGAGAGAGAGAGAGAGAGAGAACATATACATACAGACACAAACACATATTTACCGCTTTCTCTCTCTCTCTCTCTCTCTCTCTCTCTCTCACACACACACACACACACACACACAGGCGCACGCATACAACACACACACACACACACACACACTTTGCGCTAACACACACACACACACACACACACACACACACACGCACGCACGCACGCATACACACTTTGCGCTAACACATACACCGATACACATACACACAAACGGACACAAACACAGACACACACACTAATAACACATTCACTCACACACACACACACACACACACACACACCACACACACACACACACACACACAAAACCCACCCCCTTCCAGCCAACACGCCCAGCAGACAAAAGAGAAACAGGAGCAGCCTCAGCACTCACCTCCCTGTGGGAAGAACTGAGCGTAGATCTCCTTGAAAGTCTCCTCGTTGACAATGCCCGTGGGACACTCCTGCAACACACCACCCCGATACGTCAACAGTCTCACACCGGCAAGAAGGTTATTCCACAGCTGTGGGAACTCGCAATAAATGGGAATGAACGACAAGATCGTCTAGCTAAGGGAATCTGGAAAGTGTGAGGACTCGGAGCTAAGGAAATACGGGGTTGTTGGAACTCAAAACTACTTTGTCTAGTAGGGTTGTGAGAACTCGAGAGGTAAAGGAATCTGCGTACATCAGAACTGAGAGCTAAGGAAAAATAGAATTGCGGTAACTCGAAGCTAGCGGGAAATTGAGTTTGTGACTAAAGGTACCTTGAGGTGGGACAACTCTTGAGTTTAGGGAATCTGGAACTATGTTAATTCAGAGCCAAAGAAGTGGAAAAAAAAAGGATCTGTCAAAACTCATTGCTAGGGGAACCCGGAGCTCTGAGAACTCATAGCCAAGGGAACGCTGAAACGTGGGAGCCCGGAGGTAAGGGAACCTGGAGGTGTTGGAACTCAAAAAGGTAAGGTAAGGTAAGGGACCTTGGAGCTCAGAGCTAAGAACATCTGAAAAACGTGACAGCAAAGAGCTAAGTGAATGTGTAGCTGTGATAACTGAAAACGCTGTGAGAACGATCAAAGCTACGGGAATCTGAAGATGTGACAACTTGGAGCTAAGAAAACTTTGAGCTGTAATGCTAAGTGAATCCGGAGGCGTGGAATCAAAGCTAATGTCATCTGGAGCCGTGAAAACTCAAAGTTAGGGGGATCTGAAGCCTTGAGAATTCAAAGCCAAAAGAGAATGAAAAGCTAAGGACTCCGGAGGTGTAAGAAACTCGAGCTATGGAAATCTGGAGGTGAGACGAGGGGGGGGGGGAGTTGTGAGAAGGGAGCTAAAAGAGCTCGGAGCGAAAGGAATCGAACTCGGAGCTCACGGAGTTTGGAACACCGATAATTCAGAGCCCAAAAAAAAATAGGACCTGTGAGAATTCAGAGGTAAGGGACTCCGGATCTGTGACAGCACACACAGCCGAGTGAATTTAAAGCTAAGGGAATTTGGATATGTGAGAGCTCAGAGCTAAAGGAATCTGAAGCTGTAATGAATTCACCGTTAAGGGAATCTAGAACTGTGAGAAAAGGAATATGGTAAAAAAAAAAAAATCAGTGCTGAGTAAAGTTATGGGTGAGGAAATCTGCAGCTATAAGCACTCGAAGCTAAAAGAATCTGCAGATGTGAGTACTCAAAACTGTCGGAATCTGAAAGCTGTGGGAATCTGCAGCTGTAGGCACTCAAAGCTGTGGGAATCTGCAGCTGTAAGCACTCAAAGCTGTGGGAATCTGGAGCCGTGAGCACTCAAAGCTGTGGGAATCTGGACCTGTAAGCACTCAAAGCTGTGGGAATCTGGACCTGTAAGCACTCAAAGCTGTGGGGCATCTGGAACCGTGAGCACTCAAAGCTGTGGGGCATCTGGAACCGTGAGCACTCAAAGCTGTGGGAATCTGGATCTGTGAGCACTTAAAGTTGTTGGAATCTGGAGCCGTGAGCACTCACAGCTGTGGGAATCTGCAGCTGTAAGCACTCAAAGCTGTGGGAATCTGGAGCTGTGAGCACTCGCAACTGTGGGAATCTGCAGCTGTAAGCACTCAAAGCTGTGGGAAGCTGGACATCTAAGCACTCGAGCTGTGGGAATCTGGAGCCGTGAGCACTCAAAGCTGTGGGAATCTGGACCTGTAAGCACTCAAAGCTGTGGGAATCTGGACCTGTAAGCACTCAAAGCTGTGGGAATCTGGAGCCGTGAGCACTCAAAGCTGTGGGGATTATCTGGATCTGTGAGCACTCGAAGCTGTGGAAATCTGGAGATGCGAGCACTCAAAAGCTGTGGGAATCAGGAAATGTGGGACAAGGGAAGGAGCAGTCGCAAGAACTCGGGCTTAAACAGAAACGGAGTAGTAGGAACTCAACGCTAAGGAAAAATTGAGAGGAAAAAAAAAGAAATTAAGATCAAGGGGAACCTGGAACAAAATCTCGGAGCTGAGGGACCTCAGAACAGAAGGAATTTGCTGTTACAGGAACTGGAAGCGGAGGGAATTACAGCAAAAGGGAAAAGAGGTGTGGGAGGTGTGTGTGTGTGTGTGTGTGTGTGTGTGTGTGTGTGTGTGTGTGTGTGTGTGTTTGTTGTGTGTGTGTGTGTGTGACTTGGACTTTTTTTCTCTGCACGAGTATTACGGCTTCATGATCCACAGGAAAAAACTGGTATCATCATCAGCGATAACATCAGAGAAACATATTGCACTTTTAGGAGCAGAAGATGGGAGAAATAGAAGAACATGAAGACAAAGGGAAGCAGAGGAAAGTAAATACAGAAAGCAGATGAAAACAGGATACGGTAGGATGGTGAGAGAGAAAGACAGAGACAGAAAGAGACCAAGACAGACAGACAGGCAGAGAGACCGAGACAGAGAATGGAGTATATGGGAGGGGGGCAGAGAAAGGTGGGAGGGAGGAGAGAAACAGGTAAAAGAAAAAACAAACAAAACAAAACAAACAAACACACGTCTGAACCATAACACGAATGGATAAGCCATTAAAGGCGGATCAAATAAGCGAAAGAGCGTTTCCGTGCACAAGGTTGGAAGTAAACCCCCCAACAAAACAACAACACCCCCCCCCCCCCCCCCCCCCCCCCCCCCCCAAAAAAAAAAAAAAAAAAAAAATCACTTGCTCGCTTGAACGATGGCATGCGTTTGAGAGAGCCGGCACAGAGAGAGGCAACAGGCAGGGCAGGCTGGAGAACCAACCAGCCAGTGCCAACTTCAGAGATCACTTTGAAGCTTACACTCGAGTAAACAATGGGGACGAAAAGAGAAAAGGGAGAGAACTAACTGCACGGAGAAATGAGCGACCACCAAGAAGACTATTCGGGGATGCGGAGCGAGGGGGGGGGGGGGGGGGGGGGGGGAGGGGTGGTTAATGCGCAAACCTCCACCAAGGTCGAACGGTTTTAGGATTTGATGTTTTTTTTCACTCCGTTTGTTAAATCTTAAGCCCGTAAAAGAAAGAGGGGGGAGAGCGAGACACGAGAGGGGTAGGGAGAGGGGGGAGAGAGAGAGAGAGAGAATTTTAGGTCTTGTTGAATTGAACTATTCCTTGACTACTTCTGATACACGACCTCTGTGGATACCTCAAAACCAGACCCAAGACTTAAACGGATAAAGCCGTGTTTTTTTTGTTTTTGTTTTTTTTCTTCTCCCCAGCCACATCAACACGGCACAGGGTCCCTAAGAACCACAGACACCGACTCTTTCGCTTCTTTTCAAACTGGCCTTTCAACCCATCTCTTCTCGCGGCGATAAATCTGCTTGTGGCATGCCCATTGCAATAGTAATTATATATACTTCTCCACATGTGTGACATGTTTGATGATGCAAGTGTACATGCGTGTGTGTATGCCCTTTATTAGAAAGCGTACGTGTAATATTGATATATCTGTTATTCAGAGTATTTCATGCATTGCATACGTGTATATTAATCTTTTGTGAAGCTCTGAAAGCGTATACTATATCAGTAACCATTATTTGTAATATTGTATCTTACTCTTTACACACACACACACGCACACACACATTCCTCGGATTTCATTATGGCGAGGGCTGGGTTCTCGCACCTCTGTTCCTGTCGGGGGAAAAAAAATCCCTGGTGGGTATAAAAGATTTCACAATGGTTTTTAAGCCCAGATGAAAGAAATATGACAGAGAGAGAGAGAGAGAGAGAGAGAGAGAGAGAGAGAGGGGGGGGCAGGCAGACACAGGCAGACAGACACAGAGACAGATAGTCGGAGAGAGACAGACAGTCGGAGAGAGACAGAGAATGAGAGAGAGAGAGAGAAAGAGACACACACACACACACACACACACACACACACACACACACACACACACACACACACACTCAGACAGACAGACAGACAGACGACAGTGAGAGAGACACAGAGAGAGAATTCGACTCTTACGCTTTCTGACTGAGGAGATCAAGACAGAATCCCTGTCGATCGCCTGTCTGATCCCTGCCAGTCCCCGGGGGTCTGAATGCTGAAATACAGTGACAATGTTACGGTCTGCTCTCCTGTGAGTATGACATACTGTGACAGGGTGAGAGCCAGTGTGTCAGCCCTGAGTACTGACACACAGTGACAAAGTAACAGCCAGTGTGTCAACCCTGAGTACTCACACACAGTGACAAACTAACAGCCAGTGTGTCAACCCTGAGCACTGACACACAGTGACAAAGCAACAGCCAGTGTGTCAACCCTGAGTACTCACACACAGTGACAAAGTAACAGCCAGTGTGTCAACCCTGAGTACTGACACACAGTGACAAAGTAACAGCCAGTGTGTCAACCCTGAGTACTGACACACAGTGACGAAAGTAACAGCCAGTGTGTCAACCCTGAGTACTCACACACAGTGACAAAGTAACAGCCAGTGTGTCAACCCTGAGTACTGACACACAGTGACGAAGTAACAGCCAGTGTGTCAACCCTGAGTACTCACACACAGTGACAAAGTAACAGCCAGTGTGTCAACCCTGAGTACTCACACACAGTGACAAAGTAACAGCCAGTGTGTCAACCCTGAGTACTGACACACAGTGACAAGTAACAGCCAGTGTGTCAACCCTGAGTACTGACACACAGTGACGAAGTAACAGCCAGTGTGTCAACCCTGAGTACTGACACACAGTGACAAAGTAACAGCCAGTGTGTCAACCCTGAGTACTGACACACAGTCACAAGTTACAGTCAGTGGTGCAATGAGTACTGACACACAGTGACGAAGTAACAGCCATGTGTGACACCGAGTACTGACACACAGTGACGAAGTAAGCCAGTGTGTAACCTGAGTAATGACACACAGTGACAAGTTACAATCAGTATGTCAACCGAGTACTGACACACAGTGACAAAGTTACAGCCAGTGTGTCAACCCTGAGTACTGACACACAGTGACAAAGTAACAGCCAGTGTGTCAACCCTGAGTACTGACACACAGTGACAAGTAACAGCCAGTGTGTCAACCCTGAGTACTGACACACAGTCACAAAGTTACAGTCAGTGCGCTGGCAATGAGTACTGACACACAGTGACGAAGTAACAGCCACTGTGCTGACACCGAGTACTGACACCAGTGACGAAGTTAAGCCAGTGTGTAAACTCTGAGTAATGACACACAGTGACGAAGTTACAATCAGTATGTCAACCCCGAGTACTGACACACAGTGACAAAGTTACAGCCAGTATGCTGGCCATGAGTACTGACACACAGTGACAAAAGTTAAAGCTATTCTGAACGACAGGTGAAACCACACGGCCTTCCCTACCAATCGCAAGAGAGTGTGCAGAACTCGGCGAATCACACGTTCCAATATATATGTACTGACATGCATAAAGAAAACAGACAAAAAGATTAAAAAAAAAAGGAGTTACCAACTTTGAACAGACTTTTGTGATTCAGCTTCATTCCCGTTTAAAAACCCATTCCAAGAACAAGATAAGCATTGCTTTAAAAAAAGTTTGAGATCAGGAAGGAAAAAATCTTTTCGGATTTTCTTCCATTATATTTGTCCCCAAGCACGCCCCAAAATAGTAACGGTCACCGATTGGTAGGAACAGCCGACGGCATTGTCACTCTCCACTCCCATGGTCTCTCCTTGCACTGTTGTCACAGCCGGCCCCCCGAACACACCGGAAACGCGTCACCACGAAAAGCCCGGATGATGACCGGGACTGAACGTTCGCAGAGCCACGGAAGGAAGTCACAGCATCGATCTTCTTTTTCGATCAATCGCTTGATTTCATAAAAGATGTATGGCGGCTTGCCGGGGGTGGGAGGTGGGGGAGGGGTTGGGGGGGGGGGGGGGGGTAGGGGGGAGCAAAGGCATCGATTTTTGTTTTTCAATTCTCTCTCTCTCTCTCTCTCTCTCTCTCTCTCTCTCTCTCTCTCTCTCTCTCCATTCCGTAGAGACAAAGCTCAGCCTGAGGCCAGCTAGAATGAATGTATGCACAGAGTTTTTTCCCATGCCGGTGGGAGCGGACACTTGTTTGCTTATGTGCACACAAACCACTAACCAGGCACATTGTAGGCGGAAGACTTGGGGTCCCAGGGTTCTTTGGACGTCTTGTTCCCGTGCAGAGGAACCAAAAAAAAAAAAAAGGTTATTCGAAACACGCACGCACAACTCGGAAAAGACGATACTGTCGTACAAAAAACAACAACAACAAAAACACACAACACACACACACACACACACACACACACACACACACACACACACACACACACAAAGAACCCACCCCAAATCTGGTCCCTTCTCGTCTGTCGACATGGGTGTACAGAATGGAATAGTTCGGAGACGCCCAAAAGCGCGAGTAGCAAAAAGGTCCCCATTCAAAAGCGCAAATGGTCAATGTAAAAAAGAAAAAGGTATAAACTCTTCGAGTTAAAAAGCGCGAATATGGCTTTTCAGTACGAAGTCCACGCTTCACATCTTAGGCAAATCGTCAAACGAGCTTTGGTCAGTTCTTTGCTACATAGTGGGCTTGTTAAGGAAATGTTGACTTCAAGTCATGATGCAAAGGTCCCCTTTGGCATGTATGCTCTCCAAGGCCTTAGAAAAAGAATTATCCAAAGACACACGCTGTATCTTAAAATCCAAGATGGCCGACGGTGGCCATCTTGAATAATATGGTCGATGCCTAATTTTGAAAGTTTTTGTCGCAATAACTAATTCGATACATGTTTTCTGGGTAATTTCAGGTCGCTAAAATCATTTCTGGTATCAAATTTACTTTTAGAAAATGTTTCAACAAAATAATAAATTAGAATAATGGGAACAGAAGCAATTTGATAATAATCAGGTCTAATTAGATCTTTCAGATTGAACGTATTATTTTTAATAACTAAGTTAATTAGATAACAAGACTTCAAATTAGAATAATGGGAACAGAAGCAATTTGATAATAATCAGGTCTAATTAGATCTTTCAGATTGAACGTATTATTTTTAATAACTAAGTTAATTAGATAACAAGACTTCAAATGTTTGGTTGCATAGACAAGCTTTCCATTATACCTAGGTCGGGTCAGGTTAAATTAAAAACAACAGAGATATTGAAATTGCATCAGGAACCCAACCCACAACCTTCTAACATCACAGTTAATGCACTACCAGTCGTGGCTAGTAAGTTATTAAAAACACTGTGAGCAAAGTCTGTCTGTATAAAATTTCTCAGTTAGGATCACTTAAATTACTTGACACGAAACATGGAACTTCTGCTTAATAAGTTTATTTTTCTGCTTCAGATGCATGATTGAAGATGAGTAACTGCGAAAGCACGCCTGCTACCATGAACACTCGTGATTGGACATTATGTTTCCTGTGCCAGTCAAACCAGAAGGAACCGACTATGAATCCTTCAGCTTCTGTAAAGTTGAAAAACAATTCTGAAAAACTCTTGGCTTGTTACAAAGAAGTTACAAACAACATCAAGGAACTGAAAGACTTAGGAGTCTTGCCTCACTCAATATTCACAGATGACATAGGGGTCGAAACTGTCAGTGTTTCTTCAAACTTAGTGCAGCAGATGGTGGCGAACCAAGTTGTGTGGCACAATGTTGTAGGACTTTAGCTGACAATCAAAAAGTACAAAGAGCTAGGAAGAGGCTTCAAGACACAGAGGCTAACATTAGTCCAGTAAAAACTCAACGTTTGAGTGGTGAACTCCCTGCATCATCAAGCAAACCAGTGAGTACCCCTGTGTGTTTCTTTTGTGAAGAAATGGGCAACAAACAAGAGCTAAGAACTGCATCCACTCTTGGTTTGAATAAGAAAGTAAATGACTGTGCTCGACTTTTGGGTGACAAACGTCTATTGAGTAAACTTGCAGCAGCAGGTGACATGATAGCTCTTGACGCTGTATATCATCGGACATGCCTGAATCGTTTATATAGGAAAGCGGAAACTGTTGGATGCGACATGACTGAGAGCTACAAGACTCAAGTGATTCGAGCACAAGTTCTGAACGAGTTACTTGATTTCATAGAAGACAAACGGGGTTCAGGAACAACCTTGACAATGGCCGACTTGACATCCCACTATGACAAGCGCCTTGCTGCTCTCGGATTTCCTCACGTCAAATGCAATACAACACGCCTCAGACAGGATATTGAACGTCCGATTCTTGACATCAAGCCCGTATTACACAACAGTCGCTGTTGGTCTCTTGTCTTCGATGATGACCTAAGTAGAGCTGTTGCTGACATGAGAGACAATACGTCAACTGAAGTCTCCATCCTTCACAAAGCAGCAAAGATCCTTCGGACAGACTATCTCCATGTGAAGCATGCCTTTTCAGGCTCATTCTCAAAGTCATGTGACAGTGAAGCAGAATCTCTCCCAGCTACATTGAGGGCCTTCTTGCACACGCTTCTGGATGGACCAGGCTTACTGCATCAACTGTCTACTCCATCAGAGAAGTCCAAGGCTATAACATCAATTGGGCAGCAGATCATTTACAACTCTGTTGGGCGCAGATCTTCAGAACCTGAGAGATTCCTCGTCACATCAGAGACAGAGAAACACCGGCTGTGTTGTACATGTCTATGATGTTATATCTAACTGGCAGTGAATCTGTCATGGAAGTTCTACACGAACCAGGACTGTGCATTTCACATGACCGCTTAAGAGTGTTGAGCACAGACATTGCAAATTCGGTCATTGGTCATTGGTCATTGGGAGCAGGAGGGAGTAGTGCTGCCACCTCAGGCTGTCAAGAATGTGTTTACCACAGGCGGATTTGATAACATTGACCACAACCCCTCCTCTACAACGGCAAGATCTGCCGTTCATGGATCCTCCATTAGTATTCACCAGCATTTCTCAACAGAACGTGTCGAGAATGACGTTGATATCCTCAATCCTGCAGAAATGGGGGAAAAAAACTAAGACCTTTGCCAGTCAGCTACACAACCGTCGATCCAGATATCACATTACCGAAAGGAGAAGTTTTGCCTGTCCCTGATTTGGGGATTCGCGTTCTTTCGACACCATACTCCAAGAAGGTCACGTTTGGTTGGAAAAAATGAGAAGCAGTCTCTCAAAACAGACCCTAGAAGCTGGGGAATGGATTTCATGGGCAGCATACTACGCCAGCATTACCAACCCCCCTCTTGCTCCTCCAAGCAAGTCATACATGCTGCCTTTGTTTACCGAGTCTCCCAACAACCCTGCAATGGTTTGGCATGGCATGAAGGTCATTCTTGAGGCCATAAAACACATCAATCCGGGTCAGACACCAGTCATGGAAGTTGATCAACCCCTGTTCACACTGGCCAAAAAACTTCAATGGAAGTATCCTCACACTGAGCATGGTGAAGACGCCTTTCTGGTGACCCTGGGGGCTATGCACACAAAGATGATGCTTTGGGGTGTATCTGGTGACTGGCTGGATGGTAGTGGGTGGGTTACAGCACTTACTAATAGTGGTGTCTCAACAAGCGGCAAAGCTGATTCCTTCATCAGTGTCCACCACATCTGTAGAACTAGGTACATGCACCAAGTGTCAGTAGCCGCTCTGTATCAGCTCATGAAAAAGGGATTTGACCATTACGTTGATAAAGCGACAAATGAAGCTGATCATGACTTCAACACTCGGCCATTTGACAAATGGTTAAAGCAGTTATGTAACGCGCAGCACAAGCAGATTACTGGTTCAAGTCCATGGAATTGGATCTTCTCATTCTCCAGTTTGTAAAGTCTTGTGGCACTGCTGACTTCTCTCTCTCTACATGGAGACCCTTGATTCTCTGATGCCGTGGGTTGTCTCTCTGGATCATACTCACTATGCTAGGAACTTGCCCATCCATCTCCGTGACATGGCAACACTTGAAAAGCGACACCCTACGCTATATGAAGAGTTCAAACGGGGTCACTTCATGGGACAGAAGACGAGACGAGCATTCTCGCACATACCGCGTGACCAGATGCATGAGCAACTGATAGATTGGCTGAAGAATCATGCTGGCGTCATTGAGAATCTGGATGACCCACGCACAGTTCGCCGGGAACAAGTTGTTCGCCCAAAGATAGCTCGTCTTGTCAGAGAATTAGAGGGGACAAAGAAGTCAGATGAACTGATGCATCATGAACAATACCCCAAAGTTCCAATCTGACTTTAAATCTGATGTAATTGCGCTGGTGGATGCATTTGAACAGCTGGGAAACCCTTCTTAGAAGACAGTGGCGAGCTGCTTGACTTGGACCAGTCAATTTTCATGCCTTCAGATGTGGTAGAGAATGTAAGAAGGGTGAAAGCAATTGGACTGCAGCTATACACAGCATTTCTCGACAAACACGTAAGCTCACAGGAAGAGGCCCTTTCACTGCTCCAATACACAAAACTAAATCTGAAATTGTTCAAAGCGTCTCTCTCTGAACCCCGCCGAAAGTCCGAGATCTCGTTATCAAGGAGCAACAAGCAAAAGTGACCGAGATTTTGTTGGCTGCGAATTCTGGTCGCATCATCGATGACTATGTATTCGCACACGAAAACTGCACTTACCCTCCCTCACTTACTCGGAAAGGAAGCATGCACCATGGAAACGAGAGAGATCCTGGACTGCATTGTCCCTTCAGGTCTTGACAATCACAGACCAGTAACGACAGCCTGTGTACTGGACAGGGCTGTGCTCGTTCAAATGCTTCGTCCTCAACGTGCGGAGACTATTGGTGAATATTTCACTGGTGAGTTGGTGCCATACATCCTCTCCTGGTTTGAAGGGAATGACCGTATCGACATTGTCTGGGATGTTTGCTCCAAGACAAGCTTGAAGTCCAGAACTCGGGAACAAAGAAGCAGTGGAGCACGGAGGCGGGTCATTTTCTCAACCAGACTTCCTGGAAACTGGGCTGCCTTCCTTCATGTAGACCAGAACAAGCAGGAGTTGTTTGTGGAGATCGGCAAGAATCTGAAGCTCATAACACTTCCACAGGGCAAGCAGCTCTTCACCACAATTCTTGGTGATTGTGCGAGCTCACCAGCAGGAGCTGATGTTGACGCTGTGGCTCCCTGCACGCAGGAGCAAGCTGATACATGGATTTTTCTCCATGTGGCTGCAGCTGCCTCTGCCGGTCATTGTCGAGTAATTGTGCGAACCGTGGACAGTGATGTTGTTGTGCTGGGTGTCTCAGCATTTCTTGCCCTTGGACAAAAGATCGATGAACTCTGGATAGCGTTTGGTATGCGACGTAGTTACCAGTACATTCCAATACATATCATTGCTCGTGAACTTGGACCATCCAAAGCAAAGGCACTGCCAGCATTTCATGCATTAACTGGATGCGACACGACAAAGGCAAGAAGATGGCATGGTCAGTGTGGCAGTCTCTCCCGGAACTCACTTTGTTCTACAGCTTCTCTTGTGCCCTAACCCCAGCATAGAGATGGTTACAACTCACACAGCAATGCTTGAGAGATTCACCATGCAGCTGTATGGTGTTTATGACGACTCCACAAGCGTAGATGCTGCCAGACTTCACCTTTTTTTTGCGGAAAGACTTTGAGCATATGCCACCAAGCAGAGATGCTCTTCATCAACACCTCCTCAGAGTAGCTTATCAGAGTGGACATGTGTGGGGTAATATGCTGAACAAAGCTCCAGCTCCAGTCAATCCCAACTGAATGGGGATGGCAACAACAATCTCCCGATTCTGTGCCAACACCAGTTTACACCACACTTCCTCTCATTTCAAGAAACTTGCCAGAACTTGTCAGCTGCAAGTGCAAGAAGGATTGCAAGGCTCCTTGCAAGTGCAGCATGCATGGACAGCCCTGTATGATCCTCTGTACATGTATGTGCACCCAAGGCAAGACCAGGAGTGAAATACAGAGAAATGATGAATCCGATTAGTTCCAATGGAACAAAGGTAGGCAATGAATGTGAGGGGGGGGGGGGGGGGGGGGGGGGATGGGGGGCGCAAAACTCATCCACACAGATCATTAAAATACAACTTCTAAAAACACCGGAACTTTCGTTAAAACTCTTCCTTCCGCAAAATTTTAGATCAGATGAAAAATGTTGATCTCTTTCAGAAATGAAAAAAAAAAAAATCACATCAGGCGGAACGTCTCTGAACAATAATTTTCGTGGAGTCTACTGTAAAGTGTTTATGTCTCACATCATGCAAGTCCAAACACTCTAAAAGAACATGAACACGCGCGACGTGTGCGGTGTCACCTAAGGAGATCATCGTCATTAACAGGCACAAAACGTTTGTATTTCCGTGCCGTTTTGTCACACTCGCATCAATTTTGATGTAGAAAAAGGGTTTTCCAATCACGCTGTAATTATTTGATGTCAAATCAATCTCAGATGATTGAAGCTTGATTGGAAGGTCCTTTTTCTACATCAAAATTGGTGTGAGTGCGACAAAACATAACAAAAACAAAGAAAAAATCATAAAATAACACTGATTTAATCATAAATTCCAGTTGTCATCGTTGCGTTCGTCGCGTTTACATTGACTTTGATAGGGCAAAAGATGTGCCGAGCAGGTCAAAGCCAAAACCTCATCAACTTGACATCAGAGTTATGCATACAAACATTCTGTGCATATTAGCTACGGTGTACTTTTTCTGTCATTAAGCGCGTTTCGGTTTGCTTCCCGTTGGCGACATTATCACACGTGCAACTTCTTGTTTTCTTGCAGATTGTGTCGATATCCGAGAGATTAACACACGAGCGTTCAAACTGATCTTGCAGCAATTGAGTGAGAATGCCGCGTCTTCTGTGTTGCCAATCAGATGCGTTTTTAGGTGTGTGTGTGTGTGTGTGTGTGTGTGTGTGTGTGTGTGTGTGTGTGTGCATAGAGACAAAAATAAACGCTGAATATCATTTGAAAAAGATGTCCTTGTTGACCCTTCGTCCTTTAAGACATGTATTTTGCTTCTATCGAATATCCAGTGGATTTTAAAGGCAAAGGATGTGAATTAGACACGAAATTGTTAAAACTTCGTCTTTGTTTCTCATTTATGTATTTCTCATTTATCAAATATCAAATACATGTTGGGCGACACGCGCGGCATGCGCCTATTGGCGATTGCAGGAATGAGAATTTCAATAAGTGTGCGCACCAGCCAAAGGAAATTACTATGCATGGTACTTGAAACAACAGCAGCAGCAACAACAACAACACAATGTCGGCACTTTATTGGAAAAGATATCCTCTGCGATCTCTCATCCTGATGTTTACCTCTTTTTTTTTTTTTTTTTTTTTTTTTTTATTGAAGATCAAAATTTTAAACGGAAACAAGTTGAGCAGAGATTAGGTTATTTGAAACTTTGCTTTTCTTGGCGTGTGTGTGTGTGTGTGTGTGTGTGTGTGTGTGTGTGTGTGTGTGAGAGAGAGAGAGAGAGAGAGAGAGAGTGTGTGTGTGTGTGTGTGTGTGTGTTCGTGTCAGGCCACTCGATTCGCCGAATTAGGTAAGCTTTCTCGGAACTGGTGACCAAAAAAAAAAAAAAAAAAAAAAAAAAAAAATTCAAAACCCAATCAAACAAAGAAACAAACAACAACAAACCCACGAATAACATCCACCGACGTTAACAGGTGTGGTTTCTTTCTCCTGACGGGTCCACTGAGCTCTCAGTAATCACAACGGAGAGGAAAGGGGGGGAGAGGGAGAGGAGATGTTAAAGCGGATTTCACACGACAGTACTGGGGGTCAAACTTGAACATGCTTCATAAAGGGTCGAAACGAATTTCAATCAAAATAGTTTCTGTGGAAGCTGTGTTTTGTTCCAAGGCACTTCATACGATATAAAACACTCTCACCAAAACACCAGGTCGTGGTGGAACGGTACAACACGCCGGACAGACAAATCGTAAGTCGTGGTCACAAACATCCAAAACACCCACAGCAAAACACCAGGGGTAGGGAACTGCGCAACACGCAAGTCTTTGGCACGTGAACGTCGTGAACATCTGCAACAAAACGCCAGGTCTAGGGGATGGGGGCGGAGCTGTGCAGCATGCCGAACAACTGGCTCGGGGGGAAGGTCATGGTCACAGAGATCCTCTGCATCCACAGCCAAACGTCAGGTGTTGGGATCTTCGTCCGCACGCGCGGGACTATCACGTGAAGCTCATGGTCACTGAAATTCACCGCGAGATTCCTACCTCCGCCGGTGGAGGTCTTCTTGTCATCCACGTCTGTTAATTACTGAAAAACAAAACAAATCAAACAAATCAAAACAAAAACAAAAAAAGAGAAAAAAAACCCCTA
>CM065718.1:56396294-56401294 GCA_033310375.1 Conus canariensis | reverse complement strand
GAGAGGGACGTGGAAGACTGGAGGAGTATGACCGTCATGTGGAGGATAATGAGCAGTGTCAGAGAATGACTTGAAACTACAGCGTAAGGCGGACTGGCAAACCCGTGTCAGGATGGAAGAAGCCGTCATACTGGTGTCTGCTGAGAGAGAGAGAGAGAGAGAGGGGGGGGGGGGGGGGGAGAGAGACAGACAGACAGACAGAGTGTTTCATCCTCATTCTGTTTCACACACAGAAGTCGGTAGTAAAGAATACTGTCGGAAAAACAAACGTAGACAACTTTAAGCGAAAGGGGATTTGGGAAGGGAGGGTTGGGGTGGGGAGAGGGAATCTGGCAATGTAAAAGAGGAGGACCAAAAAAGATTCTGCTTGCATCTTTCTGCACTGAAGATGATTGTTCTTGACTGTTCCACGCGTTAATTCGATTTCCCAGACAGACAAACAAGAATGCACGGAGAAGGAAAGGGGGTTGAGGGGTGGGGAGGGGAGCGGGGGAGGGACAGCGAAGGGGTAGCGGGAGAGAGGGGTACAGAGAGTGAGAGGAATAGAGAAGGAAAGAGAGAGATGGTGAAGAAGAGAGAGAGAGGAAGTTTATTCGGTATAGGCTATGGCCCCTTCTGAACGGGGTACAATACATTGCCAATACGCTTTTGAACAAGCAATGAATAATTGCACAATTTCATAACATAACATGACAGCTGTGGAGCGAGAGGAGGGGGGGGGGGGAGGCGGAGAGAATGAGAGGGGGGAGGCGGAGAGACAGACAGAGTGAGAGAAGAGACAGGAAGAGGGAGGAGAAGGGAGAGACTGAAAGAGAGAGAGAGATGGGGAAAGGGGGGGGGGGGGGGGGGGAGAAGAAGGAGGTTGGAGCTCTGTTGTGAAGACAGCTGAGAACTATGTGTAGAACGGCTCGCTGACCTCTACAGAGTTACGAAAAGAGCTACGAGCTGTTTGGTTTGGCTCCCGTTGCAGCTCCGTCAGCACAGATATGGGAAGTAAAGGAGGCTTACCTCCCTTATCATCTGTCTGTCACTAGGGGGGAAAGCGGAAGAGGAAGCTGAAAGGGCAACTAAAACGGACCATCTGCTTTTCGGCGGGCATCCAGGTGCCTCCGATCAGGGAACTGGTTGATATATTTGTTTTCAAGTTCGTGGTGCTGGAAGCGTTTGCAGTATTGCTCTTGTTTCATTATGACAGGCCAGCCGACCCAAAGAGGATTGTAGAGCTGTCAGCATGTCGAATCAAAAACAAAACGAAAATGAAAAAAAAAAAAAAGTAAAGAAAGGAGCGAGAGGAGGAGAGACTAAATCACCCTTGTCAGGTGAAGTAATGCTGCTTATAGCCCAGCCGACCGCAAAGGGCCATATCAGGGCGGTCACCGCGTCGAAGTCCACTCACAAAATCGTCCTTGTCATGGGATAACAACAACAAGAAGTAGCACATACACAGGATACACAATTTACGAAACGCTTCTGTATTGACATGTGGGCGCCCTGAAGGCGGAGAAAAACTGGGTCGAATTGAATGCGCGAACCACGGGCACACTGCAAAACTTCTGTCTATTTGCAGGATTGCACAGAGGTCGCGATGACAGGGTAATCACGGTCCAGTCGGCGACCAATCGCGAGAAAGTTTACAAAAAGTACACATAAAGGAATGTGTTTGAACATCTTTGCAAAGTCATTTCAATAAAGAGAAGAAAAAAAGTAAAAACATCCGAGTGAAGTCAGTTTTGATGAAGAAAAAAAAAAAAAAAAGACGGGGGGTGGGGGATATGTTTTAGCATCTTTGCGAAGTCATTTTCGATAACGACAAAAAAAAAAAAAAAAAAAAAAAAAGGAATGTGTGCAAACATCTGTGTAAAAAGTCGGTTTTCATAAAAAAAAAACAAAAAAGGGAATATGTTTGACCACCTTTGCAAGGTCAGTTTCAATAAAGACCAAAAAAGAAGAAGAAAAAAAAAAGAAATACGAGTAAACATCTTTGCAATGTCAGTTTCGATAACAAGAACAGAACAGGAATATGTTTAAACATCTTTGCAAAGTCAGCCTTCATAAAGACAAAAAAGGAATATGTTTAAACTTCATTGCAAAGTCAGTTTCAATCAAGACAAATAGGATTGTATAAAAACATCTTTGCGAAGCTAGTTTTGACAAAACAAAAACGAAAAAGAGAGAGAGAGAGAGAGAGAGAGAGAGAAGAGAGAGAGAGAGAAGAATGTGGTCTACCTACACCTGTTTTTTCATGCCACTTAGAAATGACAACAAAGCCGAACAGCATGGCGGAATCACATTCTCTCCCTTTAAATTTCCTTCCTTTATCGACAGAGCGAGAACCCCCCCCCCCCTTCCCTCATTATCAGTGATGGTTTTTCATAACGTTATACACAATTAGGGTCAGGACTTTAGGCCTATGACGAGGTTCGGGTCAAGGTAAGATTTACGGTTAAGGTCATCACGCATCCAGGGAGGTTGGACGGGGTCACCCGGTTTTCTGATCAAGGGTCCCAGTAATTAATACATGTCCATAAGGATGGGATCAAGCGTTACCTCGTAAGCTTACCTTGACACGCTGATTGACCGGAGCCACTCGGGGAGGGTGGTGGTGTTGGTGATGGAGGAGGGGGTCAGGGCCGGGCCGGGTGCCCATCAAATCCAGTGTCCTTGCCAATATTGCCCCCCCCCCCCCCCCCCCCCGCCCCTCCCAAGGCTGTTCTCAAGGCACCTGTGAAAAAACTCCACACTACCCCCTCTCCATCTTCCTCCCTCACCCTACCTATCTTTTCAGTCCAGATCTCTCCGCCCCCACCCCTCCCCTCCCGGAGAGACCGGGTAAAGGGCAGTTAAAAGAGCCCCCTCCCCTCGATCAGGAAATTGCAGAGTTCAGAGAAGCTGAAGCTACGGTGTCGCCGTGGGGGTAAAATCAGATGAACATCCCTTCTTGGGAGTGACGCAGTACAGCCTCTGACGTCACCTCACCGTATCTGCTTTGTGTTTGCTTGAAACCAGAAATAGGAAATGAATAAACATGAAAACCAAACAAACAAACAAATTATACAATGATTTGTATACTGGAACGCAGGAATAGAAAAGAGATCTTATGATCAACATGTACAGGATGGGGGTGGGTGGGTTGCATACATGGTGAGAGTGGATTTTTTTTGTCTTATGTTGTCCAGTCATTCAGTCACATTATTTTCTCTCTCTGTCCCGCTATCTCTGTCGTCTGTCTGTCTGTCTTCTTCATATATATTCATAAATATAGTAAAGCACCCCAGGCACGCCCGCTTGCATGCACACACACACACACACACACACACACACACACACACACACACACACACACACACATTTATTTTCTCATCCAGGAGATTGAAAGTCTAATCCATAGGCTTCGTTTAAACTCGTTTAAAACAAATATTGCAAAGGTATTAAATGTATGTGTGGGGATTCTATAAGTGTCAATCATTTACTGATTCATTGTCCCAAAACAAAAGAGCTTTTTAATAAATCAGGTATCGAGGGTTTTGTTGATGGATCGACTCCTTTATCACTATCTAGTATATTAAACAATTTTGCTACTCTTGAATCTATTTCTAAATGTTTACTAGACTGTTCACTTAATATTTATCTTTAGCATTTGTGATTGTTACAGTTACAATTTTAGTTTAAGTTAAACGTTCTGATGAATAGGGTGGGGTGGAGGGTTATGATTACATTCCTTACGTACTACTTTAAAACTTACACTCCAAAAAAAATGCATCTCTCTCATTCTTTACATCAAGCTCACTCTACACTATAATATTGTCTGAATCACTTATAGTGGAAGGACGTTAAACTGAAGAAGAAGAAGAAGAAGAAGAAAACAACAACAACAACAACAAAACACACACACACACACACACACACACACACACACACACCACACACACACCACACACACAATTTACGAGAGAGAGAGAGAGAGAGAGAGAGAGAGAGGAGAGAGAGAGAGAGAAAACAAAGAGTTAGATCGACTGTCGTTCTCAACTCTATCTTTAAAGTTTTGTTTAAAATATCAGTAGTCACCAAGCACGGAGAGAGAGAGAGAGAGAGAGAGAGAGAGAGAGAGAGAGAGAGAGAGAGAGAGAGAGAGAGAGAGAAACTTGATCTGTTTTCAAGATGGACTAGATCATAGCTATTATGAAATAACGCACAGTATTTTCAACGGTTTGAATTCAACTTCATTTTCAAACCCGGTCGTCACAGAGCTACTCCAAATGAGTGTGTGGCTCATTTTGAAAGAATACGGTGTACGGGCGATGCTATGATGAAAGTAAGTCCGATGATACAGTGATTCCTTTATCATCGGATCTGAGTGATGCGGGTGTAAGAATTACCGATATTGAGAAACACGGGTACAAAGCAAGTTTGGAGAGAGAGAGAGACAGAGACAGAGACAGAGACAGAGTTTCGTTTGGAAAATATACACGGTTGAAGTTAATAATCAAAGTTTTCTTCTTTTTTTTTGTTTGCTCTTCTTCGTTTTGGTTTCGAGCAGATTGTCACTTTTTTTTTAACAAATGGAAAGTAGAACATACAAGCACACTAATATTTGTACAAACGCTAAAGCACAGAGTATTCTTGATCATTAAGCCGTAGTGCATCGACAGCAACGCTGAACTGTACATGTTCAACAGGTTGTATCTGATCAAGAAATGCCAACTTAAAAAAAGTATCAATGATATTCTTCCAATTATTTGTCGCTTAGCGATTGGTTCATCCACGTTCACATGAGATGCCGAGCGCGGGAACATCGCCAGTCGGAGCCAGAACACGCCAGACGCAGGGCGGAAAACCATTGTCGGTTACCAGAATTGAATGATTCAAAGCATATAAGTAAATTTCATATGCGACAAGGAAGAACAGGTCAGCCGTATCTTTTCTCCTTTTCTCTTAGTTAACAAAAATTTCGTAACTCGATTGTTGAAAGCCCTTCCAGAGGCTTTAATTGCTCATTAGCG
>CM065718.1:56383265-56396194 GCA_033310375.1 Conus canariensis | reverse complement strand
ATGAATGGGCGCATGAGCACTCCCACCCTGAAGGAAGCCATACGCGCGTTTCGGGGCTTTTCGCCTCACTCCAGTAGGCACGGCAATTGGCAGAAATGTATCGGTGCCACGGAAACCCAACGAATACAGTCATCAAGAAAGGGAGGACTGGAACCTTTAGTTTTCAACACATTTCTGTTTGCATGTTCCCTTCAGGCCGTCCACAAAAAGCGAAATGCAACGAAACGAAGAAAAAAAAAATCTTAGCTCCGATATTATGTCATGATCTAATATGAACACTTTTTCAAAAAAAAAAAAAAAAAAAAAAATGAATATAGGAAGATGATGTCTGTTTCTGTTTGTCTACAAATTATTGGATTAAAACTTTGTCTATAAATTATTAGATTAAAACTTAAAGAGACGCAGACGAATAACAAAAAGTTTTAAAAGATGATCATGATCACAACACACTCCCACATACTCTGACTACCGATGATAATCCTACTGCACGCCATCAAAGACTGATAACAAAAGACAAAAACCACGGCACATTCCATCAAACATCAACGGCTAAAGATGATCATGGTCACAGTGTATTACACCAAACATTTACAACTACAGATAACAATGAACATACTATACTCCATCAAACAGCGACGACTAAAGATTAAACCGATCACAATGCACTCCTTCTAACATAACACAAACAATGATTAAAGAGATCGCAGGGAACTCCATCAAATGTCGATGACATCAAATGTCGATGACTGATGATGATCACAAAACTTTACATCAAACATCGACGACTAAAATTGACAATGATCACAACGTCTGTGTTTTACTTTCAAGTGACTTGTAATTTCAAAGGTTACCAACTTCACCTTCCACCCCTACCCTGTTGTTCCTTTAAAAAGGGGGGAAAATTATAGAAAAGAAAAGAGAAATAACGAAGAAAAGAAAAAAGATGTGAACATTCTCTGTTTGCTGATACGCTCTACAACGATTAAGAAAAAATGGATTCCACTAGATTTTTTTTTTTTTCACAAGCTTTTTTTTTTTATACCAGTCCTGGGGAATTCAATGCCAAAGAACGACACGAACAATCGCGGGGGACGCAATATAAACTTTCTATAAATATAATAACAGATTCCGACAACAGCACAACACAACACAACACAACACAACACACACACACACACACACATTCGAAAAACACACATGGTAACTGTAGCATATTCTACTGATCACCTTCTACTTCCTGAATTATATGTAGACAATAGCCTACGTATTTGGTAAGAATAAGGAAAGTATCATCATATCAATAAAATGTGTTAAAATATTTTAGAACAATTGACGCATCCTGAGAACATTTGGGTGGTGCTGGAAATGTTTAATTAAAAAAAAAAAGTGGCGATTTTCCCATCAATTAATTACAAATTTCATTAATATTGCACATCATTAGGCCTGGGGTAGTAGTAGTAGGACAGACACGCAAGTTCCACTGCAGATCCACATTCCTTGGGGAAATTGACTTCCGGCACTCATAGCACCCACTGTTTTTTTTGTGTTTTTTTTTTTGTCCGTGAAACCGAAAACCGCTCGCCCTTAATTTCGACATGCCTGGAGGGAAGTGGGGAGAAAGGGGGTGGGGGGAGAGGGGGGGGGGGGGTCTTGCCGGGTCAGTCTTGGTTGCACGACTCAGTAAGTTCAGTTCAGTGGTTATCTTGATTAACGTCTGTTCATCGTCGATGATATCAGACGATATCAAAAGGCAACAGAGATCACTGAGAATGTCAGACCTACTGTCTCCGGTCATTTTCTCTCTCACCTGTCTCCTTCACATGTAAGAATCTAGGCACTCCACTAAGAATACTTCCGAAAATACTTTTAAAAAAAAAGTCACGTCTGCTCAACTCTGACTGGGCAATAAGGTGTGCGATGTACGTAATATATGTGTCATATAAAATATGGCCAACGCGTTCAAAATATGCAGTATTCATACCTTTTAATTCGTATCGCCCTGTTAAAACTGGACAGTCTAGTAGTGTATGACGGACAGAAATTTTCCCCTCGCGTATACACCTAACATCAGGAGACAATTTTATGTTCCGTGCGTTTAACCTAAGTTTATTGATGGCTATTCATGTGACTTCTTAGTGAAATTTCTGCTATGTATACCGTTTTCCAACAAATGAAGTATTTTCAGTTATAGATGCTTTCAAAGGACATTCAGAAATAAGTTGAACATTTCCCAAAGCTCGCTGTTTAGCACGACTCAGAGAGCGACAAAGACAGACCCTTCTTTCCATGAAATATCGGAGAAGGAAATGAAGAATGGACGGACGCACGCACTGACACGGGAGATGCGTTGTCTGCAAACGAAGCCTTGGTCATTCTGCGAGTTAACAGCCAATCGGAAGACTCTTTACTCTGTCCGATCGGAACAAAGCTTTTGTGTAGAAATGTCTGCTGCCACAGCCACGACACGGTCAATGAAGAGGAAAACGCACACACACACACACACACACACACACACACACACCACACACACACTGAATGTGTGTGTGTGTGTGTGTGTGTTGTGTGTGTGTGTGTGTGTGTGTGTGTGTATGTATGTGTGTGTGTGTGTGTTTACGTGTGTGTGTGTGTGTGTGTGTGTGTGTGTGTGGTGTGTGTGTGTGTGAGAGAGAGAGAGAGAGAGAGAGAGAGAGAGAGAGAAAGTGTGTGTGTGTGTGTGTGTGTGTGTGTGTGTGTGTGTGTGTGTGTGTGTGTGTGTGTGTGTGTGTGTCTTCATTAAATCCCATCTGAAAAAAGACGTTAATCGAAAAAATCACTTTTCTTGTTTGCATTGTGTGTCTAGAAAACGTTGCTTTGCACTGTCTTTTTTGCTTCTGTATTTTGGCTTCTTTTCAGCAATACCACAGTCTGTTGCACCGTTTTTTGTCATGATCTATCTTAAATTTGCTGTCAACCACACACACAAATTTCATGCTTTGGGAGGACAATGCATATCAATACTTCACCAGAAGGTCCAAGTCAAAAACATTGCATTTGTATTCTAAATGTATGCGTTTTGAGTACCATCAGCAAGACGACCAGCAGGACATACTGCAAAAATGTTGTGACAGGAAGTAAACACACATATCTATCCAAGCACCTCTGAACGCAAATTCACTAAAACCTAAATGGAGCGTGCGTACTTTGGTGGCGATTTCTCTTTATACGGTCCCTGATTAGACAAACTGTTATCTTGGAATCCATGGATTGTCGTAGATTTTATTTTGATAGGTAATGGAGATAATCGGAAATCATAAAATATCTCTGCTGACGGAAACAGTCACTTTTATCAAGTAATCCTAAATTTCTGCTAACAGAAAAAGGCACTTTTAATCACATAATCCTCAACATCTGCTAACAGAAAAAGGCACTTTTTTCAAAGAAATCCTCAACTTTTGCTAACAGAAGAAGACACTTCTGTCAAGCAGTCCTCAAGTTCTGCTAACAGAAAAAGGCACTTTTATCAAGTAATCTTCAATTTCAGTTAACAAAAATGGCATTTTTATCAAGTAATCCTCAATTTCTGCCTACAGAAAAGGGCACTTTTATCAAGTAATCCTGAATTTCTGCCTAAAGAAAAAGGCACTTTCATCAAGTAATCATCAATTTCTGCTGACAGAAATAGGCAGTATTATTAAGTAGCCATCAAGGCAGAATCTACCTTCAACTATTCTATACTAGTCGTCCCTGCCCCCCCCCCCCCCCCCCCCACACACACACCCTTCTAACCCCACCAGCTACCATTCTATCCCCCCCCCCCCCCCCCCAACCACACTTCCAGCCCCTAGCCCTCTTGCCTTAATCCACTTCGAATCCCCTTCCCCCTCGCCCATCGCCAGCCCATCCCCCCCCCCCCCTCCCTGTTTTCCCTTATCCCCACAATTTACTCGTCCCATTTTGGCTTAGACCCGTTACCCCCTTTGCTACAGACCCGCTTCGAACCCCTACATCGCTTTCACTCTCTCTCCCTCTCCTTCCCTGTTACCCTTCGTCCTTAGGCTCATCTAAAATCCTTACAGCCGGCCCCCTTTCCTCCCCTTCCCGCATTTCCCCTCTCCAACCTTCCCTCCCAGAACCCCATCTCTCCACAACCCTTTCTCTAACACCCCCCCCCCCCCCCCCCCCCCCCCCCCCCCCCCCCCCCCCCCCCGCGTTTGTGTTAAACCTGAGGAATCCAGAAACCAACAACTTGTCAGTTTTCAACCTAACGCGCTACTGACAAAACTCTTCTGGAACACCAACAGAGAGGCGTATTTGACCCGCTTCGAATCCCCACTTAACTTCGCTTGGCCGCTGACTATGGAAATGTGATTAAAGCGATTCATTCGTGTTCCGTCCACTATGCTAACGAGCCCACATAACAAATTTGAAGAAGATCGTAGAAAAACTGTGGGTTTGTGTAAGGTGCAAGAAGACAGACACACACACACACACACACACACACACACACCACACGTATAGACAGAACTTGTTTTCTACATCAAAAGATGAAACCCATACGCTGTTTAATTTCCGAGCAGATGAGAAAAAATGTTGCGGTGATTTCATGGAACCGGACAGAATTAGGCTAACTGTAAATGGGGAGGAATGGAGTGGTGATGGGAGGGGGCCCTTTGTTTATTTGGCGGAGGGAGGCATGGGTGTATGTGAGAAAAGTTCTGTTTTTGTGTATGTACAATAAACATCACCTTCATCTTCACCGATCCCGGAGTCTAAAAGGCCGTTGGGGCGCCATATTAGATTTCGCAGCCAGCTTCCTCCACTCCTCCCTGTTCTCAGACGCTTTTAGGCGGTTGCTGAGTGTGAGGCCAGTCCATTCCCCGATGTTGTTCCCTCCCGTCTCTTTCCCTGTCTTCCTCTCCTTCTGTCTCCTCGTACTGTTCCTTGTAGAATGGTATTGGCAAGTCCTGTTGACCTTGATACATGACCATACCTCTCATCTTATATTTTTTCGCTGTCAACAACAGGTCTTCGTAAGGTCAAACGGCTTGCCTTACACTCGTCTGGATCTCCAAGCTGGTATGCGGTCTTTGTACGGGATGCCAAGCATCTTGCGGAAGCATCTTATCTCTAATACCTGAATCCTTCCCTCAAAATCAGCTGTCAGAGTCTACGTCTCACACGCGTAGAGAAATATGGCAATGACCTGGGAGCGCATCAGTCTGATCCTGGAGCTGATTGTGATGTTTCTGTCATTCCAGATGGTCTTAGGTCTGGCTAGCGTGCTGCTATTTGCAACTCTCGGAGAACGCTTCAGGTTTTGATCCCTCATCTGAAACAATTGCCCCGTGGTAATTGAAGCTCTGAACTGTCTCTAGTTTGTCTCCCTTGATAACGATGTTAGCGCCGATACCGTTGGTGTTGTTGGTCGTCAGTGTTGTCTTTTTGGCGCTGCTCTCCATGATGAATGCACAGAACACTTGTCAAGGCGCTCTGCTAGGTTGGCTAGAACCTGCTCTTCCCCTGCTAGCTAGTTGATGTCATACATAATAAATAAAGATATCAACACAAAATGGGAGAAGATGTCCAAAAACATATGTGTGCAAGAAAAAAAAACGACATAGGCTCTCTCGTTTTCTTCATTTATTTATCTAATTATTTATTTGTTTGTTACTCGTTTATTTACTTATTAAAAAAATGGACATTGATCGCACGGCGTCTGTCCCCGAGGGAAGAGCCGACTGCCCCTCGTCACAAGGTCGCTGTCGTCGCGCACACGTCGCCTCGTGGTGGGGAAAAATTATCTGGGAAAATGTCGTATGCCTTTTAAGCCGCTGAATAATTCATTCTGATGGAAAGACCGAAGTGGATAGATAAAAATGATGCCAAGAGATGAAAAATGAAAAGAGGGTGGCGGATGGGGGTATATTTGAAAAAAGAAAAGTAAAACGTCAAATAAGACCAGGGGAGTAGCACTCATAGAGAAAAAAAAAAGACGTGCTGAATAAACCAAGAAAACAGAGAGAGAGAGAGAGAGAGAGGATATCTAACCTATGCATGTGTGTGTAGGGAGAGGGGTGGGGCAGGGGGAGGAAAGGGGACACGCACGCACGTGCGTGCGACGACGACCTGCGCGTTCTATTTCGATCATCTTGCACGCAGGTCTCAAGTGCAACTTCATCGACGGATCTGTCTTTGCCGTCATGACGTGCGTTCCCGCTGTTCCGGATTCCGGAGTGAGTGAAAACGCCCCGGGGCTCAGAGAGGAAAATAGGTTGTAGAGCTTACGTTACAACAATGACTTTTCAGTTTCGTCTGTGCAGGTGGGCGTGTCTGCTGCAGAGGATGAAAACAGAACATCAAAAATAATGTTTTTGTTATTGAACAGACTACATACAGAGGCGCGCAGACAGGTGGATGGATGCAAAGTAATCAGTCTCTCTCTCTCTCTCTCTCTCTCTCTCTCTCTGTCGACATCACTAGCCCCACCTAAAATGTCTACTACTACAGCGAGCACCTGAGGTAACAGCTGAAACGAATGAATCGACAAGCGATTGGAGGAGATTCCCGAACACCATGCTTCCAATTTTGAAGCTTTTTTCCCTTCTTTTCGTTTGTTCTTTGTTTTCCTTCTGTCAAACAGATGCCTGAAATAAGTGTTATACAGCTTCTCTCGCTCACACATATAACATTTCAGCGGCCCTGCAACGGAAAGGTAGGAAATCTTTCCCCTGTGAAGATTGCGATTACGTTCAGCATTCATGGAAACTTTTTTCTGTCTAATAAAATGCCAGAGAACACAAGGAATTTACCAGCCCGCTAAACGAGTGGGACGAAGTTATGAAAGGAACAAACACAACGCGTTTCGACCGAGATGTCTTCAACAGACAAGCCCAACGGTACAAGGTCAGTTGTCTCCTACACCTCTCAGTTATGGAAGCGCCCAACGAACGAACGAAATTAGTATGTATTTTGCCACGTAAAGAGAATTTCAAAGAAGTGCTGAAGGAAATAATATAAGCTATACCATAATTTATTACGTTCGAACTGAAATGAGTCACATTCTTGTCTAATACTAGCAGACAACGTATTCATATATGTGAAAAGAATAAGTTTCTCAGTCACAACCAAACAGCGCACATGAATGATTTAAATGCTTTAAAATCTAAAAACTAAAGTATTCATGCAAGAGAAATGTACAAAGTAATAAAATATCCGTTAAAAAAAAAAAAAAAAAAAAAAAAACTGTAAATGTATGACCATAAATCAATTCCCATCAAGACAATCATAAAATGCCGCCTCTCGTCATAACTCATACTCCATTTGCATTTCTTTTAAAGTAAACATTAATAGTTCAACTTTATGGTTGATAGAGAACACCTTATCATGCTTCGAATTTTGCAGCCAGTAATGTAATAAAGACATCATTAAGATCGTTACATAAAGAAACAAGACAAAAACTTACTCAGATTTCGTAATCCTGTTGCTTCTGAACTTAAATCTAAATGTAGAAAATTGTCAAAATAAGTGACTGGATTAATGACCACACACACACACACACGCGCGCGCGCGCGGAAAGGGTTGGGTGGGCGGTGAGGAAGTCAGTGCCGCATATACAAGGGAGAAAACTCAGTTACACAGCCATTCAGCCTGACTGGCAGTCCCCGTTACTCCGGCCTCGTTCCAGCCCTAACCGTATATACTAGCTCACAACGTGGTCAGCACGCCCACAACAACGTGATCTTCGTCTGTCTGTCTATATGCATGTAAAGCACCGCACAATTCCTTGATATAATGCAATACCAGTATGACAGACATACAGAGATGTTATACGATACAGCCCATTTGAAATTAAAACAAGATGCAGAACTTCTAAACGTACTCCCAGTTAATCTTGAATACGACGTCACAATCAAACATGCGTCATAATGTATTTCGTCACTTCGGCTTATGACGCAAAGAAGTTTTGACGTCATTTTTGTTTGCGTTATCATTTTCTAGAGATTCCATAAAGAAGAAAAACCGTTTTGGGCCGTTATAGCCTTTAGTAACAGCCATTTCTGGTAAAAACAAAACATCGGGCATCATCCGTGACCCATAATAAACATACCTACAAATTTTCAGAAAGATCGGCCCAGAAGTAAATTTGTCTGGAGCGAGTGGAACACATTTTGACCACGGACAGACAGACAGACAGACAGCATTTCTTCGTTCCCAGTGTAAAGTACTCCCTGTTCTATAAGAACTGGGAGTACAAAAAGCATGATACACATGCAACGTTATAATGTGTACACTATAAATGGCTAGACGGACGAGCATTAATGCTGCCGATCGCAATACATTGAAAACAACCAACCAACCAACCAACAGCGCAATCATGCAAACAAAACCAAAACAAAGCTATTTCATCATGCAGCATATGTGAAGGGTAGGGGGAAAAATTCCGGGCAAATCCATTCTACCGTAAACAGGAGTGTTAATCAAACGAAGGCAGTCTTTCCCTCGCGAAACAATCACACGCTGGCTTCAAAAAAAAAAAAAAAAAAAAAGTCGTTTGCAGGGAACACAAACTGTTTATTCTGCCCCCCCCCCCCCTCCCCCCCTCCTCCCCTATTTTGCCCTTGCCGGGGCGAACGGGACTTCTGCTCGTAAACTGGCGGCTGGTTTGTCCATTATTTCCCCTTCCGGAACTGAGAGTGCATCTCTCTCTCTCTCTCTCTCTCTCTCTGCCCTCGTTGATATAGCTTGCGATTAGAGTCCTTGGGGATTTCTGTCTCCGTCTCTGTCTGTCTGTCTGTCTGTCTCTCTCTCTCTCTCTCTCTCTCTCTCTCTCTCCCGCGGTTCAAAAGCCCCGAGGGCCAAAGGTGCCTGCAGCCAATGATTCAATAAAGGGAGGCTGGGAGAGGGTGCCCCAAACTTCCCCCCCCCCTCTAAAACACACACACACACACACACACACACACACACACACACACACACACACACACACCCTTTCTCCCCATGGCCATGTTGTGGCAAAGACTCGGTCCAGCGCCCATAAATCAATCGGCTTCCTATTTCCCTGTATGCTCTTTGTGCAAGCCTGTTGAGCTTTGTGTCGAGCTTTGTGCGGCCGGCCGCTATCCGATTGTCGTTTGGATGCGGCGCACTCCCCCCTCCCCTGCCACCCCCTCCCTGTCCTCCCGTCTCCTCCGCCGCATTGCCAAACAAGCTCAATCTACTCCCCCCCCCTCCCACTCCCCACGTTCTCCCCCTCTTCCTCCTCCCTCTCTCTTTCTCTCTTTCGACCAAACTTGGGCGGTGTGGGCATTAGAGAGGGGAATTTTGATAAAACAGCCGGAGGATTATCCTCCAACTCTTGAAATGCAGGACCCTCGCACTCACCACACCCTAACCCTAACTTAACCCTAAATGTATAACAGCCTAACCGTAACCTAACCCTAACTGTATAACAGCTTATGTAAAAAAAAAAATAAAAAAAAATCCCCATTGATAAATTGTGCTTGCATTACGGGGGCCAGCGCAGTTGTCTTTTCCTTTCTACCGTCAATAAAGGGAGACACGTCTGCCAAATCTGGAGCAGAATGCAGGCAGCAAGCGTCAGATCACTGGTTTATCATATCATTTATATTCCTGTCGTTCGGACCTAGAGGAGGGAGGGAGGGACGAGGAAAAGGGTTGGATGGAGATGGTGGGGGGGGGGGGGAGGAGGGGAGGGAGATGACAGAGGATTGCGTGGAGTGGGAGTGTGGGTGTGGAGAGGGGGAGTCACTCCCAGGAGGTTTCTTCACATGTTGTCAAATTGCCTTTATGCCCTCATTTCCTGTCAGTTATAGCAAAAGATGAGACAGTACACACAGTGGAGCTTTGAAACCCCGGGGAAGAAGCGTGCGCATGCACGTGCGTGATTTGAACGCATTTAGGTGGCGGGTTCCATTTTATTCTTGAACAATCACATTACACGTACACACAAAAATGCCCACAATGAACTCAAAATCGAAACTAGTGTTTACGTTTTAAAAAATTCTTTCTGCAGAATCGATGTGTTCACCGAGTCATCCTCCGAGTGCCAACAAATCTGGTCCACACTAAGCTAAGAATAATTACGGTGAGAAACGTGGTGTCATTATGTCCCTGTCGTTTGGGTTTCTTCCCACGGGTGGAGAGCACCTGAAACAGGCTGTTTTGCGTTAACATACATGAATTTGGTATCCTCCACGCCCCAACAAAGGATGAAAGGAAAAAGAATTTTAAATGTATAAATATATATGGGTGTGTGCGTGTCTGTGTGTGTATGTGTTAGTAAAACTAGAAAAAGGATACTTTGTACTGCTGCTGCCGCTGCTGCTACTACTATTACTATTATTACCACTACTGGACATCGATGGCGCTTAACCTCCTAATAGTCCGTAGTGCTAACAAAATTTTTAGCACTCATACCCACACTCATACATGTATGTTCACGCGTGCATGCACGCATACACACACATACACATTCACCCACACAGGGACGCATGCAACTGTCCCCCTAAAAAGGTCTTGAAATGGACACTATGGATCTGAAAGAGATAGATATCGGCAGATAAACGCAAGGGCCAGGCAGAAAAACACAGCTACAGAAGAATAAGAACGATATAAGGAAACTTCAGAGACCTGAAGGTGAGGCACGACAGTTCCATAGCAAATCTCCTGCATTTGTTTCCATCAGAGCACGGAGGGCAGAGATGTGGTTTATAGCAAAAAGGTGCAAAGCCAGCGATTCCCATTAGCACTGAACGCGTCATTCTGATTCATGAGAGATAACAGATCAACACAATAACGACACAGCATGGCGAACCATGGCCAGGCGAGAAAGCAGAAGCAGCAGCATGCGAATACAGATGGCTGTCTTTTACGTAGTGAATCACATGACCCGATACGTAAACTGATAGTAATAAATATTGAGAGAAAGAGAGAGAGTTGAACGAACATCAGTCTAGTATTCAATTCAGCTTCTTTTCCTTTTAAAATCCAATTTAATAAAAACGTCATGTACATTTGGGCCAAATGTTAAGAAGAATTTGTTTTACTGTGTGTAGCAATTATTTTTCCCTCTGCACCGAAACTAGCACAGTCCAAAACTACCTAAGTCCCCTGCTTGGTAGGAAGAATTGTCGACATTATTACTACGCCTGAACTGTATTTATTTTGAATGTACTGCACGTGCAAGGGAACCCGAGCCGATAAGTAACCACACAGACGAGTCCATCTTAGTCCGCGAAGAGGAAAGGGCTAGAGCGAACGTATCGCTGGATTACTGGTGGAAGGAGCTATCAAAGAACACCTGTATCCTGAGGGTCACACGTACGGCGCTTTTATCGCTGATGAAAGGCGGCACTTAAAAACACACTGATATCTTGAAGGTAACACGTACTGTACACACACACACACACTGCTGCGTAACTGATGGAAGGGATTACTAAAGAAAACTCATACATTGAGGGTAACACGTAAGGTGTGCATATGGCTAGCTAGGTTACCCATGAAACAGATTACTTATGAACACTTACACCTTTGGGATAACACGTCCAGTGCACCAAACCACAGGTCACTGATTAAAGGTGTTACAAAAGAACAGCGATACACACCGAGTAAGACGTGAAGTGCGCTTATCGCTGGGTCATTGATGAAAGGGGCTACCAAAGGACACTGATGATATGATGGCGGCAGGTACAGTATACATAATTATCACTGGATAACTGATGAGCCAGACAGATTTTCGCAAGGTCTGCTGCCAACCGCTGAGCTTGAGGAGAGGGGAAGAGAAGGGGGCATCCACATAAACCTAAACTAAGCTAAATCAAAACACAACCCATAAAAACATGTTATCAGGTCTGCAGAAATCAGTAATGTTGCCACAGCAGAAATCGAACGTTTTTTTTTCTTTTCTGTTCATTATACTGTCTTTTCCTTCACGCATTTCTGCCGGCTTTTTATCGTGAAGAGTGTTCATACACTGGAAATGGAAACTTCAGGCAAAACTGAAGAGACTTTTATTCTGAAATGCATGACCTTGATGCCAGCAAGACCAGAATAACGTGGATCTCATCTATGTGTTTTCCCCAGTCTCTAAAAATTTTTCTTAATGGACTGCTGCTACACCAACAGAACACACACACAACACACACACACACACACACACACACACACACACACTCTCTCTCTCTCTCTCTCTCTCTCTCTCTTACTCATGCACTCACTCACTCACACGCATGCGCATGCGCGCACACACACACACACACACAACACACACACACACACACACACACACACACACACACACACTTTTCTCGAATCTTTGAATTAGGGACGAGGCATGAGTATCCCGTATACAGACTGCAAGATCGCAGAAATCATCCTTATGAAAGTGTAAACGAAAAAAAGATAAAGTAGGTATCTCGCAGGAAATAATTTCGAAAGTTAATATGTCACCCTTAAGAAAAAGGCACCAGAAAGATTAGAAACTAGGATATCATTCCAGAAACATTTTAATAATGTTCTATTAAAAAGAAAAGTATGCATAAAAAAGAACATCCCTAAGATTAACGATGTTTAGCGTTCTTTTCAGGCTTGTTCATCTTCAGAGCTGGCGTGGATCTCCCTGGGAATGTGATGAGGGGGTTTTTGAACACCACACTGACACCATCAGAACAGCAAAATATGCAGCAAGAAGGGCATGGTCTTGTAGGTTGGACACACGGAGAATCCACTCCCAGTCGTCAAAACGAAAATGGACTGAGCGAGTTCACCAGGTACCCACATATTGTGTTCTGGCTTTTAAGCAACAGCAACAACAACAACAACACCACACACACACACACACACACACACACACACACACACACACACACACACACACACACGTAGTCCTACCAATAAGGTAACCACATTCTGTTTTCTAGTATGTATCCTGT
>CM065718.1:56370765-56378265 GCA_033310375.1 Conus canariensis | reverse complement strand
AAGGTGTATCCTGGGGCGCAAACAGCAGCATCCTGCAGAAGGTGTATGTGGGTACCGTCAGACCAACCCTGGAGTATGGCAGTTCTGCATGGACCACTGCATCCAAGACCAACACCAGTCGCCTGAACAAAGTGCAGAATGCAGGATTGCGACTGATCACTGGTGGGATGAAGACTACCCCAATCCAAGCCATGGAGAAGCTTACTAGTCTACATTCCCTCGTAGACAGACGCGAGGAGGTGGTTTTCATCCACAGTGAAAAGTTACTGCGTATGCCTACCCACCCCATGCACACCGAGATGCAGAACCCCACCAAAAACAGGCTAAAGAGAACAGGTTTCAACCACCTGTCTAAGAGCCTGCATCGCAGCAATGAAGACCTGCTGCCTGTTTCACCAGCCGAAATGGAGATGCTTCCAAATTTTGAGGAACCAGACAACACCTGGAAGATGTCGCAATCATCACCGAAGTTCCTGGCATTAAAAGAATGGACCGTCAAGCCCCTCAAGTAATGAAAGCTCTAGCACAGGAGATGATCGCCAACCAATACAACCCCAGTGAGTGGACCCACGTCTTCACAGATGGATCCTCAGAAGGAGCAGTCAAGAATGGGGAGCAGGGTTCTTCATCAGACACACCAATGGAAGACTGACACACAAGGCCTTCCCTACTGGAAAGATCTCCAACTACAGAGCGGAGGCAATAGCGCTGCTCCACGCAGTGAGGATCTTTCTGGGACCGGCCAGCCCATCACAGAAGGTTGTCTTCTTCACAGACTGCCGATCTCTGCTGCAGGGACTTCAGAACACAAGAAATGAACAACATACGCAAGACATCAAGGCTGCCCTCCATGAACTCTCGAAACAGTCTGTCATTACGCTTCTGTGGATTCCGTCTCATTGTGGGATCATGGGCAACGAAAAAGCTGATGCTCTCTCCAAAGCAGGCAGCAAAATGGAGCAGTTCAGCCACCCCGTGACCTACAGGGAGGCCAAGACCATCATCCACAACCAGTTTCAGACCCAGTGGAAGAGAAGGCTGGGTGCAGAGAGTGGTGCTGACCCGATCCACCAGCTCCAAAGGCACGAGCAGACAATCCTCTTCAGACTGAGGACCGGCCACTGCAGACTGCTGAGCCACCTTAACCGCCTTAAGATAACCTACACTGACCAGTGTCCATGTGGCACCGGACCCCAGACCCCTGAACATGTCCTCCTGCGCTGTCCTACTCACGCAGCTCTACGACACAAAACCTGGCCGGGGGAACGGAGTTACAGGCGCAGCTTTGGGGAGCCCGTTCTGACCTGGAGAAGACCGCGGGCTTCATCATGGCGGCCGGGTTACAAGTCTGACGCATCCAGCTTCAATCGAACGCAGAAGAAGAAGAAGAAGAAGAAGGTGTATTTTAAAGGGTTGTGTGGATGAGGGTTTTTTTTTTTCCTCAGTGACTTGTGAGTTGACTTGAACGCGGTGACAGCTCTGATATGGCCCTTGGCAGTCGGCTGAGCTGTAAGCAACATTGCCTCTGTCTCTGTCTCTCTTTCCCTTCCCCCTCCCCCCCCCCCCCTCCCTCTCATTCTCCCTCAGGATACCGTTATTTGGCAGTGACTTGCCCGGCAATTTCACAGATTTAACCACGAATTTCAATTTGCTCGTAGTTTCTGGTCGAGCGAGCGCGCAGTCGCCTTCGACGTGTTCTCCCCCTGAGTCGGCTCTGCGACAAGCAGCATGGTGAGACTCGACTTGTGCCGTCATGAGCATTTGTTTACCAACACCGTGGCTTTTTTTTTCTTTTTTTTTTTTTTCTTTTTTACCAATCCACTTTGTGACGTTGCGAATCCCGCCAGAAAGAGCCTCAAAACTATGTCAAGATAGAGGTAATAATGCATGTCGTTGCGAATCCCGCCAGAAAGAGCCTCAAAAGTATGTCAAGATAGAAGTACTAATGCATGTCAACATTGTTCATAGACATTTACAGGTTATCATACATTCATCTGTCCACCTCCTCTCGTACCTCGCCACCCTACTTACCCCCCTCCCCCCCCCCCCCCCATCCCATCCTCCCAGGCCTAAATATATCACCGGATGAACTGGTCGGTTATTGCGTTGCTTCATGTACCGCTGGAGGAAGCGAAGGTGGTAATTCGGTCTCCATGGTCTCCTTAGCATCATACCGAAGCTCCAGAGCCCCCTTTACAGACAAGCTGATGGAATATCGTTAATGGAATATTCACAGAACGGCCTCGGCGGTTAGTGCATCCTCTCTCTCTCTCTCCCCCCTATCTCTTTCTGTTTCTCTGTCTGTCTCTTCTCTCTGTTTCTCCGTCTCTCTCTCTCTGTCTCTCTCTTCTCGCTCGCTCGCTCGCTCACTCTCTCTCTCTCCTCTCTCTCTCTCTCCCCCCCCTCTCTCTCTCTCTCGCTCTCGTGCCCTCTTCCTACCTTCTCCCACCACCTCCCTGCCGCCCCACACCGCCCCCTCCCCCGCCCCCTCACAACCTACACAGTCGACAAGCCGTCAAGTAGGTGTTGGCACGTGGGCCCCAGCTTTCAGGCCGATGAGAAACGTGTCCTCCATGTACACCCCATCGTTCAAGGGGGGCTGGGGGACAGCCAGGCAGCGGGGTCAGCAGGGACCAATCAAAGCCAGGAAGCGCTCTTTGGAAATGAGCGGCACGTGGCCTTCGTCCAGGGCATCAGTCCCCCCCCCCCCTCCCCTCCTGCACGACTCTGGCTATGCCAGCTTCTCTCTTTGTCTCTCTTTACCACCCCCCTCTCTCTGTCTGTTTCTATCACACACACACACACTACACAAACCACACACACACTACACAAACACACACCACCCTATACAAGCCCTACAGACAGACAGACAGACACACACACACAAACACACACACCACCCTACACAAGCCCTACACACACACACACACACACACACACACACACACACACACACACACACACACGCACACACACACACGCACCACACCACACACACTACACAAACTCTATACACATAGACAGACAGACAGACAGACAGACACACACACACACACACACACACACACACACGGGCAAGCAGGTGCTGGTTCGGTTCTGACATGGCCAGGCACAAAGGGACACTGGACACGGCCCAGATGGACACGTAGGATGACCTTTACATGGGAGTGGGACAATGGCGCTCAATCAGACACCTCGGCAGAACAATCCCCCCCCCCCCCCCAACCTCCCCCCCCCCCTTCTCTGCCGCCGTTCACCCAGGCTGTCGGTATCGCCAGTTCCCCTCTACACACACACACACACACACACACACACACACATGGTATCAATCATAAAAAAGCTTGCTGTGCGTTTTCCCGTAAGTCCCGTACCAAACTGGGAGCTCTTCAAACCAAAATTTGATTATAACTACACTACTATATCCAAAACTGATAACATTAATATTCTAGCTTGCGAAGCAAAATCACATATCAATGATTGTTATCGTCACTTCGTAAAAGTCTATACTGATGGGTCTCTATTAAACAATAATGCTGGTTGTGGCTTTGTCATTCCATTTTTAAAAATTGAGAAGTCCTTTCATCTTGGGGCAAATCTGTCTATTTTACAGCCGAACTAATAGCAATATTAATGGCTGTAGAGTACATAAATGATTTATCATTTGACTTTTATGGTATTCTCTTCTGTGTAGATTCTAAGTCAGTTCTTCAAGCTTTAGAATCTACAAATTCAAAACATCGTGCTGAAATCATATCAGAAATTACTACTTATTCACAACCTTATGTCAAGAGGTATAACAGTTAATTTTTGTTGGGTTCCTTCCCATTGCTTCATATCCGGAAATGAATGGGCTGACAGGATTGCTCGAGCAGGTGCAAACAATTCTGACAATACGGCTACTATTCATATTCCCTTGAGCTTACATGAAGGATATTCTATCTTACAAAGAGCCTCTTTTGAAAAATTTGAGGAATACTACAAAGAAAGTGTTCTCCCCCAATACACAAACCCGACTCTTCTATACTTTGTTGTACGAACTCTCGAGCAAGTAATCTTTTAAAAAGGGCTTCCTCAGTAAATCCAGTAAACCGTAATACAAACATAGGATTATATCCAAGACACAGTAAACAACTTCTCTCCTATTATTTCGGTTAAAAATAAATGCATTCAGAACAAAATATGTCAAGAATATTCGATGTGCTTGCGGCGCCCCTGATAATTGTACAACACACGTTCTATACTTTTGCCCCTACTTTGATTCTGATTTGTCAGAATTTAGAAATGATGCTTCAAAGTGCATATTCCAGGACACCATGTCTCTCTTAAACTTTGTACGAATTCTTATGTTAAGCCCAGTTGGCTCAGTCCTGTAATTGCTGTTTCATGATCTTATTTTGTACAGTTTTGTTTTTACTTTTGAGGTTGTGTGTGTGTGTGTGTGTGTGTGTGTGTGTGTGTGTGTGTGTGTGTTTTTAACAGTTTAATTCTTACTTAGAGTTTCTCCTTATCACACATACACACACACACACGCAGACGCACGCACGCGGGCGCGCACTCACGTACGCACGCAGCACGCACACACTCAAACACACACACACACACACACACACACACACACACACACACACACACAAACACCTTGTCTAATATCACATTTAGTGAAAAGACGTTAAACTGAAGAACAACACACACCACACACACACACACACTACACACACACTCTCTCTCTCTCTCTCTCTCTCTCCTCCCCCCCCCCCCCCCCCCCTCTCTCTCTCTCTCTCTCCCACAACAGCACATGCAACGACCCGTAGGTGATCCACCTACATGCGCCCTGCCTCATTTGCCCGATGCACGCGATTTTCCAGCAAATCGACCCAAGGTGCTAGAACAGCCGATTGAGGCACTGACCTCTCAGCTTTTAACCCTTTCATCGCCACAGTAGCCCAACACTTAAGTGCAGTCAGAACGCCACAGCAGCTGCTCGTTACCATGAGCGTGCTACGATTCAGTTTTCGTTTGTGCGTGCGGTTTCTTTTTAAGTTTCATTTGAACAATGCATGGAACAATTTTGTGTCGTATTACTTTTAAGACGGTGTACAAACGATAACTATTGGTTTCGTAGTTCCAAAGTTACGGCCCTGGAAAGCTGCTACCCTGTAGTAGCTCTGTCGCAAAGCTGGTCTTGAGCGGTTTACAACGTGGGCATAAGCTGACGATGAAAGAGTTAATTAAATAGGAGTGTTCACGCCGCGACACTCTTACGCTAGCATCGAGCAGATAATACAGCGAAACGCCAACAGAAGCAGAAACAATCTATCAATGGACGTTCTTTTGCGTATTATAATGCAACGAAACGCCAACAGAAGCAGAAACAATCTATCAATGGACGTTCTTTTGCGTATTATAATACAACGAAACGCCAACAGAAGCAGAAACAATCTATCAATGGACGTTCTTTTGCGTATTATAATACAACGAAACGCCAACAGAAGCAGAAACAATCTATCAATGGACGTTCTTTTGCGTACTATAAATACAACGAAACGCCAACAGAAGCAGAAAATCTATCAATTGACGTTCTTTTGCGTACTATAATACTACAACGAAACGCCAACAGAAGCAGAACTATAAATCTATACAACTGGAGCGTTCTTTGCGTATTATATTCTGAGAGAGAGGAGAGAGAGAGAGAGAGAGAGAGAGAGAGAGAGAGAGAGAGAGAGAGAAGAGAGAGAGAGGGAGACGGAAAACAGCACGGCGAGGAGATTGAGCGGTTAAATAATAAACAAGCTAGGAACAAAATTTAACAGAAAGAAATCTGCGGCAACACGAAGCTCTACAAGGCCAGTTAAAACAGCCGAGGGAAATCAGGCAGCAAGGGGGCGTTAATTTGATGGCGAATTAAAAGGGAAATGGAAGGGGGGAAAAAAATCATACAATATAGTCTTCATCTTGAAAGTAGACAGTTTTGCCGTGGAGCAATGCCGTCTACTCGATCTCGGAATGGTGAAACCGTTACACAAAAAAGTCGAAACGTCAAAAAGCTGTCTACCAGGACTTATATGTCTCCACTGAAAGCACATTAAGGGATATTCACTTAGGTAATTTGATCCCCGAACACGATCCAAAATAAGATGAAGACGAATCGCAGAAACGGGAAAGGGGGGGGGGGGGGGGGGGGGGGGGGGGGGCATTATTGGAGAAGCTTTAACCGTTCTTAAAAAGATGAATCATAATATAAGCTAGGGACTGACGGGTTTTCAGTAGAATTTTTTTTTTTAAATAGAGAGAGACACTGTATCTTCACTGTATGATCAGCAAATTGATGCTGCAACATTTAATTATCTGACTCGTAAAAAAAAAGGGAGATAAAAAAAAGAAAAAGAAAAAAAAAAACAAGCAAAAAAACTGGGAATAATCGTATGTATTCCAAAGGACAGCAAAGAAAAACACAGAGTAAAAAGAAGGGCCAGCTTTATCGCCATTAAATGTGTTTATGAAGTTACAGCATCTTGCATAGCCAACATGAAAAAAAAATGATGCTGACATTAAATGTGTTTATGAAGTTACAGCATCTTGCACAGCCAACATGAAAAAAAAATGATGCTGACATTAAATGTGTTTATGAAGTTACAGCATCTTGCACAGCCAACATGAAAAAAAAAATGATGCTGACAAATAGTGAAAAGGGATGACACCTGACTTATGACTGGAAGATATTAAGAAGAATACACACGACTTCTACATGATATCACGCGCGCCACTGAGAGAAGAGAGATTTACAGGTATAAGACGCGCATAGAAGAGACGGATTTATTGAGAAGTATTTACTGACGAGGGGAAAGTGCAAGAGAAGACAGGTTGACAGAGAAGAGAAACAGAGATGAGAGGCTGACAGAGAAGACATGTTGAAAGAAGACTGGGCGACGGTGAAGGTTGACAGAGAAGAGAAACAGAGATGAGAGGCTGACAGAGAAGACATGTTGAAAGAGAAGACAGGGCGACGGTGAAGGTTGACAGAGAAGAGAAACAGATGACAGACTGACAGAGAAGACATGTTGAAAGAGAAGACAGGGCGATGGTGAAGGTTGACAGAGAAGAGAAACAGAGATGAGAGACTGACAGAGAAGACATGTTGAAAGAGAAGACAGGGCGACGGTGAAGGTTGACAGAGAAGAGAAACAGATGACAGACTGACAGAGAAGACATGTTGAAAGAGAAGACAGGGCGATGGTGAAGGTTGACAGAGAAGAGAAACAGAGATGAGAGACTGACAGAGAAGACATGTTGAAAGAGAAGACAGGGCGACGGTGAAGGTTGACAGAGAAGAGAAACAGAGATGAGAGACTGGCAGAGAAGAAATGTTGAGAGAGAAGACAGGGCGACGGTGAAGGCAGACTAACAGAAAAGACAAGCTGACAAAGACAGACAGACTGACAGAGAAGGAAGAGTGACAAAGAAGACAAAAGAATACAGACTGACAAAGAAGATAAGAGTGAC
>CM065718.1:56360765-56365765 GCA_033310375.1 Conus canariensis | reverse complement strand
CTTTCGCCCCTTCCCTGGATGGGAGAAGGGAGGGGATATGTGTACATATATTATATATATATATATATGTGTGTGTGTGTGTGTGTGTGGGGGCGAGCGTGCGTGCGCGCCGCGCGCGCGCGCGCGCGTGTGTGTGTGTGTGTGTGTGTGTGTGAGAGAGAGAGAGAGCGAGGAGCGAGAGCGAGTCCGTACATTCACGAGTGCACATGCCACTGCTCCTCAGGAAGAGGTAGACTGCGACATTTCATATCCAACGACACGTATTTCAGTGTCCAATGTCAAGTGTACATCACAAGGGAGTCGCAAAAAAAGAACATTTTGTCCCGAAATAAGCGAACAGCTTGGCGTTTTCTGTGTTTCCGGATTGACATACATCTGTAAGAAACAGGTTTCCAAGCTGTTTCGCACGTGAGCTCATTTTTTGTCTGGCGAAAAAACAAACAAACAAAAAACAACTACTTGTATTTCGCATCATGAGCCAGTGAACCGCGCTACTAACAGACACCCAATCATGCTTGGTTTAACAAATCGAACAGCAGACGAGGACTAGACAGGCAGGCCTACTTCGAATTCTTACCAAGGTTGAAAGAAAAAAACACACCAAAAACTTTGTTTGGAATCGATTTAATCTGTTGCAATGAACCAGCGGGGCGCAAAACAACAACAACAACAACAACAACAACAACAACAACAGCTGAAGATTGAAAAATAGTGGCGCCAAATTCCAAGATGGCTGACCTCATTGACAAATTTATTTTCGTACACCGGCCGAGCAGGCGGCAGTGCAGCCAAGCCTCTTAGATGCGGCAGTTGCCGTGGGTGTTTCAACGTGTGACATAACCTTTACAGAACCAACTCTGTAACATTCGTTGCTCAGAATCGTGTGTGCCTCTCTGGGCTGGGCAGGTCAACAGAAACAGCATCGTAAGACTTTGGCCTTACATGACACTGCTTCCAGTTGAATTATTATTATTATTATGAATACTTATATAGCGCCTATCCTCGGCTAGAGACCAAGCTCTAAGCGCTTTACAATCCACTCTCGTTTACACAACAGGCTGCCTACCTGGGTAGAGCTGACTTTAGAGCTGCCGGCTGGCGCTTCGTTCAGTCGTTTCCCGTGTGATTCAGTCAGTATCGTTCACTCGAGTTCCTTATTTCCTCCATTCTTTCCATTTCTCACGCAGGGTGCATGCTATGTGTAACGTGTCATCCATACCAACGACCAAACTGGCCTTCTCGTCCGAAAGTTGGTGATGGGATTTTACGTGTGTGCAAGATGTTATTCGTGCGTTCACACACGGAACCTCAGTTTATAGTCTCATTCGAAGGACTATTGGGGAAAAAAAAACCATTTAAAAAAAAAAAAAGGGGGGGGGGGGGGGGGGCTTCGAGGAGTTCTGAACACTCCAGAAAGTGCTAATGTACTACACACCAGTTGAGGAAGGTAAAAGTAGGGGGGGGGGGGGAGGACGGGGTATGAGGGATGTGGGAGGGCGGGGAGTAAGCGAGGGTATGGAATGCAAAATTCGATTCCTTCTCAGTTCTGCGATCATAGCTGGAAGGCGTTTGTTCATATCGGCTCGATTCGATTTCCTAACTAGAAATGAGAGATCACGAGGAGCACAGGGGAGAGGTGGGACGAGAGAGGAGAGAGAGGAGAGAGAGAGAGAGAGAGGAGAGAGAGAGAGAGAGAGAGAGAGAGAGAGAGAATGAATGAATGCATGATTTATTGTGTCAAACTTTCAAAGCCCATTCACAAGAGGGGAAGGTGGGTGGGTTGACTAAGGATTGCATAACAAAGTGGAAAATCGAACGAAAGCAATACATTGCAAGAACATAATCGCGAAAAGGAACCCTACTCGTGGAAACTGATGTACTGTACAGAATACCCTAACAGAGAGAGAGAGAGAGAGGAGAGAGAGAGAGAGAGAGAGAGAGAGAGAGAGAGAGAGAGAAAGAAGAGAGACTGAAGACTCCAAATATTTTATTCATGTTAGGCCTCAACCCATCACGAAGGGGGATGTAAATATGCAACTGAATGAAGGTATGTAGCAAATTCAAAATGAAAGCTGACGATACTATAGAACGCATCCATGCAGTAACAGCATCTCTCATTTTAAATCCTTTATTTAAAAGTAATGGAAGATTATGTACGTCTTCAGATACCGGCGATGCCATTAACAAAATCAATGTAAACAGTGAGTGACATCTATAATATTTAGGCTTAATTAACGTTTCACGTGTACATCCAAACGCTGGGCAACAGGAGAACAAAATTCACCTCATTTTCTTCGCTTTCATTACCTAGGGGACAAATTCAGTCGTTAAACATAAACGAGAAAGAGAGAGAGAGAGAGAGAGAGAGAGGAAGGGAGAGAGAGAGGAGGAGAGAGGAGGACAAATTCAGTCGTTAAACATAAACGAGAGAGAGAGAGAGAGAGAGAGAGAGAGAGAGAGAGAGAGAAAAGAGAGAGAGAGTAAACACTGGCAAGTAACTCGCCATTTCCCAAAAAAGAAAAAGAACTGTTTCACACAGGCTTCAAATCACTCTGTGCTGTGCGAGTCATTGTATCCCTGCCGATGAATGTAAACAGAAGACAAGGACGCTTCACTTGAAAACAGTTATTTTTGTTCCCCGTTACAGCGAACGCCGTCTTCTCCCTGGACACCTGCTTCCAATCAGCATGCACACTTCACAACAGTAGGATAACAACAAACCAAAGCTCACCAAGAAAGAAGACCATCAAGAGTACCTCTAACAACATGGAAAAAGACCTAGAAAAAAAAAAGTATTGATAAAACACACACACACACAAACATGATGATGATAATACAAAACAAACTGCGGAAAGACTGGACAAAACTCTTTGTGTCTGGATCAGCCTGCTTGCCTCCCAAAATACAACAAATTTGCAAACAATCAGCCCCAAACCTCGAGGTTAACAGGAAACAAGTCTCTATTCTCACCTGTTAGAAGGGCAAATTTCCGTCCCCCCTCCCCTCCAATTTTTTCTCTTTACTCAGACTAACAAGGACAGGAAGCAGTCTTCCGTTTTCCCAAAATAAAGAACAATAAACCCAGACAGAGCAAGCGTTCATTAGTTGCAGAAATGTCAACGGAAAAAAATGCCACCGACCCCCATTCCTCCCCAACCTAAGACTTAAAAAAAACAAACTCGAAACATCCACTCACACACACACACACACACACACACACACACACACACACACACACACACACACACACACACACACAGCGCGCGCGCGCACACACACACAGAGCAGAAGATGGAATACGGTTTTTCACTTTCGGTCAGTCCGTCAGTCCGTCAGTTAGTTAGTTAACAAGTGTGTGTGTGTGTGTGTGTGTGTGTGTGTGTGTGTGTGTGTGTGTGTGTGTGTGTGTGTGTGTGTGTGCGAGAGCGAGAAAAGAGAGAGAGAGAGAGAGTGTGTGTGTGTGTGTGTGTGTGTGTGTGTGTGTGTGTGTGTGTGTAACAGAATCAAAGAAACAGACACCAGGTACTTAAAAAAAACAAAAACAAAAAAAAAACTAATTGATTTTCTTGTAAATTGCCTCGAACAAGTCGAATAAAGTCGGCACCAGATAAAAAAAATTGCATTCTATTTCCAACATCACCCTGCCCCGCCCTCCCCCTCCCCCCCCACCCCTACCATCCAAGCATGTCTAACGAGAAGATTTTGGAGGCAACCACAAGGTAAAATAAGGTACTGAAAATGCGCGTGCGTCTCGGATTCTCGCTTTGGATTTTAGCATAGTCAGCTGTAAGAAGGGCAGGGACTTTTACTTTTACGGGATCTCTCGGATGAACAGCAGATGTGTGTTATTTTGCTAGTGCTCGAATCGCCTGCATGTATATATGCACGGTGAACTTATGAGAACCTACATCACTGAATGAATAATATCACCATTAGGTCATTTCTGTCCTGCCCCCGCCCCCTCCCCCCCCCCCCCCCCCCCCACCCCCATCCCGCCCCGCACACGTTCTTAATCCCTTTTCAATCAACAAAACGAATGGACTTGTCTGTTCTGGAACAACTTGGCTGTTCATTTCAGGATTGCACAGAATTGCTCAACTGTGACAAGCCAGAATCGTAAATAACAAGTTTTTCGGATACCTCAGTTTAACTCAAGGAACATATTCTTTTTGTACCTTTTCCAGTCCCACGAGTCTCTTTCTGTAAGAAAAACATCAATGCCGTTTTAGCTACAGAAAACAACACAAAATGCTCTTTAAGTATACGACGTCATCACATTTCAATCAATGAACTGTGTCAAAAAATCATTTGATTAAAAGAAGCTACCGTAGCTGGAGGAATGAGGGTACGGGAGGAAATCTTTCGTGAAACGTTTTTCTTTTCAAACATCTCAGATCCATACGACGTATTAATATTAGAATATAAACAGGAGTACCACCAGACACTTGGTCTGACTGACGAGCTGCACCGATCCGCGAGGTGTTTGATACTGATGACGCTCTTCAATGACCCTCTTCCCAGGTCCTTCAACGAATCAGGCCGCGGACAATTCACTCCCGATACGGCCACGGAAGTTCAGCATGCCGGAACAGGAAGCGTTGCTGGGTAATCAGTGACGATCCCGGGGTAACTCAGAGAGTGCAAAGGCAATACAGTGGTGGAGGGAGGAAGGGGGGAGGGGAGGGGCTAGGGGTGGAGGATGGAGGACATGACAAAGAGAGGGGCGGGGGGGGGGGGAGGTTGTGTTGGGGGGGGGGGGGGGGGGCGTGGAGAGAGTGAATGAGAGTGTGGAATGGAAATTCCGGTTCCTTCTCAGCTCTGAGATTATTGCATGCTGGCATTTGGTTCATGTCGGCTCGATTCGATTTCCTGACAAGAAATGAGAGAACTGGGAGGACGGGGAAAGGGACGCTGGTTGACACACACACACACACACACACACACACACACACACACACACACACACACACAGAGAGAGAGAGAGAGAGAGAGAGAGAGAG
>CM065718.1:56345765-56355765 GCA_033310375.1 Conus canariensis | reverse complement strand
GAAAAGCTTACCCTGTCACCTGTTTTAGAGACTTCTCTCAACAGACATAGCACACTGTGCCATCTGCCCAAATGAATTCAGTCAATAGACCTAGGTCTGTCACCTGTTCCAGTGACTTCTATCAACAGACGAAGCACACCCTGCCACCTGTCCAAACGGCTTCTGTCAACAGACAAATATACCCGTCACCCAATGACTTCAGCCCACATACAAGCACGCCCTGTCACCCGTCCCAATGACTTCTATCAACACAGGCGAAACAAAGTACGCCACCTGTCCCAATTACTATCATTAATAGACAAGCGCACCCTATCACCTGTCCACGCCACCTGTCCTAGTGACTTGCATCAATAGAAAAGCCACACCCTGTCACCTGTTCCAGCGATTTCTATCAACAAATGTTCACAGTCACCTGCCTGAATGACTTCTATCAACAGTCATAGACTTCTGTCAACAAAGAATGTCACTTGTCTAAATGACTTCTATCAACAGTCATTGACTTCTGTCAACAAATAATGTCAGTTGTCTAAATGACTTCTATCAACAGACATTGAATTCTGTCAACAAATACTGTCACTTGCCTAAATGACTTTTATCAGCAGTCATTGACTTATGTCAACAAATAACTTCACTTGCCTAAATGACTTCTATCAACAGTCATTGACTTCTGTCAACAAATACTGCCATTTGCCTAAATGACTTTTATCAACGGTCATTGACTTCTGTCAACAAATACTGTCACTTGTCTAAATGACTTCTATGAACAGACATTGACTTCTGTCAACAAATTTTCACTGTCACCTGCCTATATGACTTCTATCAACAGTCATTGAATTCCGTCAACAAACTTTGAAACTAACTATAAGCAAACTCGCTAAGCACGGTCACACACCTATGGCATCGTCCCATTGTCTGATGGTTCAGGACCTCTGGCAAACTTTGGACTTCCATTTTTCCCCCAATGTGCCACCTACCTACAGGTGTGTTCCATGAGAGGATAGAGCAAACCAGGAGTATTGTGTCGCATCTCAAATGTTGCTGTCTTACTGCTAATTAATGCTCTCTGCTGTTTGTGACAATGTCCAAGACCGCAAAGCTCTCTCTCTCTCTCTCTCTGTATGTGTGTGTGTGTGTGTGTGTGTGTGTGTGTGTGTGTGTGTGTGTGTGTGTGTGTGTGTGTGTGTGCGTGTGTGTGTGAAAGACAGAGAGAGACAGAGACAGAGACACAGAGAGACACAGAGAGAGAGTTTTGTTTGCCACGCCTTTCTTGCCCTCTCCAGGAAGGATATACCCAAGACTCTCACATCGGCTCCCCACATCACATACAGTCACAGACTCATACATACCGTGCCACAGTACCAACACCAGAAATCCATAATGGCCGGTATCAAGAACGGGGCGGTTAATGAGATCACCCAGAGGGAAGACTTCCGTTCTCACCCCCCTTTTTCCCTCCGCCCCGCCGAATCACGTCTGTAGCGCCTGTTCTCACTGACATCAGTCGCTGATCGAAACACCAACTACCACCTCTCTCCCCATATCCCACGCCCACCCTTCCACCCACCCAACCTCCCTTTCCTCTTGTACCGACGACACTAATTGCACAGTCGAGGTGCCAGAGCGACAGACCATTCCCTGTAGCGAACAACTCCACCTTCCTCGCCTGCCTACCCGACGAACCCACGGCTCCAGAGAACAGACCAGCCAGCACCAAACAGGACCTTAGCTGATGAACAGACCAGCCAGCACCAAACAGGACCCTTAGCTGATGAACAGACCAGCCAGCACCAAACAGGACCTTAGCTGATGAACCTAACTTGCGAGGGAAAAAACCCACTGAAGGTAAACATCTATACACGTAGCCTAGCGATCACAACTCCGGGGCAGAAAGAAAGCGAGGATTCGAACCCTTCATTCGCCCTGGCACGAAGCAGACGCTGTTAAAAAAAAAAAAACGTTCGTTTTCTAGGGTCAGTTTGATGGCCCCCACGAGAGCACGGCATAACAGAGACAACGGTCCTGAACGCTATTACCCCTCACAGCCTGGATCTGGCTTTAACTGCTTTGTTGGCGATAGCTAGCCATCTCCACCTCCCCCAACCCCATCCATGTCCCAGTTATCATTCTTCTCCTACATCGGTATGTAGATAGACATGAAAGGGGATGGGTGCGGAGAGGGAACGAGTTGGGATGGGTGTGTGTGTGTGTGTGTGTGTGTGTGTGGAGGGGGGGGGGGGGGTCCAGTAAATTGCTACAAACAACGCGGCAATAACAAAAGAACGTCCCCCGAGAAGTATCAGGTGAGGGTGGTTCACCATGGTCAGCCTTGCCGCTGTCCTTGATGTCACTGCAGCACACAACACAACACAACACCACACAACACACACACACACACACACACACACACACACACACACACACACACGTCCCCCCGTGTCTCTGGAGTCGTCTCAGGTGGCGGTCTGCGCGTTTCCTCTCTGCTGCCCATAGAACAGAGGTCCTCCCCCCTCCCCACCCCGCCCCCCCCTCCCCCCTCCCCCCGAGGGTCACCAGCGTTCTACAGATTTGCCACCCGGCCCTCCCCAATAAAGAAAGACATCTGTAATCTGGTTCCCGTCTCCCCTTCCGCCCCCCCCACGCCCCCCCCCCCCCCCCCCCACTCTCGACACACACACACACGCGCTGACAAATGAGGGACACAGCTGCAGTTTGGATGTACAAAAGAGGGACACAGCTGGAAATTGGCTGTACAAACGAGGGACACAGCTGAAAATTGGCTGTACAAACGAGGGACACAGTTGCAGTTTGGCTGTACAAACGAGTGACACCGATGCAGTTTGGCTGTACAAACGAGGGACACAGCTGCAGTTTGGCTGCACAAATGAGGGACACAGCTGCAGTTTGGCTTTACAAACGAGGGACACAGCTGCAGTTTGGCTGCACAAATGAGGGACACAGCTGCAGTTTGGCTGTACAAACGAGGGACAGTTTGGCTGTACAAACGAGGGACACAGATGCAGTTTGGCCGCACAAATGAGGGACACAGCTGCAGTTTGGCTGCACAAATGGGGGACCCAGCTGCAGTTTGGCTGTGCAAATGAGGGACAGCTGCAGCCATGCTTCAAAAGAAAGGGACAGGCTGGCGGTAGGCTCCGCTTGTTATTCTCAGTCCATCACTCTAGGGCAAGAAGGGGGCAAGATGGTCTCCAGTACTTACTCTCAGTTTCCAGCAACTGCAGGCCGCTACTATCATCGAATGAACGGAGAAATCACAACAAAAGAGTGACCACAGTCAGTATTAACACTCCACGGGCAAAAATAAAGATTCTGATTCAGGGGTTCTTCGACGAAACCGCTTCGAAGGTAAATCTCTTGGCTTCCATTCATTCCTTCTCTGTCTTTGGTCCCCGGTTCGGGAACTCCTTTCCATTCAATATCAGGCACTCCATTTCTGTAGCTTTTTTTTTTTCAGATCCAGCTTAAAAAATTTTCTCTTTCAAACAGCACGTCCGGATCCAGAATTTTCCAAGTGTGTGTGTGTGTGTGTGTGTGTGTGTGTGTGTGTGTGTGTGTGTGTGTGTGTGTGTGCGTGCGTGCGTGCGTGCGTGCGTGCGTGCGTGTGTGTGTGTGTGTGTGTGTGTGTGTGTGTGTGTGTGTGTGTGTGTGTGTGTGTGTGTGTGTGTGTTTGCAGCTTGTTCTTGTCTATTGGCATGATTATAACCAGGACTGTGAGTGATTGAGAGAATGTCTTTGTCAGCGCCTGGATCCTTAGGTAGGGTGCCATATAAATGACAGTCGTTTTCACCATTATCATCAGAGAGAGAGCGAGAGAGAGAGAGAGAGAGAGAGAGAGAGAGAGAGAGACAGAGAGAGAGAGAGACAGAGAGAGAGAGAGAGACAGAGAGAGAGAGAGACAGAGAGAGAGAGAGAGAGAGAGACAGAGAGAGAGAGAGACAGAGAGAGAGAGAGACAGACAGAGAGAGAGAGAGACAGAGAGAGAGAGAGAGACAGACAGACAGACAGAGACAGAGAGAGAGAGAGAGAGAGAGAGAGAGAGAGAGAGACAGACAGACAGACAGAGAGACAGACAGAGAGAGGACCATTGTGTGTAAAGACCATCCGAACTATTCCTTCCTCTTCCCTCTCTATCCCATGGCAACCTGTCTGAAATCTGACGTGGCGGGCGGCCTTCTACAGTCTCCATCACCGTCATCGCTCACACCGTCATCACACAACAGCAGTTACAAACGTCCATCTGCTCTGCCGCTGTCCTTCCCGATCACCACCCCCCCCCACCCCCCTCACCCCCCACCCCATATTGCGCCACCGGCAATCCTTCAACCGGATCTGCATGTTTCTGGCGACAAACAATAACAGGCCGGAAATATGGTCACACGAGAAGCCGACGACCATTAACGTGGGGGGACATACCACCAGAATCGTGTTAGATGGACTGAACTCAGAGCAGGATGTGATTCCACGATCATGGTCTGTGAAAGAGCGCGTTCAGGCTTAGACATCAACGGAGCTGAGCTGATCTAATGGGCCGCTGTCCACCACGTGCATGACTGCTCGGCTTGCGAACAGGACGTATCAAATATTCACCACGAGTCATCAGCTGGTTGACGATGCTGTTGTTCACACCCCCCACCTACCCACTCTTCCTTCCTCTTCCCTCTCTGTCCGTCTGTCTGTCTGTCACTATGACTGTCTGTCTGTCTGTCTGTCTCTCTCTTTCTCCTCTCTCTGTGTCTTTGTCTGTCTGTCTGTCTCTGTCTCTGTCTGTACGTGTCCTCGAGCGACAGAGAGAGAGAGAGAGAGAGAGAGAGAGGAGAGAGAGAGAGAGAGAGAGAGAGAGAGAGTGCCATTTTTGAGTAATTTTCAAAAATCTATATCTGAAATGATCTGAGAAATCCTGACTTGATATTGTTTCACAACGGCAAGAAAAAAAAAAAACGAAAACAAAAAGAGAACCCGGATGACAATGCAGAACGAACATCTCTCTGGCGTTCTATTTTGAGTTTACCAATCAATGGCTGCTGGAAGCACCGCGACAGTCCAGACACGACATGGTCCTTCCTACCTTTGAAAAGAAAACCTTGAGCTACTTGTCTTGTGTTGACTCTTGACTTGGTAGGCCAGACTACTTGGTCAGAAACAGGAGAGGGTAGGGTCGGGACGATGAGATGGGCTTACTCTGTCTGCCAGAAAGTCGATACTTTTCCCTTCACAACATCATGAAAATAAACAAATGGTCATTTTTCCAGTCTTGTGACTTAACCTTCACACCTTCATGAATACGAAGAAACCTGTCATTTTTCCAAATCTCGTAAGTTTGTCTTCAAGATACGACCATGAAGAAACGATCATTTTTTTTCACCCGAATCTCATTACTTTACTTTCACGACATAAGAGAAATATGAAGAAATGTTCAACATCTCATTATTTTACTGTCACAGCGTCATACAAACGAAGAAGTTGTGATTCGTCGATTTTCCCGTCAAAGTGATTCCAGGCCTCGCCAACCAGCTACCAAAGAGTTCCGCAGGCCTTCAAACAAAGTCTGTGGAAATTCTTCTGTCGGTCTACATACAAGTCCATAAGTTCATATAATACGGGCGAAACGTTTCACGAGATTCAGACAGTTCTTTATAATTAATATATTTCAGAGTGACGCTTTGCACATATTCCAAAATAGGGGTCCTCTCTAATTCCATTCCCATAGGCTTCCCGTGGAACTCAATATAGGAAAATAGAGAAAAAAAAATGAAAGATCCGATTTCTTTTTTTTTTTTAATTTTTTTTTTTACTTTTTTTAAAATTTCAATTCAAACATTTACATGAACACAGAACATACATAAGCAATAAGAATTTTGGGGAAAAAAAAAAAGAGAATTCAGCAATCACACAAGCAAGAAAAAATTCCACATTTCTCATTTGAAAAAAAAAAAAAAAAAAAAAAAGAAAAAAGAAAAGAAAAGTAGGTTTTGCAGAAGAAGTGGAGGGAAGGGTAGAGAAAAAGAGAGAAGATGAGAGAGAGAGAGAGAGAGAGAGAGAGAGAGAGAGAGAGAGAGAGAGAGAGAGAGACGCTGGATGGATTACATTCAATCAATATGTTGACACAAGGTACTTTCACAAAGTAAATCACAGTGGCCAGAAAACAAAAACATAACCATCAATAAAAGAGATAATGATGTCAGAACAGACATATGCACAGACTCATCTGCAACATTAGGTAGTCTGTGTGTGCAGAGATCAAAGCATAACAGGTTACTAAAAGTTGACAAAGCGTTTAAATCTGTGAACATGGGTCATAGGATACAGATCGAGCGATGTTTAAATAGTTAATCATTAACAAATAATGGTTTGTACATTGACCATTTCACAGTGAAATCTACATGATTTAATTTTAAGTATGCGATGTGTTCTTCAATTTTATACCGATTCCTTAGTTTCCTTATAAATGCACTTACTTGTGGTAGACTGTTTTGTACTTTACAAGTGTATATATAGTATTTTGCAAAGAGAATTATAAAATAAAAGATTACATCACTAGAAATTGCTGCATCATTACCAAATAGTATCAGTGACTCTGTTAGCCGCACATTTTGTGCATTCATACATCTTTCTTTCATTAAATCAGTAAGATTATTCCAGAATAATTGTACATAATGACAATTCCAGAACACATGATCAATACTATCTTTATACTCTCCACAAAAGTCACATCTATCATTATTTTTTACACCAATTTCCTTTAATATGATATTTGTACACAGACATCTATGTATTATTTTTAGCTGAAACCACTGGAGTTTTATATCCTGTATCTTGTGTGCGTATACAAAACAAGATTTCCAGTCATGGGATGTTGAGAGCTTGGCATCCCATTTTTCGCAGCATTTAGGCGTTACGTTATTTGTAATCAATATATCATAATATAATCTACAACCTTTGTGAACTGCAAACAGTTGTTTAAAACACAATGATGAGTTTCGGTATGTATTGCTATTTATATTAATGCCAGACTTTTTTGCATAGTCAAGTATTACAGATCTGTAACCAGCGTAAGTAAGGAAATTGATATTAATATCATACTTATCCTTGAAACATGTGTAAGTGAGGAACTGCCCATTATCATCAAAGAAATGGGCAACACAAAATATGTTTTTGTTATGCAATACTTGTGAGACGATAAATTTTCTTCCCATTTGAAACCTCTTGTTATAGCATAAAGGTTCGGCGAGAAGTTCAGCAGAATTTTAGGAATGCATTTGTAGTAAAACACCTTATATGCTTCAAGAACTTCTGACCAAAACTGATTGTATTTAGTGAATTTTGACACAAACTCTGGTCCATACTTATCAATAAGTTCCCACTTGGGAAAGTTATGCAACAAAAGACTTTTCCATTTATGTTTTGTTTTCTCAGCTTTACGAATCCATGAAAGTTTCAAAGATAAGACAAATGTTTTCAAATCAGGAAGGCCAATGCCCCCATTCTTCACACTATTGTGTGAAATGTTTCGACTGATTTTGTCTGGTTTCCTGTTCCAAATAAATTTATAACAAATTTGTTGACATGTTTGAAAAATATGTCTGGTGGGTTTGGTAAAAGGAGCCAGAGATGAGTCAGCTTTGAAAGGATTATAGATTTTAATATTGCAACTCTGCCAAGAGGTGTGATCTGACGTTTGACCCATATTTTGAACAGATACTTTACTTCTGCTAATTTTTCTGAGTAGTTAACTTCAAGACATCCTTTTAAATCATTAGTGAACCAAATACCTAACACACGAAATCTCGGCGGATTCCAGTTTAAACCTAAATGTTCCATATAACGAGCTGTGAAATTTTTGCGACTCCCTAGCCAAATCACACTAGTTTTGCCCGAGTTTATATGGAGCCCTGAGACAGAATTAAACATGTCAAGTACATCTATGCAAGTTTCAAAAGACTTTCTGTCTCCTGCCAGTAAAAATTCAGTGTCATCAGCGTACTGTGTCAGCTTGAGTTCAACATTATTCACCGTAATGCCTTTAATATCTGAGTTTTCTCTGACAGTCATTGCTAATATTTCAACACACAATATGAAAAGATATGGAGATACGGGGTCTCCCTGTCTACAACCTTTTGTTATTTGAAACCATTCTGACACCTGGCCATTCACTATAACACAAGATTTAGTATTTCTATAGAATATACTTATCCATTTACGTATGTCTTCTTTAAAACCAAATGTTTTTAATACTTTAAACATGAACTCCCAATTTATCGAGTCAAAAGCTTTTTCAAAATCAATATTTAACAGCAATCCTGGTAACTCATGTTTATCTAAGTAGGCAATTGTATCATAAATCAGTCTTAAGTTATCCCCAATATACCTATTTTTCATAAATCCGGTTTGGTCTTCACTGATGATCTTTGGTAGTACTATCTTTAAACGATTTGCAATACAGGATGACCCAATTTTGTAAATCACATTTAATAACGAGATAGGTCTCCAGTTTTTTATATACTGTCTTGGTCTATCATGTTTCAGAATGCAAGTAATGATTCCTTCTTTCTGTACATTTGAAAGTTCTCCTCGTTCAAAACTCGCATTCAGTGCTCTTACAACAAAGAGTCCTATCTTTTTCCAGAAAACTTAAAAAAATTCCGCGCTGAAACCGTCTGTACCGGGACTTTTATTATTTTTCATGTTCTTTAGAACACAGGTAGCTTCTTCTAGACTTATTTTCCCCTCTAATCCTTTTGCTTCCTCTTCGTTTAAACACGTGATATTCTCTACTAAATCTTTAATTTCGCAATTTTCTACCTCAATCTTTGCATATAGCGATCTATAAAATGTATATACTTCTTGAATAATGTCTTTCTGGTTTGTTAGAGTATTGCCATGTTGGTCTATCAATCTAGCCATATTTTTGCTAACATAGTGACGTTTCTCTAAATTACAGAAATAATTACTCACTTTCTCCCCTTCCGCTATCCATCGAGCTCTGGACCTTAACAATACTCCCTCCATTCGTTTTCCCCTTATCTGTTTTAACTGTTCTTTTTTCATGTCTATAAGTCTGATGTCTTCTTCATTTTTATTTTCGATTCTGTCTAGCCGTTGTATGTCATGTTCAAGCTGTTCTTCTTCTTCTGTCAGTTTTTTCTTTTTCATCGTGGCATATGAAATTGTTTTGGATCTTATTTTCATTAGAAGAAAGTCAAGAAAGATGTCATCCGGGATAGAAAACCTCAGCTCTTCGTCAGTTACTTCCTCTACGTTTGCATTTAGCGCGTTTTCTTTTTTAACCTTATCGATTTCCGAATTTATTTCATCCAAATACATTTTATCTTTTAGAAGGGACGCATTGAATTTCCAAAAGGTGTTATGCTTACTGGTGTCTTCAAATTTTAATTTTAATACAACAGCCGAATGATCTGTCCTGTAGCCACATTCAATATCTGCGTCCTCTACAAACGACACTACTGAGTCTGAGATCAGAAAAAAGTCTAATCTGGCCTGCTGAAAAGGGTTGGTTCTTCTCCATGTATAACGAAGGCATTCTACGTTCAATTCTCGCCAGATATCGTTCAAATCTAAGTTTTCGATCATATCATCAACTGCCTCTTTTGCTTTAGGATTATTAACATGTTTATAATTGTGGTAATCTTTTTCAGGCTCAAGAACTAGATTAAAATCCCCAGCTATTATAATCTTTTCAACTTTTATTTCACTAATCTTTTGTTTCAGGTTACTATAGAACTCTGGGTTGTCTCTATTTGGTCCGTATATGTTTACAAGGAGAAAACTCTTCTTATGGATTTCAACAACTACCATAATGTAATTACCTGAATTATCTTTAATAGTTCTTTCAATCTTAAATTCAAAGTTATTATTAAACATTATCGCGACTCCTCTTGCATTTGATGTAAAGCTTGAGAAATATCCCTGATAATCCGCTAAAATATACTTTTCCATTTTCTTCTCAAAATGTGTATCTTGCAAA
>CM065718.1:56315765-56338265 GCA_033310375.1 Conus canariensis | reverse complement strand
AAACGACCGCGGGATGAGGTATAGTGAGTGGAGGGGTTGAGGTGTGTGTGTGAAATAGGAAATAGTTAAGACTTTCAAATCAGTTAACGTCTTTTATAGCCCAAACGACCGCGGAGGAGATGAGGTTAGTGTGTGTGTGTAGACCGTAGGTGTTGTATGAGTGAGTGTGTGTGTGAAATAGGAAATAGTTAAGACTTTCAAATCAGTTAACGTCTTTTATAGCCCAAACGACCGCGGGATGAGGTATAGTGAGTGGAGGGGTTGAGGTGTGTGTGTGAAATAGGAAATAGTTAAGACTTTCAAATCAGTTAACGTCTTTTATAGCCCAAACGACCGCGGGATGAGGTATAGTGAGTGGAGGGGTTGAGGTGTGTGTGTGAAATAGGAAATAGTTAAGACTTTCAAATCAGTTAACGTCTTTTATAGCCCAAACGACCGCGGGATGAGGTATAGTGAGTGGAGGGGTTGAGGTGTGTGTGTGAAATAGGAAATAGTTAAGACTTTCAAATCAGTTAACGTCTTTTATAGCCCAAACGACCGCGGGATGAGGTATAGTGAGTGGAGGGGTTGAGGTGTGTGTGTGTGAAATAGGAAATAGTTAAGACTTTCAAATCAGTTAACGTCTTTTATAGCCCAAACGACCGCGGGATGAGGTATAGTGAGTGGAGGGGTTGAGGTGTGTGTGTGAAATAGGAAATAGTTAAGACTTTCAAATCAGTTAACGTCTTTTATAGCCCAAACGACCGCGGGATGAGGTATAGTGAGTGGAGGGGTTGAGGTGTGTGTGTGAAATAGGAAATAGTTAAGACTTTCAAATCAGTTAACGTCTTTTATAGCCCAAACGACCGCGGGATGAGGTATAGTGAGTGGAGGGGTTGAGGTGTGTGTGTGTGTGTTGTTGTGTGGGGGGTGGGTAGGGGGGGGGTTAGTGGGGGGGGGGGGGGGGGGATCAGGCCTGAAATATGATAGATCAGGAGAATCCAACAATGAACAATAAACGATGATGATAACTCTTGCCCTCCTCTACCCTTCCCCTCCTCCACCCTCCAGTGAAACTAAGGTATTTACCAGCACCCCCAATACTACATACGGGTATGCAAGGGGCACATTGAACAAAGAAAGTGTCCCCCAAACTGGAAAGGTCTGGGGCCAAAAGAAAGAAAAAGAAAATAAAAAGATCAGAAAAGACAAACTGTGAGGCGGGGGGAAAGGGGGGGGGGGGGGGCAGAAAAGGGAAAAAAAGTAAAACAAACTAAAAAGGGGCGGGGAGGGGGGGGGGGAGGGAGGAGAAGAAAAAAAAGGAAACAAAACAAAACAAACAACAATACCAAACAAGAAAAGCAGGTTAGAACAAGGAAATGAAAAGGGAAATGAGCTAGAGGAAAAAGAAAAGAAGTACAGGAAAAGGAAAAAAAAAAAAAAAAAAAAAGGGGGGGGGGGAGGGGGGTGGAAGACAGGTGGCTGGAGGGGAACCCAAAATAACCAACCACACATCATGGCGGACATGTGAACCTAACCACCAACAGTCAGCTGGACAGTGAAGCATTGGCTGAACCATAACCAACCAACCAACAGTCAGCTGGACAGTGAAACATTGGCTGAACCCATAAACCAACCAACCAACAGTCAGCTGGACAGTGAAACATTGGCTGAACCCATTAACCAACCAACCAACAGTCAGCTGGACAGTGAAACATTGGCTGAACCCATAAACCAACCAACCAACAGTCAGCTGGACAGTGAAACATTGGCTGAACCCATAAACCAACCAACCAACAGTCAGCTGGACAGTGAAACATTGGCTGAACCCATAAACCAAAACCAACCACATCAAACACAATAAAAACATACCAAAAACCCGGAAGCTTGCCTCTATTCCCTGACCTGACAGGCGCACACATCGCCACAGCAAAAGAAACGCACAGACACAATAATGTAACATTTACCAGGCGCACACATCACCACAGCAAAGGAAACGCACAGACACAATAATGTAACATTTACCAGGCGCACACATCGCCACAGCAAAAGAAACGCACAGACACAATAATGTAACATTTACCAGGCGCACACATCACCACAGCAAAGGAAACGCACAGACACAATAATGTAACATTTACCAGGCGCACACATCGCCACAGCAAAAGAAACGCACAGACACAATAATGTAACATTTACCAGGCGCACACATCACCACAGCAAAAGAAACGCACAGACACAATAATGTAACATCTATCAGGCGCACACATCGCCACAGCAAAAGAAACACACAGACGCAATAATGTAACATTTACCAGGCGCACACATCACCACAGCAAAGGAAACGCACAGACACAATAATGTAACATCTATCAGGCGCACACGTCACCCACAGCAAAGGAAACGCACAGACACAATAAATGTAACACGTATCAAAGACTCGCATGCTCCTTTATGTTTGGACAGTATTCTACAGAACATGCCGACAAGCAACAATGATTAATACGAAGGGGCATTTTTCTTTCCCGAGGGCGGGAGAAGTGACAATGAATGCAAGATAAGCACAAAGAAAGGATAAAAAAAATGTTAATATTGAATACACCAGTACTGTTTAACAACTATTTGATTATTGTTTTTTTATTTTTTTTAAAAACCTATGTACAACACAATTTACGACACTGTAATATTTCACCATTTATTATTTACTGCAGTTTACATGTCAACCATTAGTTTCTGAACTCCGTAACTTTATTTACCACACTTTCTGTTCTCAACATTACTCTCTGCACTCGATAACTTTATAACGACGATTTACTACACTTTGTGATTTGACCATTAACTCACTGCACTTGACAACTTTCTAACTATTGTTTACCACATTTAACAACTTATTAGAGGGTCTTATTGTCACGTTATTAAAGCGTTTGCTGAAGAAGCTGACGATCGTGGGTTCGAACCACTCGTGTGGTCGGATTTTGCTTGAAAACCTTCTCTCTGCACCAGCAGTAAAGGGGTACCTGATTCAGTTCAGGTAATGTTAATGCGATAGGAGAGAGATGGGCTCCGCCTTCCATCTTGCTGTGCCTCAGACACGGTGAACTTCTAATAGTCTATTGTCCCTACGGGTCATTGTGTTATGAGACTTTAACCTTTAACAACTTTTAACTTTTTAACCATGATTGACATCAGTCGACTGCTTCTTTCACAACACTTTACAACACTTGAATTACTATGTACAACACTAAGATAACTCTTTCCTATTTACTACACTTGACTACTTTATGACTAAGTCCTTCATGTAAAGTCATGTTGTTTATAGCCAAGCCGACCACGGAGTACGGGCCAGGGCTGTCAGCCAGTAAGAAACGGAACCATTTTCGCATGAAAATGCCAAAGTGAAACAAACCATTAATGGAACGATATTGATGCATCTACAAAACAAGTAAAAAGGACAGATGATTACAATTATCCTCGCACATTGTGTTCGTTACATTCAGGTTTTGCGTGCCCATCCACCCAAACTGATTTTCCTGACGGGGAATAAACCACCACATTCCAAGAGAGGAGGGGTAGAGGGACTATCTAGCACTGTACGATACCACCAGAATGACAGCATCTCAAGATAAGAGAAAACGCCATTTTGCAAGTTAGGCGCTGGCGGAGTTTCGAACCAGCAACGTTTAACTACGATTCTGGTGCACAACCACGGGGCAAAGCATGGTGTATATTTCCGTGGTAACTGATATAAGCTACTAGTTTTTTGTTTTTCTCCCCCCCCCCCCCCCCCCCCCCCCCCCCCATTCCACTTCACTTCTGCCGCTTCTCGACACATTGCACGAGCCACACGCGCACTGAGCTCGTGTCCCTCACCCCACCACCCCAACCCTGTGTGTGTGTGTGTGTGTGTGTGTGTGTGTGTGTGTGTGTGTGTGTGTGTGTGTGTGTGAGAGAGAGAGAGAGAGTGAGTGAGTGAATGTGCGTGCGTGCGTGCGAGTGAGTGAGTGAGTGAGTGAGTGAGTGAGTGAGTGAGTGAGCGTGCGTGCGTGCGTGCGTGCGTGTGTTGTGTGTGTGTGTGTGTGTGTGTGTGTGTGTGTGTGTGTGTGTGTGTGTGTGTGTGCGCGCGCGCGTGTGTATGTGTGTGTGTGTGTGTGTGTGTGTGTGTGTGTGTGTGTGTGTGTGAGAGAGAGAGACCTCCCAATGAGGCATGCCCCCTTACAAGCTGGGTGTTTGCCATTAGTGCTCTTCACCTGAAAACGACTTTGCTTTGTACCTCTTGCCAGTGCAGTGTCGAGGCTACAGACCTCAGCTGGGCAAAGTTGGGGGTGGATGGAGGGTGGTATGGACGGGAGAGGGATGAAGGTGGGTAGGGGGGGGGGGGGGGGGTCCGGACTCGTCTTTTCTACACCAGAAAACGCACTGACACAGACACAGATACTGACACATACGCAGACACACAGACAGACAGACAGACACACACACACACACACACACGCGCGCGCGCACGCACGCATACACACACACAGCGCGCTTTTGTCCATGTACCATAATGACTTTGTTTCACCATAATGGAGCTTTAGATCCTTGTAACTGTAGACACCCAAAAGTACCAGTGACTGTTCATAGTACCAAACCGGCATTACTCAGCGTTCTAAAGTTGCTTTGCTCAGCGTACTAGAGTGGCTTTGGTCAACGTACCAGAGCGGCTTTGGTCAACGTACCAGAGTGGCTTGGTCAACGTACCAGAGTGGCTTTGGTCAACGTACCAGAGTGCTTGGTCAACGTACCAGAGCGGCTTTGGTCAACGTACCAGAGTGGCTTTGGTCAACGTCCAGAGTGGCTTTGGTCAACGTACAGAGTGGCTTGGTCACGTACCAGAAAGACTTTGCTCCATATATTAGAAGGCTTTGATCCCTCGACGCGAATGGCTTTGATGCAGCTAACTGAATGGCTTTTTTTTTTCCAGATACCAGACTGGCTCTGTTCCAGGTACCATTATGACTTTGCTTCATGTACTATAATGACTTTGTTTCACGTACTTGTTCCAGGTACCATAATGCCTTTATTTCACGTACTACAATGGCAATGGCTATGTTCCAGGTACCAGAGAATCTGTACTAGCGTGACTGTTGCAGACAGATTCCGTTCCAGCCACTGGCGTCCAAAGGAATACATACAGAAGCCTGATCACCTGACTTTGGAGACTCCAGGACAACAGGAGCAGCGTGACGTACGCTGTGGATTACGGCAGGTAGGAGGCTGGGGGAGAAGGGGAGGAGGAGGGAGATCACATACATCTCTGAACCGGATGGAGAAGAAAGGTCGTGCGCATGATCGAAAGGCCATAGACCAAAACAAAGGAGAACAGCTGTACCTTTGCAAGCACACTTTACATAAAGACATCCACAGTTTCTAGAAGGACATTGTGGAGTTGACATTGTGTCATATTCCTCCGCAAAACGCTACAGACAAAGCCATGATATCCCGAACATTTTTACAAGTTGAATGGATTGTCTGAAAGCTTTAAAAATACCAACAACCCCCCCCCCCCCCCCCCCAAACCTTTTAGTAGAACAAATGACATACTTTTTCATCTCTTGGAGAAGTGTATCTGCCACTGTGTGTGTGTGTGTTGTGTGTGTGTGTGTGTGTTGCGTGCGTGCGTGCGTGCGTGAGTGCGTGCGTGCGTGCGTGCGTGTGTGTGTGTGTGTGTGTGTGTGTGTGTGTGTGTGTGTGTGTGTGTGTGTGGTGCGTGCGTGCGTGCGTGCGTGCGTGTGTGTGTGTTTCTTCTTTGCTTTGTGCTATTTTGTAAGCTCTTAATGTATTTACAGCAATGAGAGGAAAAGAAGAATGGGGTTTGGGGAAGGAGGAGGTGAAATGGGAAGAGGGAAGCTGTGAGGGGGGGGGGGGGGGGGGGGAGCGGAGGAGGAGATATTTTGGAGAGCAGAGGCAAGGAAACAGGCATTGTGGGGGTGGGATATGAGAGGAAAACCCCAGCTCTCTCTCTCTCTCTCTCTCCCCCCCCCCCCCCCCCCCCCCCCCCCCCCCCCCCCCCCCCCCCCCCCCCCCCCCCCCCCCCCCCCCCCCCCCCCCCCCCCCCCCCCCCCCCCCCCCCCCCCCCCCCCCCCCCCCCCCCCCCCCCCCCCCCCCCCCCCCCCCCCCCCCCCCCTGTTACGCCAGAATGGAAACTCGGTCTCCCCGGCACATTGATGATGGCATGGAGTGGGTCTATGACTCAACCTGCACAACACTGGAACTTCGCTTAAGAACGGAAAGGGTAGAATGGGGGTGGGGGTGGGTGGGGAGGAGGAGCGGCATAGGGAGGACGAGAAGGAGAAGGAGGAGGAGGAGAAGAAGGAGGAGAAAGAGGAGGGGCGTCTCCATCACACACACACACAAAAGTGTTGGAGCTTGACGGAGCAGGAAGCGCGATCATTTCCGCCAAGCTGCTGGCATGCGAGAGGAAAAAAAAAAGGATAGGTAGACCTGGTACACCTTCTTCCTTCAGGACAGACCCAACAGGCTCAGAATGTTCTCCACTTGAAAGTGGAAACAAGAGGTCCCATCTCTTTCCCCTTCCCGAGGGGACGGACAGGGAGGGAAGAAGGAAGGAGTATCCATTCTCCCAGAGCTAACATGTATGAATGTTTCACCTGAAGAAAAGAAAAACAACACAGACAGGTAAGGTAGACCGGCTGCAGCCATTGCCCTCAAGGATGTTATACCTGAGAATGATGTATCCGGAGTGAAACAAGAGGTGTGTGTGTGTGTGTGTGTGTGTGTGTGTGTGTGTGTGTGTGTGTGTGTGTGTGTGTGTGTGGACTGTTTCCCCAAGAGAATGGCCAGGAAGCGAACGGACAGCACAGAATGCATCAGTGGAACAGGAATGGACTGGATGCCACTTAAAAAAGGGAATTTCTTGAAAGGAAAATGATAATGAAATTGGAAGACACACACACACACACACACACACACACCACACACACACCACCCCACACACACACGCCCGCGCGCGCGCGCGCGCACGCACGCACGCACGCACACACACAGACACACACACAGACACAGAGCCCAATATGAACAAGGGAAACGCACACAAGTGCAGGCGTCGAACGGTTAAGCAGCGGTTTACCTTCAAGGAGATATACCTATATAACAATTGGCGGAAGCTTCCACTCCTCCTCCCCAAATACCCGGAACAAAACAGAGTTGGTAGCTGATAAAACTTTTCAGAGCCGAATCAATCCCAGGTTATGTTATCAAGGCAACAGACAGACTGACAGCACAGAGAAGGCAGAAGAACTGTGTGAACACACACAGACACACGCCGCGCGCGCGCGCACACACACACACACACACACACAGAGACAGAGAGAGAGAGAGAGAGAGAGAGAGAGGGAGGGAGGGAGGGGTGAGAACTAATCTGTAGTTAATCTGGTAAAACATAAACACGAACCAAGATTTTTTTTTACATCTTGTTCTCGATGATAAACAGTGCCACATTAATTAAGCAGCTGCAAAAAAAAGTGAATAAAAATCTAAGCAACACACACGATAAGTAAACTATAGCACAAATCCTACAGCAAAACATACTCTCAGTAAAGTTACAGAAAATCCAAACACACACAAATCACTGTGATGACATAAAGTGCGTGGAATCGAAATTCAGTTCACGGGAAGGTAGAGGGACACAGGGGATAAGGGTGAAGAAGAGGGACAGGGAGGCTGGGAAGAAAAAAAAAACTACAGGAAAAACTACCAACTGACCAGCCAACCAACCAGCCAACCAACCAGCTAACCAACCAGCACAAATAATGATAGATATTTAATATACACTTACAATTACATAGTTTATTATATAGTGTACATGCAACTTAGACATAAGCATTACTATCTCATAATCTCATAGACATACAAGGGTGGAGAGAGAGAGAGAGAGAGAGAGAGAGAGAGAGGAGAGAGAGAGACAGACAGACAGACAGAGACAGAGACAAACAGAGACAGAGACAGAGAGAGACAAAAAAGGAGAGAGAGAGAGAGAGAGAGAGAGAGGAGAGAGAGAGAGAGAGAGAGAGACAGAGAGAGAGAGAGAGACAGAGAGAGAGAGAGAGGTACACGGACGCACAAACACAGACCTCCCCCCCCCCCCTCCCCATTCCCTTCCATCCCACTCATCCTCCTTTCATCTAAAACGACAAAAGGGGAGGTAAAGAACGTGGGTGGGGTAGCGGAAAGAAGGAGGAACAACAACTACAACAACAACAACAACAACAACAACAACAACAACAACACACAAGGCAGAAGACAGAAGAAGAGCAGGGGGGTGAAGTCAGGCAGCAGTAGCAGTACCTCCAATGTGCACCTTGTCATAGATCTGTCCCATCTTGTCAGGTCCGCCACCAACCGCCGCCCGTCACCCTGGGCAACATGGGGCCGAATGACGCTCCCTCCCTCCTCCACAACAAACACACCCCACCACCTCCTCTTCCTCCTCCACACCTTCCTCCGGAACACCCACGGTCCTTCCTCCTGTCAATCTGCTGGTCCACGTTCAGTCAGGACCGGAGCCAAGTAACTTCCTGGTTCGAATCACACACCGTCAGACCTAGCCAGGGACTTGGCCTTGTCGTCACGCGCTCATATCCACACCCACACCCACCCCCACACCCACGCCTGGTCTACTAAGCACGGTCGTTTTTCCTGTCATTTGTGATTGTGGGTCTGTCCACACAGCACGGGGAAAGAAAAGACCCCGGTCACCTATGAACCTCTGGTCACTCGCAAGAGAAACGTGGGAACTCCTTACCCCTTATGTCCAGCTCAACTGCCGAAGCGGGAATTTCTTGATACCAGACAGACTCGTCCGAAGCAATTCGTTGATGACAGCCTCACGCACACACTTTCTGACATGCTACCCACTAATCACATCCGTGGACATTTCTTGATGCCCAGCTCTACAGAAGTAGACGTTTCTTGCCATCCACCTCTGCTTCATCAGTGATTCTGTCTTTAAGTCCAGATCTACACAAGAAAGGAATTTTTTTAACGGTCAACTCAACTACTTAAGTGGGCATTTCTTGACGTCCGACTGTACTACACAAGTGGGCATTTCTTGACGTCCGACTGTACTACACAAGTGGGCATTTCTTGACGTCCGACTGTACTACACAAGTGGGCATTTCTTGACGTCCGACTGTACTACACAAGTGGGCATTTCTTGACGTCTGACTGTGCTACACAAGTGGGCATTTCCTGACGTCCAACTCAACTACACAAGCGGGCATTTTTTAACGCTACACTAGTGCGCATTTCTTGCCGTCAACCGTATAGGTGGGGATTTTTTGACGTCCAACTCGGCTATACAAGTGGGCATTTCTTGACGTCCAATCAGCTTCACAAGTGGGCATTTCTTCATGTCAACCGTGCAAGTGGAGATTTGTTGACACCCAGCACTACAGTTGTCTGTTGTTGGACAGAAGACCAATGGAAAAACATGAAGAGCAGAGCACATTCACCAGAAACGGGTTGACTGACTGGTTCACTTCTGTCACACAGCCACAACTGGTCATCTCAGTCTTACAACGTGGCTCACCAGTTGTTCTACGTTTATTTATCTATTAATTAGGATATTCCTCTAGACAACTACTTTTCTTTAAACGTTGAAACCTGCTCTACATTTCTCGAACAAAATTGTAGCACCATTCCACATATGCACACATCTCAGGGATATTTCTTTACAAAGAGGAGAAACCTTCTTGCACTTGTTTCTTTCCGGCCGAGAAATAAGGGCTTACTGAGCGCCGACTAAAATTATAACGTGAAACGTCTTTTTTTTTTTTTTTTGGCAACCTTACAATGTGAAACGTTTTTAACAACCTTTTTTTTTTTTTGTTGTTGTTTTTCAGCTCCTCACATCAAAAGCAGCCGAACAGCCCAATCACACGATATGGTGGCCGTTTGTGCAAGAGTTACATGTATCTTACTCGCACAGGGTTACATTGCAAGGATGATTAAAAAACCATTTTAAACGCGTTTTTAGACGGTCACACATCAGACACTCACTCACGTGTGACCGATCATGTGTCCACTCTCTCAAGATGAACGGTCACATCCTTAGCCCCCCCCCCCCCCCTCACCTCCCCCCTTTTTGACGTAGGGGTGTTATAGTCTCTCTCACCGTCAATCTGCATCAATAACATGAGCCCACAATACGACTGTCTGTCTGTTGGGTGTCTGTTTCCACCGAAGACGTCAAACAGAGCAGCCGTACATTGTCAAATGTCTTCAAAACACATGTCTATGTCTGTGTGCAAACATGACAGAATTCATCCGTCTTCGTGCACTATCAGGAAAAAAAAAAACGTGATTACCTGCTGTATATTGTTCGTCATACTTTCTTTTTGGCTTTTTTTTGGTGTGTTTTGCTTTGTTTTCATTCCACGAGGTTTCTTTCTTTGAGCTATTTTTTATCTCTCTGCCGTCTTCTTTTCAGGAGTGATGGATACCAGGTTGAATTCAGAACCTGACCTAAATGAGGAACTGTCCCAACAAGGCACCATGAGACTCGTAGATCAACACTGCAGCAGCAGGAAAGAAATCGATTCGTCAGGTCACGAAGTCATGTTATAAACAGATAACTAGCTTGGGAACAATTTCATTCTTGACAAGCTACCTGCACGAGCTCTCCCTGACATGAAAGATACTCTTCCAAAATGCAAAGAGTGGGGAAAAAATAAAACTCACAAAAGCTATTTTAACAAATAAAATCCAGTCTCCATTGCTCAAAATATTGCAACTGGTTTTACGCTTTTCTGAAGTAGTCTGTTAAAAAACTCCTTTTTTTTTTTACAAGGCTAAAATTCAGTCTCCACTGTTCAATACGTTGCATTTATACTTTCATACAGCACTGCTCTTTTGGACATCAGTCGTATGGAATCGTTCTAACAAGACCTGGATCAATGCTTGGTACGCTCAGACTCTCGAGACGGCCTCCAGAGCAGAGGCAGACAAACAGGAACAGCAGGAGGACCTTCGCCATCGCCCCAAGTGCCAGACAGCCCAGAGAGGATTGTCTGAACCTGAGCCAATATTTGGTAGAGAGGAAAAAAGTCCTCTAAATCGATGAAATATTAATGAAGAGTGCAAATGTCAAGTCTTCTTGCAGAGAAGATTCAGAACCTCGACTGTCGTCAGACGAAAGGTGGCCGGGCGGTCTGTGTTTGATTCCATGGCTCGCTTCCACTCGTGAGCCAGACGTCCAGTGCTGAGAAGTGTGGCATGTCTGTCAGCCTGCACTCATGTCCTCCATACCTCCTCCAGTCATGGGGGACTGGCCGCCACCACCCCCAGACACTCAACATCGGAAACAGCTGAAACAAGCCAGCGAGTTTAAATACCGAAAAGCGCGAATAATGAATACCAAAAACCAGTACTGAAAAGCGCGAACATGGTTTCTCAGTTCAAGTATACTGTTCACTTAAAACACACAGTCACACACACACACACACACACACACACACACACACACACACACACACACACATTCACACACGCACACACACACACGCGCGCGCGCTCGCACGCACGCACGCACGCACGCTCACACACACACACACACACACACCCCACACACACTCAGGTTGAGCGTGCTTTGGTGAACTCGTTGCACGTCGCAGTGCTGAACAAGATCAGCCTAACTTCAGAGTCATGAACTTGGACTTCGCTTCAGCTGTGATTTGAACACATGGGATCAGGATTTCCATAATGCTAAAAAATTTTAAAGAGGAAAAAGAACACTACAGGAGGCTCCTTTTCTCTTATTCCTACTGTTCGCTCACTTGGAACTACAAATTCTAGTAACCAAACTATCAAAATTTTATGCACAGCGTTAGCGTGGAAAGGGAAAAAATATGAAAGAATTTCAAGAAACTGGCCAAACTATGACCCCCCCCCCCCCTCCCCCAAAACCCGAATGTTTCAGGGGCTTAACATCTGCTCTTTTTGACACTATAAATCGCGCTTTCGGACGTTTCTTCATTCGCGCTTTTCGACATGCACTCGGTCTGACGATAACAGAAGTTCGCGCTTCTCGGATGTACTCCATGAGCCTCCTAGAGTGACGTCACCAGATGCAGGTCACTGTAATGGTCTCTACAGCGATCTCAAGGCCAGGAGCCAAAAGTAGTATGGTAGTATATCGAGTTGACCAGCCCTGCCATTATTGTTGAGGCTTTGTTTAGTCTCCGTGAGTTTCCCTTCAAGGCCCACGTTTCAGTCTCCCTTTCAAGAGTGTTGATCGATATTCAGTCCCCCTTTCAAATACACTGATCAACATCCAGTCCCCCTTTCAAATACACTGATCAACATCCAGTCTCCCTTTCAAGAGTGTTGATCAATATTCAGTCCCCCTTTCAAATACACTGATCAACATCCAGTCTCCCTTTCAAGAGTGTTGATCAATATTCAGTCCCCCTTTCAAATACACTGATCAACATCCAGTCTCCCTTTCAAATACACTGATCAACATCCAGTCTCCCTTTCAAGAGTGTTGATCAATATTCAGTCCCCCTTTCAAATACACTGATCAACATCCAGTCTCCCTTTCAAGAGTGTTGATCAATATTCAGTCCCCCTTTCAAATACACTGATCAACATCCAGTCTCCCTTTCAAGACACTGATCCACTTTTAGCTTTTTTCTTCAAGATACTAATCAACTTTCAGTCTGTCTTTAAATGTACTGATCAATTTTCAGTATCTATCTAATTAAATACTGATCAACTTTCAGTCTGCCTGTAAATGTACTGATCAACTTTCAGTATTAATCTAATTCAATACTGATCAACTTTCAGTCTGCCTGTAAATGTACTGATCAACTTTCAGTATTCATGTAATTCAATACTGATCAACTTTCAGTCTGCCTGTAAAGGTACTGATCAACTTTCAGTATCTATCTAATTAAACACTGATCAACTTTCAGTCTGCCTGTAACGTTACGGAGAAACTTTCAGTATCTGTCTAATTATATACTGATAAGCTTTCAGTCTGTCTTTAAACGTACTGATCAACTTTCAGCATCTGTCTAATTAAATACTATCAACTTTCAGTCTGCCTTTAAAGCTACTGATCGACTTTCAGACTCTCCTGAAAGACGTTGATCAACTTTCAGTCTCCCTTTCATAAGTGTTGATCAATGTTCAATCTCCCTTTCAATAGTGCTGATCAACTTTCAGCCTCTCTTTCAAGATATTGATCAACTTTCAATCTCCCTTTCAGGATACTGATCAACTGTCCGTCTCCCTTTCAGGATACTAATCAACTTTCAGTATCCATTTAATCAAATACCAATCAACGTTCAGTTTCCCTTTAATGAAAGTTAATAAACTCTATGACTTTCTTTCAAGGTGTTGATTAATTAACTTTCACGTTCTCTTGCAGGCTTTTGATCACTTTTCAGTCTCCCTTTTAACAGTCTCTCTCGAACAGTGTTGATCTTCTTTCAGTCTCTAGAGATGATGATCCATTTCCTGTCTATCTTGAAGGGTATTGATCAGCTAGCTGATAGTCATCGTCACCCTGTAAACGGCAATCAGCTCAGAAGAAGACTGTGATTCAGAACGACTGCCTTGCTTGCAACCAAAACAGGAAGTGCTCCACAGAATGAGCAGACATACCACGGCAGCAGCGGCTGATTGGTCGACAAGGTCCGCAACGACTGAATCCACGCAGACAGAAGATTTTCAATGATGACTCTCACACGTAGGACCTCATGCACACTGACATGCAGACAGCATGTACCGAGCTCAAGCAGACGACTTGTATCCTCTGTGAATTCTATTGCGCTCGTACACTGAAAAGGCTCGCGTGCTCTCTTGCACTCGATGTCGTCTGCTTGCTCTGACGACCAACCGGTGTAAGGCCCTCCCTGTCAACTAACACCAGTCGGCGGGACGTGTACAGAGCAGCCCAATCACATGGCCCGCTACTATGTTCACATGAACAGATAAAAGAGACGGAGAGGACAAGAAGACGAAGACTGCCATGAAAGAACTACTTGTCTCTAAAAGCTTTCGCTATGAGGGCGTAAAACTCAACCATCAGTCAAGCAGAACAGAAAGTTTAAACAACCCGCTTTCTGGGTCAAGATTTTCCTTTTCGTGTATAATCCATATAATCTTCGATTTAAAAAAAAAGGGAAATATCATCTGTAAGAGTTTGAAGTTAGAAACAGAACAGAAATCCTTCCTTCTGATGTAACATTAGTGCTTTTCTTTTATTTCCTTCTTCTTTCTTTCTTTCTTTCTTTCTTTTTTTTTTCAACATGCACTAAGAACAGCTACTTCCTCTGGTTTTCCATTCCGTGCGCGATTCATTTCTCTGCAACAGGCAGAAAGAGATGTAGGTAAATGATTCTCACAGTTCAGTTTGTCATGACAGCGTGTCTGGTGTCAGATACAGTGACACATGCAGTTTGCCCCAGGTCAACGCTGATTACGACAACAGCTGATGTTGACGTGTGAGGAGATGGCACAGTTCATTATTGACGGGACAACGCCTCCCTCACCTTCCACTTGTTGAGCACTGTACTGCTCTGTTCGTGTTGGCTCGCCGCTTCGTTCCCATCATGGCGGCTTGACATCAAAATGGCGATCTGGGGAATATTGTTTTGTACTTTTTTTTTTTCATGTTTGTTGTTGTGACGTCTATAGAAGACAAGTTTGTCGAATGTTCACTTTTGTCGGTTTTGTCTTGCGTGTCTAAATTAATCAGCATTACTCTCTTCAGCGCGTTAAATTGTAGTTTGGCTTAAAAATCTATGAAATCGGGTCACGAACATCACATTTAGATTCGATTTCAACAGACAGACGGGAGACATACCCTCTGCTTCCCGATCACAAAATACGAGTTCCACTCCCAACACAAGCACAGTGGCATCTTTGCTGCAATCTTGACATGTCGTTACCCTGGCCGTGTATAGAGTTATATAGGCCCCATTTCCCCACACTCGTGGAATGTTAACCTCGGCTGACCAATTCTCCTGGGCGGGTGAGGGTAGGTGGGGGTGGGGCGGGAGAGGAAATAAAGGGCAGGGGTTGGGGGGTATTGGGGGGGGGGAGGGGGTGGACGTTAGACATACAAAGAAAATGAGCTAACCCGCGAAGCAACAGGTTTCTGAAGGCCTGTTCTGCAAGCCGCTGACATGGACCTGCCTCTTTCTTCTGGTAACCCCGCTGTTATGTCTTCCCCTCTAACCTCCCGCCCTCATTCACTGTTGAAAGGCGTTCCATCTATCAACGTCTTGGGCGTGGGGTGGAGTGGGATGGGATGGGATGGGGGGGGGGGGGGGGCATCATTCACTAGGAAGCTGTCGCTGTAAAAAAAAAAAAGCCTCTCCTCGTAAGCATCCATCATTGTCTTCTCCGCCTTTTACTGAAAAGCCTTCTCATCGACTTGCGAGCGACGTTCGTGGAGTGATAACCTGTCATCTAAAAACACTTTTCATCATTGACTAACACCTTCCATCGACAGACATCTTTCATCATCGAATAACCTCTTTTATTATTGAATAATCTCTTTTATCGTTGCATCACTTCTTTTATCGCTGAATAACCTCTTTTATCATTGAATAACCTCTTTTATCATTGAATAACTTCTTTTTTCATTGAATAACATCTTTTATCGCTGAATAACCTCTTTTATCATTGAATAACTTCTTTTTTTCATTGAATAACATCTTTTATCGCTGAATAACCTCTTTTATCATTGAATAACTTCTTTTTTCATTGAATAACATCTTTTGTCAGTGAATAACCTTTAATCATCGAATAACTTCTTTTATTATTGAATAACCTCTTTTATCAATGAACAACCTTTTTATTATTGAATGAACTCTTTTATCATTGAATAACCTCTTTTATCACTGGATAACCTCTTTTATCATTGAGTAACCTCTTTTATCATCGAATGACATCTTATTTCATTGAATAACCTCTTTGTCATTGAATAACCTCTTTTATCATTAAATAACCTCTTTTATCATTGAATAACCTCTTTTACAATTGAATAATTGAATAACCTCTTTTATTATTGAATACATTCTTTTATCATTGAATAACCTTAACATCTTATATAACCTCTTTTATATTTAAACAACCTCTTTCATCATTGAATAACCTTTTTTTATCATTGAATAACCTCTCTCATCATTGAATAACCTCATTTCGTATTAAATAACCTTTCTTTTATCATTGAATAACATCTTTCATCATTGAATAACATCTTTTTTCATTGAATAACATCTTTTGTCATTGAATAACCTCTTTTATCATTGAATAACCCTTTGTCTAATCGTTGATTAACACCTTTCGGTCAATACTGGCTTTCATCCGGTGACACCTTTCCTTGCAGAGCTCTATCATTTCCTATCTCCCTTATCTGTAAACTTTTATCATTATTAATGATGCTGTTAAACAACTTTTTATTGCACTGTAAACATTTTGCGCTGCCAGCTCTTCCGTCTTGGAGCATTACTGAATGTTGAAACGTGTTAACTGCAAATAGCTTTCACTTGTAAACATCTTTCACCCTAGACATTATTCACTCCCAGTTGCTTTTCTCTTTCAGCCATCTTTCACTGTAAACATCGTTCAGAGATAATCACCTTTCACTGGAAAGGTTGTTGACTGCTAAACAATTTTTCCTGTAAACATCTTTCGCTAGTAACCATCTTTCACTGTAAACCTCTTTCGGTTCAGTGTCCATCATCTTTCACTTTCACCGTCAACCACATCTCACTGAACAATGTAAACATCCTTCACAAAGGTTGAACAACCTTTCACTGTCAACATCTCTCGAGGTTGAACCACTTTTCCCTGTCAACATCTCTCGCTGTTGAACCACCTTGCACTGTCAACATCTCTCGCTGTTGAACCACCTTTCACGGTCAACATCTCTCGCTGTTGAACCACCTTTCACTGTCAACATCTCTCGCTGTTGAACCACTTTTCCCTGTCAACATCTCTCGCTGTTGAACCACCTTTCACTGTCAACATCTCTCGCTGTTGAACCAACCACCTGTCACAGTAAACATCACACTGCCTCCAGTCGCCACACTTGGCTGTCAACATCACACTGATCTATCACTGCTTCACCACCGTTCACTGTGGGCTTTTCTTCACTGTAAACACTCATCAGGGAGCAAAAGAAACGACGGTAGATCCTTCGGTGTAAACACTCCAGAGGCGAACAGCGAGAGAGAGAGAGAGAGGAGAGAGAGAGAGAGAGAGAGAGAGAGAGAGAGAGAGAGAGAGAGAGAGAGAGAGAGCACTTGGAGCAGAGTGAAGAGAAAGACTCACTGTCAAAACTTTGGAGACGATGAGAGAGAGAGAGAGAGAGAGAGAGAGAGAGAGAGAGAGAGAGAGAGAGAGAGAGAGTCTAAGACAATGTCAAGAGACTGACTGGAAAAGGTGATCAGTGAGAGAGAGAGAGACAGAGAGAGAGAGAGAGAGACAGAGAGAGCCATGAAAAGTCTGGGAGGTGAGCGGAGAGAGAGAGAGAGAGAGAGAGAGAGAGAGAGAGAGAGAGAGAGAGAGAGAGAGAGAGAGAAGAGAAGCGACGGACAGACAGACAGACAGACAGACACAGACAGACAGAAGGACAGGAGCACAGTGTCCATGCCGACAGGTGACTAGACTGGTACCGTGGCCGCTACGGCATCAGCTCTGGCACACACAGCGAGCAGCCTCTGTGGGCAGGCGGGGAGAGACTGTGTCAGCTGAGAGAGCGAGAGAAAGAGAGAGAGAGAAAAGAGAGAGCACAGCGAAGCACCAACCATCTGCCTCGGCGCGAATGCCGCTGAGGTGAACTTCCTCCTCCCCACCTCACCCGCCATCCCTCTCCCCCCCACCTCTTGCTCCTGCGCCCCCCCCCTCCCAACACCTGCCCTCTCCACCCTCCCTCCCCGATCCCGCCCCTCTCCTCCATGACAATCTTCTTTTTTTCTTTTTTTTTTTTCTCTCTTCCAGACTTATACAGCTGCAGCAGCAGCAGCAGTTACCAGCGCCGTCCACGAGAGGAGAATTTAAAAAAAAAAAAAAGAAAAAAAAAAAAGAAAAAAGGAGGGTCGGGTGAGGAGAAGGAAGGGGTGGCGGGCGATTGGGTGGGGGGAGGGGAGGGGGGGAAGAGGGAGAAATTTGAGTTGGGGGTGGGGGGTGGGGATGGATGGAGATGAAGAAGAAGGGTGGGAGGTACCGGGTGGGTGTGTGGGTGTGAAAATGAATATCACATCGATGCCGTCGTCCTCCTGTGTTGTGTACAGTGAACTCGCTGGCAAGAACAGACGCTGGTGTCGTGGGCGAGCAGCGACAGACGAGGACAGACAGGCAGACAAGAGGAGATCACACAGGAACAAACGACAAACAAGGCGACTTCAACAACAAACCCTCATCCTCGCCCTTCGACCAGCCGCCCCTCCCTCCCACCCCCCCTACCCTACCCTACCCTACCCCTACCCCCACTACCCACCTCACCTCTACTCCTCCTCTCCCGTCACCACGGCGACACAGGATGGACAAGCCCCCTCCCCTCTTTCTACTCACCCTGCCTCTCCTCCCCCCCCCCCCCCCCCCTCATCCTCCCACTCTTCCCACCTACACCCTCCCATCCGTCACCAGCAGCAGCATCAGCAGCAAAAGCAGGGGAAAGATAAACAACGATATTTGAACCAGTTTCCTTGTCTTCTCCTCACCCCTACCACCCCATCATCCCTCCCATCATCCTGCCCCCCCCCACCCCCCCGCCACCACCGCCCTCTTGCTGTGTCCTGCTCCCCTACTACTACTACAACTACTACTACTACCCCTCAGTGGAGAGGGGTGGAGGGGGGGGGGCTTGAGCCCTAGAGAAGAACGAAAACACCGCGTGCTGCCTGTCTCCTCACCATTACCTTCCCTACCCCCCATTCCCCTCTCACCCCCTTACCACCCACCTCCCCCCCCCTCGCCGTTTGCCCGCCACTCATTCGCCTTCAAGCTGACGCCGACATCTTCGGCTGCTCAGCAAGCGATGAAGTTCACAGTTCTTGGAAGTAGTGGGGGGGGGGGGGGGGGGGGGAGGGGGAAGGGGTAGGGGAAGAGAAAGTGTGGCGTGGATGAGGTGGGGAGGGAGGTCGGGGTGGGGGTGGGGAGAAAGTGGTAGGACAGGGGGTATAGGATGAGGGCGAGAGAGAGAGAGAGAGAGAGGAGAAGAGAGAGATGAAGGCATAGGGTTGGGAATGTCAACGGAATCAAAGGTTGTTGTCAGAAATGTTGTTGGAGTGTGTGTGTGTGTGTGTGTGTGTGTGTGTGTGTGTGTGTGTGTGTGTCGTGTGTGTGTGTGTGTGTGTGTGTGTGTGTGTGTGTGTGTGGTGTGTGTGTGGTGTGTGTGTGTGTGTGTGTGTTCCTGGTAGCAACCACTGAGGTACAGCATTCGTTCTCTAAAACATCATCCATCCCATAAAGCTCCTGTTGTGATATAAAGAAAACCAGCATCTCTGCTATTATCATTATCATTTTTATCATTATTATTACTATCATTATGAAGGTGAACTTAATGTTCACCTACCTAGGCAGCACTCTGTCCAGAAACGTTGTCATCGACGATGAGGTGAATGCCCAGCTCGCCAAAGCTAGTGCCGCTTTTGGCAGACTCCACAAGAACGTATGGAACAGGAGGCATCACCCTAGAGACCAAGATCAAGGTGTATCGGGCCATAGTTCTCACCACACTGCTCTATGGCTGTGACACATGGACGGTTTACCAGCGTCACGCCAGGAAACTGAACCACTTCCACACCACTTGCCTCAGAAGACTCATGGGCATTAAGTGGCAAGACAAGATTCTAGACACTGAAGTCCTCACTTGTGCTGGCCTGCCCAGCATCTTCACCATCCTGATGCAGTCACAGCTTCGCTGGGCAGGTCACGTAGTTCGCATGCCAGACCATCGGCTGCCAAAGAAACTATTGTTTGGCGAACTGCAACAGGGCAAACGCTCTCATGGAGGCCATAGGACGCGTTTCAAAGACAGCCTCAAATCCTCCCTGAAGGCCTTCAACATCAGCCACACAACATGGGAGCAGACTGCCCAGGACAGAGATGGGTGGCGATCAGCTGTCCGCAAAGGTGCAAAGACCTGTGAAAGCAACAGAATTGCTGCAGCTAAGCAGCGCAGGATGATCAGGAAGACCAGTGTCAACAGATCTCCAGCTGCTGCCGTTGGTACTGTGATAGATCGTTCCGGGCGCAGATCGGCCTGACCAGCCATCTACGCACTCATCCCCGATCCCAGGATGACAAGATGGTCTTCGTCGTCTCGACGGACAACAACAACATTACTATCATTATCATCATCATCATCATTATCATTAGTTTATTATCATTAGTATGATTATCACCATGACTTTTACTATTCATGTCATTATTATTATTATCATTATTATAACCTATACATTGATAAAAACAAGTGCTAATGAAATATCATGCATTTCTCCTAACAACAGTGGGTTGTCTGACTTCGAATTCGGTGAGCAGGAAGATCTTGAATTCATTCACATGAAGAACTCCGGTTTTTTTTTTTTTTTTTTTTTTTTTTTTTGGGGGGGGGGGGGGGGGGGGGGGTGTGTCTGTTAATAGTATTTCAGGCTGAAACATCTTCTTTTAAAGTTGGTTCGTCGCCATGGTCAACACGCAGATCTTTGTTTGGAGCCCCAAGAAGGCCACAAATATTTTTAAAAAAAAGACTGAATAAACAAGATCAAATACCGTTATTGCCTCCCTTTGATTTTTCATTATTACACTTTCCCTCATCATACAACAATATGCACAATTTGACAATCAACCTTGCGTACCTTTGCAATTACTAATTACTTTACGCTCTCTGCATAGAGGTCGGTTTGTTGGGCTATGGACATGGCATACACTTTCTGTCTTGGGCACAGAGATCCAATTCAATGCTTTTACATAATCTGTCTGAGCTAGCTATCTGTTCATCTGTCCGTCTGTCTGACACCTTTCTATCTATCAAATTTCATTATCATCTTTAAGTGTGTGAGTACGCGTGCGCCTCTCTCTCTCTCTTTCTCTCTCTCTCCCACTCTCTCTCCCTCTTCTCTCTCTCCCTCTGTGTGTGTGTGTGTGTGGTGTGTGTGTGTGTGTGTGTGTGTGTGTGTGTGTGTGTGTGGGGTGTGTGTTGCGTGCGTGCGCTAGATGGAACGTCTGTTTATCCATGTCGATGAGTTCCGATTCTTGGAGGAGTAAACACAAAATCATTATTCCGTAAGGCAAAACGTAGAAACAAAAAACAAAACAAACAAACAAAAAAATGGGGCAAAGAAAGAAAAAAGAAAAGAAAGAAAGAAGAAACACGACACGTATTCCTATGCTGAAGCCATCCGTTGCCAGAGAGAGAGAGAGAGAGAGAGAGAGAGAGAGAGAGAGAGATTGATCAGCTGTCTGTGACTAAATACATCAGATTTCTGGTTCACTGGTCTGTGTCAAAGCCACGGCGGGCAGTGTGTGTGTGTGTGTGTGTGTGTGTGTGTGTGTGTTGTGTGTGTGTGTGCGCGCGCGCGCGCGTGCTCATGCACGTGTGTGTTGAAAATCAGTGACCGCACCAACGTTCCGTTTCGCTTCACCGACGCTCGTGCAGGGACAATATCTGGGAATCACCGACCGTGAAGCGCACTTATCCAAGAACCGTGACCGTTCCCTTAAAAATCACGTCCTTGGCAGTGTTCGTTTGTTCCGCGTGCGCGTAAGCATGCCCAGAAATATTCACCACACGCATGTACTCACGGAAAGACAGACAGAAAGACAGAAATAAAGCACACACTCACACACAGAAGAGTGCTTTTCTATGTAAGCAAATTGTCTTCTTCAGATGATGATGACTGTTTTGCCTGTTTTGTGGAGGAAAATAATTGTTTTTGATAAAAACACAAATTATAACACCAGTTTTCTTGGGAAAATATTTCATTTTCACTCTTTTCTTGCAGAATTATAACTTTTTCTTAAAAACAACAACAACAACAACAAAACCCAACCAACCAAGAAACAAACAGCGTTAATAACTGATTTGCCTATTAAAAACTGTAATCACGCTTCCTTAGAAAGTCCTTAAGAACTGATTTTCCTACTATCATTGCTTTCTTGAGGAATTATAACTGTTTTGTTTTTTTCCTGTGAAAAACAGCTTTAATAACGGATTTCCCCATCTTCACTGTGTTTTTTTTTTAATTATTACATTTCACTATTTCTAAAAGAATAATAAGGGTTTTCCTGGGGAAAACATAAAGCATTTGTAATGCATTTTCCTATTATCACCACTGTTTTCTTGGAGACTTGTAACTGTTTTCCAGGAGGAGAACAGCATTAGCAACGAATTTCCCTATTGTCATCGTTTTCTTGAAGAACTGTAACCGTCTTCCCGGGAAAATGCGTATTACAGATTAATGAATCTAGAATTCCCCCATACTTTCCACTCTGCAGCAT
>CM065718.1:56308265-56310765 GCA_033310375.1 Conus canariensis | reverse complement strand
ACAGGCGGTTAGCACCACTGGAGCCAAAACCGCCGGGCTGAAAATGATAATGGCACTGAGACAGCCATCCTGAGACAAGCTGCCATTTGGCGGCCAGACAGACAGACAGACAGACAGACGGCTGTTTATCGACGAGACTGCCAGAAAAGTCTCCTCTTCTGTACAAACGATACCGGCAAACCCAACCACCCTCTTGACTGCTGACAATGATGACAATCGTCCAGACAGCCAGCCAGCCGTCTGTACATAACAACGACAATTGTTCAGCCGCTGGTCGATTAAGGTTTTTTCCATACAGTCTATTCCCAGACAAAGTCGTTCATTACTGACTGCTATGCCATTACCCCAACAAAACCTTATTTCCAGTCAGTCGTTTAGGAAGAGTGTAGATGTTGCAACTGCCGTTTGATGAACAGAACAACAACCAGCAAAGAGGTGCGGGTGTGGGGGTTGGCCTAGGATGACACCGAAACTGGAATAATAGTGATCTGAAGTGAGAAACCGTGATACTGATTGAGGTCATCTCATGTTTATTCGCAGAAGATCGGTTTTCAACTACACAAAGAGTTTTTTTCCCCGATCTGTTGTAGTTGTTTGTTTAGCAGTTTAGAATGACGTTATCCATGACGATGTATGTGAAGAGGTCACTGGGGTTGTTAATGGAGAATGTCAACAGTTGTCCATCGTTTTTATTCGAGTACAACAACAGTTGTCTATTGGTATCGTCTTAGTATGTCAACAGTTGTCTATCGGTCTTTTATATGTCAACAGTTGTCTGCGTATGTCGACAGTTGTCTGTTGGTATTGGTGAGTATGTCAACAGTTGTCTATCGTCATTGGGTATGTCAACAGTTGTCTATCGGCATTGGGTATGTCAACAGTTGTCTATCAGTGTTGTGCGAGTATGTCAACAGTTGTCTATCGGTGTTGTGCATGTCAACAGTTGTCTGTCGGTATTTTGTGATGTCAACAGTTGTCTACAGATAATGTGCGATATGTCAATAGTTGTCTATCGGTATTGTGTGAGTATGTCAACAGTTGTCTATCAGTATTGTGTATGTCATCAGTTGTCTATCAGTGTTGTGTATGTCAATAGCTGTCTGTCAGTATTGTGTATGTCAATAGCTGTCTATCAGTATTGTGTATGTCAACAGTTGTCTATCAGTGATGTGTATGTCAATAGCTGTCTATCGGTGTTGTTTATGGGGAACGTCAGTAGTTGTCTATCGGGACCGTCTATGGGGTGTGTTAACAGTTGTCTGTGGGGGTTGTTTACTTGGTTTTGTCAAACGTCGTCTGTTGAGGGGTGTCAACAACTGTAGGGTGAAATATGGGAGTTAAGGGGGTGTGGGTGGGGGTGGGGGGACGGAATGGGAGGGTATTCCTTGAAGTGGCTGGATGTGATATGGTCCACCGTGAGTCTTTTTTGGAGTGCCATTTATCATTTCTTGTCAAACCGGTCAATCACGGGAGGGTGAGAGGGAGGGGGTGGAATGTGAGAAGGGAGAGGAGGGGAAGGGAGAGGAGGGAAATCTGTCTGGTTCTCTCTCCCTCCCTCTCCCTCCCTCCCTCCCTCTCTCTCTCTCCACCTCATCACATACCTATTTTCCACATTCTCAGCAGATCCTTGAAATAAAGGGGGAGCTGGAAGGGTAAGGGGGGCAGGAGGGATGAGAATGGTGATTGGGAAGCGGGTGGGGGATGGGGAGGAGAGGCGGATGGTGGTGGTGGTGATGGGGGGAGGGGGGAGGGGGAAGGATAGCAGGCAAATTGAATCAAGCAGGAGCAGCAGCTTTGGTCGTGAAACCTTGCGCAATTTCCAAGCAGATTCTCAAAGAGCTCAACTCAACGAACAGTATAGTGGGACCAACAGAGAGAGAGAGAGAGAGAGAGAGGAGAGAGAGAGAGAGAGAGAGAGAGAGAGAGAGAGAGAGAGAGAGAGAGAGAGAGAGAGAGAGCGTGAAAAAGACGGGGAGTGGAAAGAAAGACTTGCAGACACCCCCTCCCCCCCCCCCCCCCACCTTCTCCCCTTCAACTCCACTTCTTTGCAAGAAAAGAGAAGAGCCGAAGATAAGTAGGACTGGGAGTGGGGGGAGGGGGTGGAGGTGGGGTAGGGGAGGGGGGGGGTGGAGGTGCACAGGGCGGAGAGGGGAGGGGGGGGGGAGGTGTCATCGTATGTAGGCGACAACGCAAGAACCGGGATCTTATTACATGGAGGGGAGAACTAGGGGGAGGGTGGACGGAGATGAGGAGGGGTGAGTCAGAGGGTGAGCAGAGACATGAAATCATAAACTCTTGGCAAAGAAAGAGGGGAGGGACCAGGGGTGAGTGGGGAAGAGGGAGGAGGGTAGAAGGTGCTTACGGTTGAAACGAAAAAAAAAAAAAACGAGAAGGCGAAAAGAGAGACATAAGCAAACTAAAATAAAGGGGAGAGAGAAACGGAAACGGAGAGAGAGAGAGAGAGAGAGAGAGAGAGAGAGAGAGAGAGAGAGAGAGATAA
>CM065718.1:56289430-56290665 GCA_033310375.1 Conus canariensis | reverse complement strand
ATTTTTGATCTGGACTGAAAGTTGGTCACGATGCGATCTTCAACAACATGCAGTTTATATGGCAGCATAGTCGTGTCTAAAGGCGACAACAGCTGCTTTCCACACGAAAAAAATAGCTATTATCCTAAAGAAAAAACAGCGAAAATTGGATCAACAGTTGTCGCTGTTGTCCATGGGGTTCACAACAGTTTTCCTTTGGATTACAAGCTTTTTTCTTAGCATAACGGCAGATTTTCCCGTTTTCCTTACGTTAACGACTGATTTCCCTCCGACTCTTTTCACACTTGGTTTTTTTTTTTTTTTTTCTGTTTTCATTTGGATAATTGACTACTATCCTTGTTTGTTTTTTTTTTTCCCACAGAAGAAAACGGGTATTATCTTGAAGAAAACGGCAATATGACGGAAATCAGTTCTGATCGTATTTTCTCTGTGACAAACGAATGTGCACTGGTATCAATGGTATTTCTACGCGAACTGCCGCTTTGAATGGGAAATAACCCAGCTAGTTTCAAAGTGAAGTGACGAAAGGCCGAAATCGAAACACATTTTTACAGGGAGATTAGACAATGAATCCGCCAGACGAAAGGAACATACACATGACCGGAAATGATAGATGACTTGTAAAAGTCTTGTAATTTGCTTGTCCCTTGTGTCTGGCGGATTAATTATAATTTCTCTTTAAAAATTTGGAAAGAACAGAGAACAGAGATAATCCCTACTACGCACACAACGGTTTTCCTCATTTATACTTTTTTTTTAATTAAATTTTTTTTCCCTTAAGGATAACTACGGTTTTTCGCCAAAAATATGCATAACCAGGCGTAGCCCTTTGGGATAACAACGCTTACCTTTTTTTTCTTTCCACGGAGAAAATAGTTGTGGTCCTAACGGGGAAAAAAAAGGGAAAAACAGCTATTCTTCTCAGAGACAGTTGTAATCATATCAGAGTTCACAGTATAACACTGTTTTCCGAAGCGGCAATACCTGTTGTCCTCACGAAGACATAGGAAACCAGCTAGCTTTGATACTCCACTAACTTGACGATCAAAACGCGGCTCAGTCAGGAAAGAGGACCAGGTTTGATTCAACGTGTTCTAGTCTAGCGCCCCATATTCAAGACGCATATGTGCTTTTTATCATTTCACTGCGTTATCATGTAACTGGAAATGTTTTGCTCTTACAGACACTGGGCTAGCTAGTCAAGGGGAACATTAGGAGGAAATCCGTTAAGAGCG
>CM065718.1:56266930-56271930 GCA_033310375.1 Conus canariensis | reverse complement strand
AGCAGACGAAGCAGTGACAGGAGTGACGCAGTAACAAACCAGCAGCAGACGAAGCAGTGACAGGAGTGACGCAGTAACAAACCAGCAGCAGACGAAGCAGTGACAGAAGTGATGCAGTAACAAACCAGCAGCAGACGAAGCAGTGACAGGAATGACGCAGTAACAAACCAGCAGCAGACGAAGCAGTGACAGGAGTGACGCAGCAACAAACCAGCAGCAGACGAAGCAGTGACAGGAGTGACGCAGTACCAAACCAGCAGCAGACGAAGCAGTGACAGGAGTGATACAGTAACAAACAAGCAGCAGACGAAGCAGTGACAGGAGTGATGCTGTAGCCGCACCAGGAGGAAGCCACAGAAATCTGTAGCCAAAGCAGCTGCAGCAGCCTTATGACAAACAGGATGTAAGCAGCAGTCCCACGCGAGCAGCACCAATGAGAGAAAGCATCACACATAGTTCCCAGAGAATAATGGGTTGAATGCTGTTTATTTGGTCACCACGAGAAACGTCTGTGGTGGAACTGAGCAAAGGACACCTACCTGTCTGGTAGTTTCTATGGCATTATGAGCGGTCGGTCTGTCTGGAAAGGAGCACACCACATTTCTGGCTTGAAAATCTGCCATTACTTCGACCAAAACACGTTTCTCTGCTGGAGACACTGTACCCACAGGTAGAGAGTACTATCCTGACACTCCCCTTCCCCCTTCCAAATCTGAAGAGACTGTACCGACAGGCAGAAAATATGTCCTAACCCCCTCCCCCCAACCAAAAAACAAACACCCCCCCAAAAAAAAAAAAAAAAAAAAAAGAGAAAAAAACCTGAAGAAACAGTACTAACAGGCAGAGAATACATCTTGCCCGCTTCCACCCCAAACAAAAATATGAAGAGACTGTATCCACAGCCATAAAATATATCCTGACACCCCTACCCTTCCCCCACCCCAAATCAGAAGAGACTGTACCAACATACAGAGAATATATCCTGACCCCCTACCCCACCCCCACCCGTACCCACAGGTAGAGAACATATCCTACCCCCCACCCCCCAACCCAATTTGAAGAGGCTGTACTCACAGGCAGAGAGTATATCCTGACAATCCCCCACCCCACCCCAAACTCTGAAGAGACTGTACCCACATGCAGAGAATATATCATGAATATCCCCTCCCCCATCTCAAATCTGACGAGACCGTATCCAAAGGCAGAGAATATATCACGATCAGACCCTCCCCATCCCAAATCTGACGAGGCTGTATCCAAAGGCAGAGAATATATCACGATCAGCCCCTCCGCATCCCAAATCTGAATAGACTGTATCCAAAGGCAGAGAATATATCATGATCAAACCCTCCCCCATCCCAAATCTGAATAGACTGTACCCAAAGGCAGAGAATATATCATGATCAAACCCTCCCCCATCCCAAATCTGACGAGACTGTATCCAAAGTCAGAGAATATATCATGATCAAATCCTCCCCCATCCCAAATCTGAAGACACTGTATTCAAAGGCAGAGAACATATCCTGAGCCCCCCCTCCTTCCCCCCACCCCAAGTCGGAAGAGACTGTACCCACAGGAAGAGAACATATCCTACCCCCCCCCCAACCCAATTTGAAGAGACTGTACACACAGACAGAGAATATATCCTGACCCCCCTCCTCCAATCTGAAAAGACTATACCCAAAGGCAGATAATATCCTGACCCCATCCCCACCCCTCCAATCTGAAGAAACTGTACCCACAGGCATAGAATATATATTATCCTGACCCCCTCCCCCCCCCCCCAAATCTGAAGACACTGTACCCACAGGCAGAGGATATGACCTGAAGCCCCCCCCCACCCCCCTCTTCTCCCGATCAGATAGAATGCAGCAGGACACAACAACGTTCGTGAAAATCACTCTCCCACACACCCTCCTCCATCATGAATTCTGTTGCCTGAGTAATCTCCAGAGTCTTGTACTGAGAAGATGAACATCCTTGAATCTTCGGGACATTCCGTCCTTATGCCGGGGTCTGCGCGGGAGTTATGGCACCACAAAACCGGCACAGGCAGTTGCTTTATGAAGGATATCCGAGTACCGGCTTTGCTATTGAAACGTTGCAGCAGGAAAACATCTTTATTGCCGCTCACATAATCGACGAGATGGCCGTTAAGGGAACGATCTTATGGGAAGACATGTTTCAGATGCAGTTTGATGGAACGGTTTCTCACAGCAACCGGTCCCCTTGGATTGTTTAAACGCGTTTGCGGGACGCATCACGTCTTCATGACGGCGTTCACCAAGGACACTCCTAAACTGTAACTTTTTTTTTTTTTTGCAATAGTTTTTGGGGAACGGTTTTCTCCACAATAACCCTTTTTGCGGTTCCTACAAACATCCACCAAACAAATGTCTGCAAATTATATTATTCTTTAAGAGCTTCTCCCTATCCTCCCTATCCGGTTTTGTTCAGTGATTATGGAGAATGTTCTGATATTCCAAAGGATTTCTCAAAGTCGCTTTTTGGTCGATCTTAGTGTTGAGCGAAAGGAGATTCTCAAATATACGGCGTGAGTGACCCGTTGGTTATCTTCCGTGCGTTTACCAATAATGTGTTATACGTTCACTAGCCAGGGTGTCATCCATATATACGCACGCACAAACAAGCAGACACTCACACGTACTTATAATTATCATTACTACGACTACTACAAGTAGGAATAGCGATAGTGCTGACAGTAAGAAGCAGCCGCAGAAGCAGAGGGAACAGCAGCAAAAGCAGTAGAAAAAGTGGTGATGGTAGCGGTAGTAGTTGTTGTTGTAGTATCATCAGCAGCAATACCAGCAGCAGAAGCAGCAGCAGCAGTAGTAATAGTAGTAGTGTGGAATAGCAGTAACAGCAGTGGTAGCAGAAGCAGCAGTAGTATTTGTTGTAGTAGTAATAGTTGTCTTTGTGGCAACAGCAGCAGCAGCAACAGTAGTAGTAGTAGTAGTAGCTGCAGAAGCAGCAGCAGCGCACCACCACCACCACCACTACCACCACCAGTTGAAGTAGTAATAGTAATAATGGTGGTGGTATTATCATTATAATTATTATCATTAGTAGTAGTAGTAGTAGTAGTAATAGTAGTAGTAGCAGTAGCAACAGTTCCCTCGTGAACCCATTCCTCTACCTTTTCATCGCGACCCGCAATAATAATCCCCCGTCCGCACGGTTTGAGGGTGATGGGGATGGGTGTGTGTGGGGTGGGGGGTGTTGGAGCGGAAGTGACGTGTCCTCAGAACTAATCCAATCGGAAGGCTATTAGCACCACGCGCCACCCGGGCACTGCCCACCCAGGGGCAGCCCATTTGACGCCGTCCCCCCCGCAGTCTGCTGGGAGCTGCACAGGGATGAGAGGTCCAGGGAGAGACAGAGATAGAGGGCGAATCGAGTTGGGGCGACAGACCGCGCCGGATAGGCTTTCGAGTCAGCGTCTTGGGGCCCCGATCTTCCCGCATCAATCAGCCAATTGGACGGAATGGATTTCTCCCCTTTCTTTCTTTCTTTCTCTCTCTCTCTATGTGCACGGACGAAAAGCGCGGGTTCTGATCGTCTTTGTAATGAATGTCGGTGGAAATAGTTCTGCGGCTGGTTCTAAAAACAAAACAAGACAAAAACAAAACAAAACAAATAGCGGCGCGCGCTCTCGAACGTACACGAGCGCGCGCGCGCGCGCGCACCCACCAATACACACACACGCACGCACGCGTGCGCACACACACACACACACAACGCACGCACACACACACAAACACGCACGCACGCGCACACGCATGCACGCACACACACACACAAAACACACACACACAACACACACACACACACAAAACACACACTCTAACACACAAACGAAAAACAAACAGAAAAAAAGATAGTAAAGTGAAGAAAAAAGGCTAATGAATAAAACAAGAAGGCACGTGAGGCACACATACAAACATAAAACAGAAAAATGCCACGGATAGTACGTAACTGAACTTCCATTAAAAAAAAAAGAAGAAATAAATAAAAGAAAAAGTGAAGAACCGTAGCTGGTCAATTACGAACAACCCGTGTCACTTTTCAAGGGATCACAACATGTGTCAGCAATATCTCCTTACAACATAAAGCTACAACAATGTAATGTGCATGTATCTTCCGGTTTATCCATTTCTCATCTCATAAATAAAGACGATTGAGAGGAAAGAATCGGACAGGTCAGATTTGCATGGCGTGACACCAACATTCGTGGGCCGGGGATATTTTCATCCGCACTTGCAATTTTGGGAGCACGGCTTTTGCCTGAGTTATGACCAAGACCGGACACTGCAATGCACATGCACTGACCTGCCCCCCCCCCCCCCCCTCAGCAAATGTCTTTTTACTGCTTTCTGATTTGCTACCATAGTATTCTTTCTCCCGAACTGTACACTTGCCATGGTTTTTCTAGTGGAGGAAGGGGATGGAGGGTGGAGTTTCGAGGGGTGGGCGAAGTTGGTAGAGGGAGTGCGGAGTTGGGACGGGAAAAGGGAGACTTGTAAAGTAAGGAAGGAGGAGGAGAGGGAAGGGATGGGGTGGGTGTGGGAGGTGGGGGGGGGGGAGGCAAGTAGGGGACATTACCATCCCACACTGTGTAACATATTCTGTGGTGTAATAGTATTGTGTCGAATAATTTCATCGCTACGGCAAATATCTATGCATAAAATTCAGGCAAAGCACTTCGCCAAGATCCCTTACCACTCATAATGTGCTCTGTTTAGTCGGTTTTTTTTTTTTAATTTTCGTATTTCCCCTGTGTGCATATCCTTCTCCTTTATCTCGAAATGGATTTTCTACCTCCCTTGCTGCCATGGCTTCTTCTACGTGCGCAAACCGCATGCTGCGATATGGGTCCTCAGTTTATCACGTCTCACAAGCAAACGTGATCAAATCACATACCTTTTCTTATCAAATCACATACCTTTTTTTTTTTTTTTTATCAAATCACATACCTTTTC
>CM065718.1:56241930-56251930 GCA_033310375.1 Conus canariensis | reverse complement strand
ATTCTCTGCATCTTCTGCTGGCTCCTACTCCTCCCCTCCCCCCTTCTCTTACCCTCCCCTCCTCCTTCCCCTTTTCTTCCTGATACTTTCTGTCTCTCTTTCCATGCAGCGGGAGCAGCAATAACCTAGTGCCGATGCTCATTCAGTCCGGGAACCGATCATCATGATCGATTTGCAAGCCAGCACTCTCAGATACCTCTCTAAGCTGACGGAAACTCTTCTACACTCTTTCTGTGTCTGTCTGCCTGTCTGTCCGTCCGTTCTGTCTGTCTGTCTGTCTGTCTCCCCTCTTCCCCAAGCCTTCTATTTGTATTGGTAGCCCCCCCTCCCCCCCCCCCCCACACACACACCCTAGCCCCATCCTAAACTTCCTCCCAGCCCTTCATCCCACAAAAACTTTTTTTTTTCTATAGGAAATACTTCCATGCTCTCTGTCTGTCTATCTGTCTGTCTGTCTGTCTGTCTGTCTGTTTCTCCCCTCCTGCCAAAAGTCTCTGTTTGTGTTGGTTGCCCCCTTCTCCCCCTTTCCCTGCCCTGCAACCCACTAACTTTTTTTCTTTCAACGCGGAATGGATGTAACCAAGGCCCTTCCACCGCCGTTCAATGCCAGAACTGATCACAGGCATCGATTTGCAGACTGCAGTCTCTCTCTCTGTCTGTCTGTCTGTCTCTCTCAGTCCCTCCCTCTCTCCCTCCCTTATTCCCCTTCCCTCTCTCATTCTCTCCCTCCCCCCTCCTCTCTCTCTCTCTCTCCCTCTGTCGCTCTCTGGCATCGTCTATCTCTCTCTCTCTGTCCGTGTATCTGTCTGTCAACCTGCCTGTCTGTGTGTCTATCTGTGTGTCTGTCTGTCTCCGTCTGTCTATCTGCTGTCGGTCTGTCTCGTTTTCTTTCTGTCTGTCTGTCTGTCTGACTGACCGACTGACTGACTGTCTGTCTATCTTCTCACTCACTCACTCTCTCTCTCACTCACTCTCTCTCTCTCTCTCACTCTTTCCCTTTTGCCCCCTCCCTCCTCCCCTCATCTTCCATATCTCCCTCACCTCTCTACCTTCGGTTCCTCAACTGTATCTCCATATTTTCATTGGCCCTTTATGGAAAAAAACAAACAAACAACAAACAACCCCCCTCCCCCCCCCCCTACCCCCCCCCCCCCCCCACCACACACACACACAAACATTTATGAACTTTTCTTTCCCTTTGCATAGATCGCAGGAGGGCAGTGATGCCGACATCCTTTCCGCCATGTTCAATCAGTGCAGTGATCAAGGTGATCGATTTTTAGACCGCATCAGCCGATGCCGCCCCATCCTCTGTCACACACCGGCACTGCTTCCGGCCCTTTCCTGTCTGGCTTCTTTGTTGCCCTTGCTTTCCTGTCTATAATCAGGTCTGTAGGTCTGCCTGCCTGTCTGTCTGTCTGTCTGTCTGCCTGCCTGTCTGTGTGTCTGTCTGCCTGCATATATATATATATATATATATATATATAGTTTATTATATATTATCTGTCTCTCTCTCTCTCTCTCTGAACTCTCTCTCTCTCTCTGTGAAGTCGGAACTCTCTCTCTCTCTCTCTCTCCTCTTGCACCTGTCTGTCTCTCTTAAGTCTGAACTCTCTCTCTCTCTCTGTCTCTCTCTGAAGTCTGAACTCTCTCTCTATCTGTCTCTCTCTCTTCCTCCCTCCCTCCCTCCCCCCCCCTCTCTCTCTCTCCGATGTATGCGTGCCTGAATGTCTGCCTGGTGACGTAAAGCGTCTCTCGCTCAAACCTTGAAAACTGAAAGGGAAAAAAAAATCCTTGAAGTAAAAAACCAAGAATTCTGGCTTGTCCATTTGGCGAACCAGTGGAGCTGAAACTATAGCCAACGAGGCGTGCCAGAGTCACTCTCTGTGATCACGACGAGGCTGTCTCCGATACGCTAGGCTGCGTTTTATTCTTTCTTTTTTAACATTTGCCTTCTGCATGTATGAACATTGTAGTGGTTTTTCTCTATTTTTTATTTCTTTTTTGTTGTTGTTTTCTTTCGGGGGGAGGGAGGGGGGGAGGGGGGGGGAGGGGGGGAGGATGGGAGAGTTGGAGGGTGGGGGGTGGGGTGGGGGGGAGGTGATTTGTGACAGAAGGGTTGCGGGTAGGGGCGAGGTTTTTTTTTTTTTTCCTATGATTAATTTCCTCCTTCTTTCCAAGACTCCTTATACTTCCTTCTCTTTATTTACTTCTACTCTCCACACCACCTCCTTCCTCCTCTCCAACTCGTCTTCTACATACAATGTCGTTTCAGATCTTCCCTGTTTCCCTTTTGATCTATTTTTGTGTTTCGTGTTATATATCCCCCTATTCCCCCCCCCCCCCCCTCCTATATTCTCCTCTACCTCCCCTTCCGCATCGTTTCTGTTTCCCTTTCTTCCTCACCTTCAGTACTTCCCTTCTTTTTTATCTTCTCTGTTTCATCTCACTCTTTCTCGTTTCCCCAGTTCCCCCTCCTCCTTACCTTTTCCTCTTGTTTTCACTCTTCTACTGTATCTTTTCCTCTATCTTCCTCTTCTACTGTATCTTTTCCTCTTTTCCTCTTCTACTGTATCTTTTCCTCTATGTCCCCTTTCTCCGTATCTTTTCCTCTATTTCCTCTTCTACTGTATCTTTTCCTCTGTTTCCTCTTCTACTGTATCTTTTCCTCTGATTTCCTCTTCTACTGTATCTTTTCCTCTATTTCCTCTTCTACTGTATCTTTTCCTCTGTTTCCTCTTCTACTGTATCTTTTCCTCTATTTCCCTTTCTGTATCTTTTCCTCTATTTCCCTTTCTGTATCTTTTCCTCTGTTTCCTCTTCTACTGTATCTTTTCCCCTGTCCTCTTCTACGTATTTTTCCTCTTTTCCTCTTCTACTGTATCTTTTCCTCTATTTCCTCTTCTACTGTATCTTTTCCTCTATTTCCTCTTCTACTGTATCTTTTCCTCTATTTCCTCTTCTACTGTATCTTTTCCTCTATGTCCCCTTGTCTCCGTATCTTTTCCTCTATTTCCTCTTCTACTGTATCTTTTCCTCTATTTCCTCTTCTACTGTATCTTTTCCTCTATTCCCTTTCTACTCGTATCTTTTCCTCTATGTCCTCTTCTACGTATCTTTTCCTCTATTTCCTCTTCTACTGTATCTTTTCCTCTGTCCTTTCCGTATCTTTTCCTTATTCCTTCCTGTATCTTTTCCTCTTTTCCTCTTCTACTGTATCTTTTCCTCTGTTTCCTCTTCTACTGTATCTTTTCCTCTATGTCCCCTTTCTCCGTATCTTTTCCTCTATTTCCTCTTCTACTGTATCTTTTCCTCTATGTCCCCTTTCTCCGTATCTTTTCCTCTGTTTCCTCTTCTACTGTATCTTTTCCTCTATGTCCCCTTCTCCGTATCTTTTCCTCTGTTTCCTCTTCTACTGTATCTTTTCCTCTATGTTCCCTTTCTCCGTATCTTTTCCTCTGTTTCCTCTTCTACTGTATCTTTTCCTCTATTTCCTCTTCTTCCTTCTTGTCCTCTTCCCCCGTCTTCCTCGTTTTCTTCAAACTTTTCTTTCTCTTCAAACTTAACAGAAAAAATACTTTGGCTCCGAACAAAAGAAAAACAAATTAGAAGACAAACACGACGCGTTTCGACCTTTTTTGTCTTCTTCACACCACATCCGCTTTGCACCCAATTTGAGGAGATTAGTGACTGACTGTTCGTTCTTTGTTTTCACTGCCTTGAATGTTGTTGGTCATGTCTGAAGAAGACCAAAGAGGTCGGACGAAACGCGTCGTGTTTGTCTTATAATGTCTTTGTTTCTTTTTCTTTAGGTTTGTTTCCATTTCAGCTTGCAGTAAAAAAAACAACAACAACGAACTTTTCTATTTTCTTCAACTTACCATCCCTCATAACTCGGGGTACAATCCTGCAGACATTCAACATCACCAGTTCACTAAGACCCAATGGGAGGGACAATCCTGGGTTAAGTCAAATTCACCTATTTCCGCGGACCCAGTGTAGAAGGCTACAAACGAGGAGGCAATCAGAATCGATTATTTCCCTGAGACTCAAAGTCGCAGGTCAAAACCAAGGGGACAATTCACGTTACTAATTTTCCAAGACCCAGTCTACGCTACAGCTCAAAAGACAATCCAAAACTAATTTCCAAATACGCAATTTAAGCCACAAAGCAGAAAACAACCCGAAACTAATTTCCAAATACGCAAGGTAAGCTGCAAACCAGAAGACGATTCACACCATTAATTTCCAAATACGCAATATAAGTTACACACCAGAAAACAAAGCATGCCACTAGTTTCAAAATACTTAATATATGCCACAATGTAGAAGACAATCCACAACACTAATTTCAAAATACGCAATATATGACAACTACATACTAGAAAAAAAAACTACATACCACTAACGTTAAAAAAAAAAAACAAACCGTGATTTAACCTGCCATCCAGACGACACTCCATCCATACCATTAATTTCCAAACACGCAATGCATGCTACACATCAGTAGACAACCCACACCACTTATTTCCAAATACGCAATATAGACTACAACGCGGAAGACAATCCACACCACTCAGTTCCAAAAACGTAAAGTAAGGTACAGACCAGAAGACAATCCGCACTACTAATTTCCAAAGACACAACATAATCTACAATTCAGACGACCCCCCGCACCACTAATTTTCAAACAAGGAATGATCACTGCAATCCACAAGAGAATCAGCATCACCAAATTCCTTACACCCAATGTTCAGCTATAATCCAAAGTACAATCAACATCGCTTTTTCCCAAGACCTAGAGTAAGCCGCGATCTTGGAGACAATCAATACTACTTATTTCCAAGACCCAATATTGACTGCAATCCAGCAGACAATCAACTTCCCAACATCCAAAGTTGTGGGCTATGATCAGAAAACAAGCAACACCACTGAATGTCCAAATATCCAACTTACAGTACAATCCCGGACACAATCAAAATCACTAATTCCCAAGACCCAGTGTAGGCTAAAGTCCAGAAAACTCAGTTAATTTCTAAATATATCAGCGGAAATCCAACAAGAGATATGTAACACATTTCCCAAGTGCCAATGAAGGCTGCAACGCAGAAAATAGTCTATTTCTAAAGACGTGAACAGCCACCCCGGAGACAAACTAATTTCCCAAGACCTATTTTAGATTAGAGTAAAAAAAGAAAAAGACATTCAACACAACTAATTTCCACAAACGTGTGCTACAATTCAAGAGATGCTCAACATAATTGATTCCCCTACTCACAATAGAGGCTAAAATCCAGAAGAGAACCAGCACAGCTAATTTTCTCCATACACTGTGCAGGCGACAGTCCAGAAGACACCACCATCAATTTCCCAGCACATGCTGTAGGCTATGACCTCAGAGGACCAGCAACACCATCCATTTCCCAAGATCTAATGTAGTTTACAACTGAAAGAAGAACGAAACAACTGATTTCTTAACACATAATGTAGGCTACAAGCCGAGGGAGAACCGCAGAACCTACACCACTGATTTTCCAACACACGATGTAGGCTGCAACCCGAAGGAGAATCAACACCATGGATTTCCCAACACATAATGTAGGCTGCAACCCGAAGGACAACCAACACCACTAATTTCCCAACACATAATGTAGTCTGCAACCCGAAGGTGAACCAACACCATGGATTTCCCAACACACAATGTAGGCTACAACCCAAAGGAGAATCAACACCATCGATTTCCCAACTCACAATGTAGGCTACAACCCAAAGGAGAATCAACACCATTGATTTCTCAACACACAATGTAGGCTACAACCCAAAGGAGAATCAACACCATTGATTTCTCAACACACAATGTAGACTACAACCCAAAGGAGAATCAACACCATTGATTTCTCAACTCACAATGTAGACTACAACCCAAAGGAGAATCAACACCATCGATTTCCCAACTCACAATGTAGGCTACAACCAAAGGAGAATCAACACCATTGATTTCTCAACTCACAATGTAGACTACAACCCAAAGGAGAATCAACACCAATGATTTCTCAACTCACAATGTAGGCTACAACCCGAAGGCGAACCAACACCATGGATTTCCCAACACACAATGTAGGCTACAACATGAAGGAGAATCAACATCACTGATTTCTCAATACACAAGGTATGCTACAACCCAAAGGAGAATCAACACCATTGATTTCCAAACACACAATGTAGGCTACACCCTGAAGGAGAATCAAGGCCATTGATTTACCAACTCACAATGCAGGCTACAACCCAGAGGCGAATAAACACCACTGATTTCTCAATACACGATGCAGGCTACAACCCAAAGGAGAATCAACGCCATTGATTTCCAAACACACAATGTAGGCTACAACCTGAAGGAGAACCAAGGCCATTGATTTCCCAACACACAATGTAGACTACAACCCAGAGGCGAATCAAACACCATTGGTCCCCTCCCCCCCCCCAAAAAAAAAAAAAAAAAAAAAAACCCAAAAAAACAAACAAAACAACAACAACAACAACAAAAAAAACAACAACACGCAGTTTAGACTAAAACCCCCAGAATGAACCAACACCACTGATTTCCCATGACACAAGAAGCAAAGTACATCTCGAAACATGCCGCCTAATTTACTACATCCCGATGAAAAACGAAGTAAAACCACGGTTACTCTTGCACATATAATCTTATCTAAAAAAAAAAAAAGAAAAAGAAAAAGGAAAGGCGTTAGGGGGATTGCAGAATTGGCTACTACGGCTATTCCCCGGACGGAGAACAATACCATTGCTTAGCTGTCGGAGTAGATCAATCAAAAAACCATTTACCTGATTACACATGGAGGTTTTACCATGATTACAGGTGAAGAAGCCGGTCGGCTACAGAGTGAAAGAAAGGGAGAGCGGACAGAAAGACAGGGAATTCAAATAAATACAGACAACGAGAACATAATATACGATAGAAATATTGAAGCACCGTGCGCTCCCCCCCCCCCCTCCTCTCTGTCTGTCTGTCACACGCACACACACACACACACCACGCGCACGCCGCGCACGCACGCACGCACGCACGCACGCACGCACACCACACACACACACGCGCGCGCGCGCGCGCGGTAGTTCAAAATGGGAAATGTGTAGTACAATAAAACAAACACAAAATGTGCAGCACGAACACAAACAGAAAATGTGAAGCACGAAGAGAATACTACCAACACTAAACAGCAGCTGGATGGACAGAGAGGAGTTTCAAGCCGAAAAAACCACTTGTGGCTCGAACTTACAACCGTCAGCTCCGCTGGCAAACGCTCCAACCATTTGGCCACATGGGCCCCTCATGGGAACAAATCATTATGGTCAATAATACAAATACAAATGTGTGGCAAAGAATCTCTCACAAGGTGAGAATATCATATATTTAGTATAACTATCAGTTGCATTAAAACAAATGAGGTTAAAGCAACAACATCATTCGACGCCCATCTCCTCTGTCTTCCCACCCCTCCAAAAAAAAAAAAAAAAAAAAAAAAAAGAGATCTTCCTCCTCCTCCTCCCCACACCTCTCTGTCTGTCTGTCTGTCTGTCTGTCTCGTCTGTCTTCTGTCTCTCTCTCTCTCTCTCTCTCTCTCTCTCTCTCTCTCTCTCTCTCTCTCTCTCTCTCATAACAGCGACACCATAAGGAATCTATATCGTTTTGTTTCAGGCATTCAAGCCGACAGCAGTCGTTGTATCATTTTTTTTTTGTTGGTCATGAATGCGGTATATGTGTTAATACACTGTCTTTAAATTTGTTAATAATGATTGCTTGTACATGTCCCTTCTAACGGGACTATGGCCTTTACAGAATATATTCGGAGTTTTTCCTCTCTCTCTCTCTCTCTCTCTCTCTCTCTCCACAGACACGCACACAACTCTCTCTCTCTCTCCACAAACACGCACACAAACCGCACACAGCGCAGCTGAGCGGGAAAAAAGGAAGAGGATGGGCCGGCGAGTGCTGTTACTTTCCAACTTATTCTTCGTGCGGGGAAACAGAAGCTCTACGATCGACGGCGGAAGCAGTTTGCCCGCTATTTACACTGTCCTCGCCACTTTCCAGTCCGCCTTTGATGTGTGGACGAGAAATCGAACACGATTTCACCGGAAAGGGTAGCACCATTCGAACGCGGGCCAATTAGCCAGATTTCGGACAGTCGATGCTAATTGCAACCGGGGGCATTAACTGCAGTTTGTAGTGTTCTAGGCAGTTAGAAATAGAATCGGAGCAGCATTCAACGGACACGGTCGACGTGAACAGAAAAGTTTGGTCAATCCAAACGTTTTTAGCGACTCTTACGTTTTGCCTGCTGCTGGGGTCTTGCGCTCTTTACACATATGCACGTAAACTACTTGCCGAGGGGCGAAAAAGTCTAATTATGGCATTACTCACAAATGGGATTGAGGTTCGGATCTCTCTGCGTCTTCAGTGTGCAGTTCGCATTGTACTGTTGGCGCTTCGACTGGACAAAACCCATTAACTAACGACTAGGAGACAGGAAATGACAACTAGGATCTAATTCAGGCACGTCCCCCCCCCCCCCCCCCCCGTTTGGTAGAATGTCTCGCTCTTTTTCTCCCTATCCAAATAATCCTGAGCCTCCGACTTACCACAACATCAACTATAGAAACCTGTTTCGGTAAGAAGCTTGAGTGCGTAATCATCAGCGCACTGGAAAAGTAAAATCGGAATGATGACGAGTCTCCATCATTATCATCTACAAGACTAACACCCATACATCATTGGTCAGCACGACAAAAAATCAATGGGCCTGGAATCAGCCTACAGATGGCGACTTTCAGACAACGTAAATGGTAACACAACATCAATCTCCACAAAAATGTAACATTGCCGCAATCTCCACGAAAAGTGTAACAATGCAGCAATTTCGACAAATGTCGGCGAAAAATGTAACATTGCAGCAATCTTCACGAAAAATGTAACATTGCAACAATCTCCACAAAAAATGTAACAACGCCGCAATCTCCACCAAAAATGTAACATTGCAGCAATCTCCACAAAAAATGTAACATTGCAGCAATCTCCACAAAAAATGTAACAATGAAATAATCTCCACAAAAAAATAGAACTATACAGCAATCTCCACGAAAAAAAATGTCACAATGAAATAATCTCCACAAAAAATAGAAATATAAAGCAATCTTCACTAAAAAAAATGCAAGAAGTGTTACGAGTTCTGTCGAGACTGCTGCTCTTTCCTCATTTTCTCGATCAGTCAGTACCGAACCCGATGGACCTCCGAGAGTTAATCGTTTTGCTGTTGGCGGTGGATAACAAAGTATAACATTGTCATCTATGTGAACTCTTCAGCAGATCGTAAACGTAGAGTTGACAACTCCCATTACATTCGGATGTCCACCCACTTAGCCGAAGCCTTCTCGGCAGATAGGACACGTTCATGATTCCTGTGAAATGATCAATTCTGATGATGATGAATGATGATGAATGATGATGACGATGACGACGACGACGCCGACGACGACGACGACGATGATAATGATGATGATGATATGATGATGATGATGATGATGATGATGAGATGATGATAAATTTACTGTTTTTTACGTGAAGGTATTGATAAGTGTATGTATGTTTTCTTTCCACATTGTGCCCCTCCCCCCAACACTCGGTTCTTCCTTTTCTCACTGTCTTACCAGATAGCTTCACTGTCTATACCAGGATAGGCTTCACTGTCTATACCAGGATAGGCTTCACTGTCTATACCAGGATAGGCTTCACTGTCTATACCAGGATAGGCTGACCCACCAGTCTCCACGAAAAATGTCACAGTTTGATACATTTCCTCCGCTCGATGCACGAAAATATAATAATTGCAGTATTTGGTGTGTGTGTGTGTGTGTGTGTGTGTGTGTGTGTGTGTGTGTGCGCGCGCGCGCGTGCGTGCGTGCGTGCGTGCGTGCGTGCGTG
>CM065718.1:56236930-56239430 GCA_033310375.1 Conus canariensis | reverse complement strand
CTTTTTTGACGATGACATTCGAAAACACACAACCAGTCGAGTCAAACGCTTACTTTCTTGTATCCAGAAGTCAAGCTGACACGAAAACGGTTCTAGTCCAAATTCCCGACGTTAGTTTTCACGCCTGACATGAAATGAAATTGTCTACCCTTGACCCTGTGTGACGTCAATGCTGGACTATAAATCGATCTCTGCGCTCGGCCCCGCCTCTCTCTCTCTCTCTCTCTCTCTCTCTCTCTCTCTCTCTTTTGGTTCGTTTCTGATGTTGATCTAATCACGTCAGAAAATATTTCACGGTGCCAGTTCGAACCGACGGCGTCTGCAATTTTCCGTCTAGGAATTGTATTGCCTGATCAGAGTCTGAGTCGCTGATGGAAAGCCAGCCCTCAAAGAAACAGCCTTCTGCAAGGTTTGCATTGCTTCCGTAGCAGACGAGAACAGATGAAGATCGATTCTCACACCCAAATGGCAATAGCAAGTTTGTTTTCTGACCCCGGGTTCAACGTCATACGTATCTTGTGACAAGTCAGCCAAGTTGTGCGAGCACAGCAGAGAGTCTGGGGAAAGCCCAAATATTTTATAACATTTTTTCCGCTTCCTCTAGCAACAATAAGTGTATGAATGAATGAAGCCATAATGCAGCCGACTTCGATTCTAAAGATGAAAGTTAGGAGTTTTTGAACAGTTGGAATTTGACTTTCATGCTCCTTTGAGAACAGTCATCAGCACAGACCTCAAAAGGGACGTCACTCTGACTTCCTGCAATCACAGATGGAGATCACGGGATGTGCAGAGACGAGGGAGCGTGGTCAGCATTAAAAGAGTGACCAGTCACCTCAACCCCCCCCCCCCCCCTCTCCCCAATCAATGACTGACAGACTTCTTCTCCGACTAGAAAGCGGTGAAATCTGAGTCAATGACCAGCCATGCAAATGCACGTGCCTGTGCACTTTTTGAGCCTCGGCCACGTACGTGAATTCTCGACCAGCTGCTTCCAAAGAATGTATCAGCGCATAAGGGTAACGTCAGTCTTCGCATTTGCCTTCTTCTGCTATGTTTGGCTGGTTCTCCTTACATTTTGTGAGCTATGAGAGCAGCAACCTGAGCCAAGGGAGGGAGGGGAGGGAGGGAGTGGTGGTGGTGGTGGTGGTGGTTCACTTTCCTTTTCTGGAATAGAGGGAACCACAAAGCCGATAATCACAACATCCTTTGACAGAATGGGCGAACCCGCAATGCTAACAATGATAACGTCTGTTACTAACACGGATGGAACCATGGTGCTAATAATGGCAACGTCCTTTGTTGGAATGGGCGGAGCCGCAGTGCTAATATTTGTAGCATCCTTTTCTGGAATCCTCGGAACCACGAAGCTGATAATAACAACATCCTTTGATGGCACAGGCGAACCTGCAGTGCTAACAATGATAACGTCTTTGATTGAAACGGGTGGCACCATGACGCTAATAATGGCAACGTCCTTTGCTGGAACGGGTGGAACCGCAGTGCTAACAGTGGCAACGTCCTTTGTTGGAATGGGTAAAGAAAGCCACGGAGCAAATAATGGCAATATCTTTTGTTGGAATGGGTAAAGAAAGCCACGGAGCAAATAATGGCAATATCTTTGTTGGAATGAGCGGACCGACGATGCTAATAACGACCACGTCCTTTGTTGGAATGGGTAAAGAAAGCCATGGAGCAAATAATGGCAATATCCTTTGTTGGAATGAGCGGACCGACGATGCTAATAACGACCACGTCCTTTGTTGGAATGGGTAAAGAAAGTCACACTGCTAATGATGGCAATGTCATTTGTTGGAATGGGTAAAGAAAGTCACACTGCTAATAATGGCAATGTCCTTTGTTGGAATGGGTAAAGAAAGTCACACTGCTAATGATGGCAATGTCATTTGCTGGAATAAGTGGAACCAAAGTGCTAACAGTAGCAACATCGTTGGTTGGTATGGGCGGAGCCACAGTCCCCTGGCTATGATTCTACACTTTTCAGCAACATCAACACCAAAATCCTTATGAAGTTACACGTGCAGACAATGTTACATCTCCTATAATTTTGAATCTGCAATTAACAAACAAGCACACACACACACACACACACACACACACACACACACACACACACACACACACACACACACACACATATGCATACACACACACAGAGGGGGGAGGGAGGAGGAGGAAGAACAAAAAGAAGAAGAAGAAGAAGGAAGAAGAAGGAAAGAAGAAGAAGAAGATGAAGAAGAAGAAGAAGAAGAAGAAGAAGAAGAAGAAGAAGAAAGAAAGAGAACAAAGAACACATGCATACAAGAAAGCTTGTATAGGACAAGAGAGAGAGAGAGAGAGAGAGAAGAGAGAGAGGAGGAGAAGACAGAGAGAGAGAGAGAGAGAGAGAGAGACAGACAGACAGACAGAGAAAGACAGAGACAGACAGACAGACAGAGCTCTGGAATGGGACGGGGAAGTGAGTGGGGGCTGATCATCA
>CM065718.1:56224430-56231930 GCA_033310375.1 Conus canariensis | reverse complement strand
CGCCGTGCGCGCCTGTTTGCGTGCGTGTGTGTTCTTCTTCTGTTCTTTCTCTTCCTCTCCGATTCCTCCTCCTAAGCCTCGTTGTTGATGATGATGCTGTTGTTGCTGAAGTTGTCCTTGATGATGAGGACGATGTTGTTGTCTTTTTCGTTGTTATTGTTGTTTTTATCGTTGTTGTTGTCTGGTGTCAAGGGGTCTGCTTTGGGATTTGGGTTAAAACAATAACTGACTTCTTCTGCGCATGCAACTAGCTGTAAATTCTATATATGTTGCGGTTCTTGCTTTGTGAAAGTGTTGGCTGCTACAAAAACAGTAACGTTGAATGTGTGATCGTTGGCCTTGCATCCAAGCGTCATCACACTATACCTCTTACAGCAAACATCTGATTCGAGTACACTTTTCCACCATCGAATAGACCATGAACAAATTCACGGGGGAAAGGGTAAACTAACAGCAAACATCTGATTCGAGTACACTTTTCCACCATCGAATAGACCATGAACAAATTCACGGGGGAAAGGGTAAACTAACAGCAAACATCTGATTCGAGTACACTTTTCCACCATCGAATAGACCATGAACAAATTCACGGGGGAAAGGGTAAACTAACAGCAAACATCTGATTCGAGTACACTTTTCCACCATCGAATAGACCATGAACAAATTCACGGGGGAAAGGGTAAACTAACAGCAAACATCTGATTCGAGTACACTTTTCCACCATCGAATAGACCATGAACAAATTCACGGGGGAAAGGGTAAACTAACAGCAAACATCTGATTCGAGTACACTTTTCCCACGAATAGCCATACAATACGGGAAAGGTAAACACAGAAACATTGAATCGAGAACTTTTCCACATCGAATAGACATGAACAAATTACGGAAAGGGTCAACTTTCAAAATGACTCATCGGAGACAAGAGACTCAATTCGTGGTGGAGACAGAAAAGCACGTGCATATTGATTCAAAGCAGTAAGAAAGGGAAAGAGCGAGAGTGAATCGCCATCCGTCCTTCACTCCCCCGCTCTCTCTCTCTCTCTCTCTCTCTCTCTCTCTCTCTCTCTCTCCTCCCACTCCACACACACACACACACACACACACACACACACACACACACACACACACACACACACCACTCTCTTTGTCTCTCTCTGTCTCTCTGCCTGTCTCTCGTCTGTCTGTTTTTCTCGCTCACTCACTTTCCATGTCTGTCTGTCTGCCTGCCTGCCTGACTGCCTGTCTGTCGGTCTGTCTGTCTGTCTGTCTCTCTGTCTGTGTTCTTTGTCTATCACTCATTTGCCTGCCTGTCTCTCTGTCTGTCTCTATGTATGTCTGTCTCCGTCTGCCTGTCTCTGTCTCTCTCTCTGTCTCTCTCTTCCTCCCCCCCCCTCCCCCTCGTCTCTCTCCTCCCCCTCTCTCCTAACCCCCCCCCCCCCCCCCCCCAATCTCTGTCTCTCGTCCCCCTCGGCGGGACATGATGGGTGGAGACCCAGGTAAGCCTGGTGAAACACAGCACTTTCCAGCTCCAGCGGGTGGAAGCTGTTAGTGGGATCAGTGCCGGACTGGAGGGACCCCGGGTGCAGCCGGAAAGGACAGAGACCCGCTGAAAGCCTGCACGTCCATCTCGCAAATCCCTGAATCACACAATGTCTCCCATTGTCACGTTCCGCGCCCTCCTCTGTTCACAAGTGGATCTGCTCCCGTTTCCTTCTGTCGGAGTTGCCAAGGAAGCAAACCAAACAAACAGATTAACCAAACACAAACACACAAACAAACAAACCAAAAAACGTTGCTCGAATGTGGATGTGCACGCTCTCTTTCTCTGTCTGTCTGACTGTCTGTCTGTCTCTCTCGCACTCGCTCTTTGTCTGTCTCTCTCTCTCTGTGTTTCTGTCTCTCTTTCTTTCTGTGTCTGTCTGTCTGTCTGTCTGTCTCTCTCTGTGTGTCTCTGTCTCTCCCTCTGATTCTCTCTCTCTCTCTTTCTTTCTTTCTCTCTTCCTCCCTCCCTACCTCTCTCTACACCCATCCCCCATCCTGCCCCCCCCCCCCCCCCCCCCCCCCCCGGCCCCGCATGTTTTCAATTAAGCAAAGTTCGTCATGTGTTCCCATTAGGAAGCAAGAAGCTCTTCTTCCTGCTCGGAAACCAGTCTTTCTCCCCTCACACTTTCACCACCGATGATCGATCCTTCTCACAACATCCAGCCAGGGAGGCGAGGTAACACGGAAATAGTGTCAGTACCATGCGGACCAGTGTACACTCGTCATAAGACACCGCATCTCCGAAGCCCTGATGCCAAAGCTATATAAATAACTAAGGAAAAGAATGATTACAGACTAAATTAGTCAGAGGGTCTCGTAGACGAAGCTAAGCCGATGCCTGGCTTACTTACTACGTATTAATTACTCCCACGCACAAGTGGCAAAGATGCTGAGTTATGTCCCTTTGCCCGTGTCCCGAGTCGACTTGCTGAATCGGCGTCATTCGGCGACGTTTCCAGAAAGTGCTCATTGGGTTTATTATAGTCGTGCAGAACTTGTATGGGGGGTGGGGAGGGGACGGGAGGGTGGGGAGGTGGCGACGAATACGGAAATTTAATCCCTCTGAAAGAAGAAACAAGGCAACCGTATAAATCTTTTTAAAATATCAATTTAAGCGCACATTCACTTTGACTAGGGGTGGGAGGGGAGGGGTGAGGGGAGAGAGAGAGAGCGAGAGTGAGTGAGTGAGAGAGAGACAGAGAGAGAGAGAGAGAGAGGTGACAGGCAGACATAGACAGAGACAGAGAAGGAGGTGGCAGGTGGAAGAGAGAGAGAGAGGGAGGGAGGGAGGGAGGGAGGGGTGGCAGTTGGAAGAGAGAGAGAGAGTGTGTGTGTGTGTGGGGGGGGGGGGGATGTCTGGTGGTGGTGGTTGTAGAGGTGGTAGGAATGATGGGTTAGGGGGTGGGGGTGTTACAGCTATCCAACATTTCGCGGACACCAGACCAGCACATCAAAGCAGGGAACGGGAGAGAGAGCTGCCTGGATCATGCAGCACCACTCCCACAGATGATGCAACGCTAACTGTAACAATACAACAGTGTCTTTAACAAAAAAAACGTGGTTACCTGACAATGCTGACCACACGCCACAATTATTAGGATTTTGCACTAAAACACTGTATGATCTGTGTAAGCGTTTTGAGGCCTACCATAAGGCTGAGCCAGCATTTAACGTCAAACTGATAATTGATCAAAAGAACAACTCCCCACCAAATGTTTTTCCTTGTTTTGGGGGATTTTCACCAATGAAATCACAAACAGTCTTCAATTACATGACCTCTCCTTTAGTTGACGTCACATTTCAGGCCTTTGCACACACCCGTGACCCTATCTTTGTGCAAGTTTGAAACCCTAAACAGTCCCATTTCTTCGATTTTAATCTGTCTGTTTGGAACCACCTGACGACTACAGTGTTACCCACGTACATTTCTCGTCCCGACGGCTGCATTGTTACATTTCACGTCCTGACGGTTGCATTGTTACATTTCACGTCCTAACGGCTGCATTGTTACGTTTCACGTCCTAACGGCTGCATCGATACCTTTCACGTCCTGACAGCTGCATTGTTACGTTTCACGTCCTGACGGCTGCATTGTTACGTTTTACGTCCTGACGGCTGCACTGTTACATTTCACGTCCTGACGGCTGCATTGTTACATTTCACGTCCTGATAGCTGCATGGTTACATTTCACGTCCTGACGGCTGCATTGTTACATTTCACGTCCTGACCGCTGCATTGTTACATTTCACGTCATCACGACTGTATTGTTATGTTTTACGTCCAGACGACTGCATTTGTTACATTGTTACATTTTACGTCCTGACGGCTGCATTGTTAAATTTCACGTCCTGACGGCTGCATCGTTACATTTCACGTCCTGACAGCTGCATCGTTACATTTCACGTCCTGACGGCTGCATTGTTACATTTCACGTCCTGACGGCTGCATTGCTACATTGTTACATTTCGTGTCCTGACGGTTGCATCGATACTATACACGTCCTGACGGCTGCACTGTTACATTTCACGTCCTGACGACTGCATTGTTACATTTCACGTCCTGACAGCTGCATTGTTACATTTCTCGTCCTGACGGCTGCATTGTTACATTTCACGTCTTGACAGCTGCATTGTTACATTTCACGTCCTGACAGCTGCATTGTTACATTTCACGTCCTGACGGCTGCATTGTTACATTTCACGTCCTGACGGCTGCATTGTTATATTTCACGTCCTGACGGCTGCTTTGTTACATTTCACGTCCTGACGGCTGCAGTATTACATTTCACGTCCTGACGGCTGCATTGTTACATTTTACGTCATGACGGCTGCAGTATTACATTTAACGTCCTATCAGCTGCATTGTTACATTTTACATCCTGACGGCTGCATTGTTACATTTTACATCCTGACGGCTGCATTGTTACATTTCACGTCCTGACGGCTGCATTGTTACATTTCACGTCCTGACGGCTGCATTGTTACATTTCGCGCCGTATCCAGGCAACAGGGCAAGGATTGACCACAATCATCAAGCCCAACGCAGAGTTCTATTTATGGCTAGCACGCGCTAGGTCGATTCCTTGGCCAATCAACGTCCATTCTTTTCAAGCAAAGCCGGCGTCCACGTGGAAGGCTTTAGTCGTATGTCAGCCATGCGCTCAACTGCTTCAGTCAAAATCCCAAGTGTGTGTGTGTGTGTGTGTGTGTGTGTGTGTGTGTGTGTGTGTGTGTAATATAATGATGGCGTTGAGGATTTCACGAATGACGAAGCATCATAGCCCTAGAGTGTAACAAAGCAGAACACAGCCTACTTTCCTTAACCTCTTCCGACCTACGCCCATCCCCACCCCCCACACCGACCTTTCCTATACCACCATCACTCTCCCCCCCCCCCCCCCCCCCCCAAAAAAAAAAAAAAAATAAATAAAATAAAATAAAAGAAAAAAAGAGAAAAAAACAAAACAAAACAACAAAAAATAAAAACAACAAAAAACCCTACCCGACAACAACCAACGAACAAAAAATAACCCCAAACTACAGAGCTAATCAGTACAGGAAAACGAGTGCAGGCAGTTCTTTGCTAAATCACTGCTCGTTTGACTCGGCGAAGGAAATTAGATACCGAAGACAGAAAGACATACAGACCTGACAAAAATCAAAATAGCAGCAGCAACAACAAAAACCACCACCACCACACACATCATCATCATCATCATCATCATCATCACAGCATCAATTCTTCTCTCTATCAAGGCAAAACGGGGTATTATATTTTTTTCACAATCTTACTTGTCAACCCGGCCGCTCTCTTGGATCAAACATATATTTTGAAGACTCTCTCTCTCTCTCTCTCTCTCTCTCTCTCTCTCTCTCTCTCCCTCCCTCCCTCCCTTCCCCCCCCCTCTCTCTCTCTCTCTCTCTCGTCAAAATTCGAAGATCGCCACAGAAATATACCATTACCTAACATTGATTCGTCTGTTTGATGCATCAGCGAAAAATACGATTACAAAAAGGCCCCTGTCTCTAACTCACTCTCATCCATTAACATCAATGGTTCGGATGGTTATCGTTGTCTTCAACGAACTCAGTAATTGTCACGGTTTTTGGAATGTAAAAGACTTTTTCGACGAAAAAAAAAAAAACACAGCTTCAACACAATTGAATCAGAAGACTGCTGTGAACCCAGTAAGCCACCAGAGGTTTTCAAGCCGTAACAATCGAACCAGGCCTGGGGTTAAAATTTTTCCCCACTTCAAAGTCTCTGCTCTGTCCATCCAGAAGTCACAGGGCATCTGTTTCCGTTCAAGTAAGGTTAGAAGGCGAAACGGTGAGTGATAGGCGCCGTGCCCAAGACACTGAAAACCTCCTTTACCGCTCTCTGTGGCCTTTAGGCTGTGGGATGTTAACACCTTGACCTGCAAGGTTCCACGTATGTGTCTTGTCGTCTCTGCTAGGGGCAGGCAGCCTTGTAGATTTAAGACCCCTTTAGATACTTCAACGTAGTTTCAGTTTCAGTGTTAGTATAGTCTGGCTAATCACACACATCTTTTTTTTCAGAGCAAGTTTTACGCGGAAAAGAAAGTTCTGTATCACAAATAAACAAACAAAGAAACACACACACGCACGCACGCACGCACGCACGCACGCACGCACACACACACACACACACACACACACACACACACACACACACACACACACACCACCGCATCTGTGTAGTCTTCATGCATTTAATTAAGCCTAAACTCTTGAAAAAACAAAACAAAACGTAAAAACAAAACAAAACTGTTCCACAACACATACTCAAAAGGCTTCTTTAGCCAAAAAAAAAAAAAAAAAAGAAAAGAAAAGAAAAGAAAAGATAGTACTGCAAATTAGTCACATTGTGTCCATTCTGGACAGTGTCTCAATCGTAGAGCGGACATGTTATCACCTGGAAGAGAGACAAAAAGTAAAAACTTTCACGAACAAGGATACATGAATGAACAGATCAAATAGGCAGAGGAATACGCGGATCATGAGAGAGAGAGAGAGAGAGAGAGAGAGAGAGAGAGAGAGAGAGAGAGAGAGAGAGGAGACGGGGGGGGGGGGGGGGAGAGAGAGAGGGAGGGAGGAGACAGAGAGAGAGAGAGCAGAGACAGAGACAGGCAGAGACAGACGGACAGACAGACAGACAGATGGACATACAGATAGAAGAATGGGAGGATCATATGAGAGAGAGAGAGACAGACAGACAGACAGACAAACAGACAGGTAAACAGACAGACAGACAAAGCAAAATCAAAGACAGTCACAGAAAAGTGCGCACGAAACGAGTGTTCAGGAAAAGAGGGGGGGGGGGGGGGGGGGGGGGGGGGGGGGGGGGGGGGGGGGGGGGGGGGATACCATGTATGCTTCTAGGGCGATGTGTAATGGCATCACTATAAAACGCGCGCGAACAAAGCCTCAATCTTGGCTCTCTTCACTCGCCCACTCTCTCTCACTGTTGTCTACACACGGAAACGAGGTGATGTCATGCCATGGGCACACCTGTCTCGCTTCCCTCCCTTCCTCACACTCGCGCAAGAGGTCGATCGATCGATCTCACTCGTGACAAACATTCCGCTTCACGTCTAGTTTACAGTGGAACATTCGGTTTTAGTTAGTCAACTCCACATTCCAGAAAAACAACAACAACAATAAACAAACAAATCAAACATAACAACAAAATGGAACAACCACCATCCCAATTCTGAAGTGATTTCTTGATGTTTAACGCCTTGATAACGGTGGGTGGGTGAAATGATGTTACTGACGCTAGTGCAACGTAGATTCAGAATCGCCATGAGACATGACTCAACATATGACTCAACTCTACATTCTACTTCGCCAAAGCCAGGTTCCCCCCCCCCCCCTCCCCCCCCCTCCCTGTTTCCACTCCCGTGTCACCTTAGTAAATTCCTCCCACGCCGCCC
>CM065718.1:56207446-56217446 GCA_033310375.1 Conus canariensis | reverse complement strand
TGTTCATACAGATCGCTCCTACCGAGATGTACATGGCATTAATATTTCGTCAGTCTCAGTTTAAATAATTCTAAAAAAAAAAAAATGTAAACAAGAATGAAAAGAAACGAACGAAAGAAAAATGTATTATACAACAGGTTTTTAAAATGATTCAACAAACTGAATGGATATGTGTAAAAACAAACAAACAAAAAACAAAACAAACCCAAAAAAAAAAAAACTGGCTTGAAAAAAATATACTAATCAAACGAGTATCTACCCTATAGGATCTATTAAGCATGTCAGAATTGATTGAAATCCATTGACCAGCAGCTGGTGGTGTGAATCTCTCAACCACAGGGATCCATTCACACCGGGACCGACGGCGAAAGGCAATGTCCACTCTCCCATCCGCAAAAGCATTCAACAGGTCGTCCTGATGTTCTGACAGAAATCCATCGGGTCATTGCCTGGACAGTCCCTTTCTTCCTGCCGACCAGTCGCTGTTTGTTTATTATCCTACAGCCGCTGGCGAAGACCTATCTAGAGATGCCGGTCTTGTGACATCACATAGCCAACAATGAACAAAGACCCCTCTAGAGATGCCGTCTTGTGACATCACATAGCCAACAATGAACAAAGACCCCTCTAGAGATGCCGGTCTTGTGACATCACATAGCCAACAATGAACAAAGACCCATCTAGAGATGCCAGTCTTGTGACATCACATAGCCAACAATGAACAAAGACCCCTCTAGAGATGCCGGACTTGTGACATCACACAGCCAACAATGAACAAAGACCCCTTTAGAGATGCCAGTCTTGTGACATCACATAGCCAACAATGAACAAAGACCCCTCTAGAGATGCCGGTCTTGTGACATCACATAGCCAACAATGAACAAAGACCCCTCTAGAGATGCCGGTCTTGTGACATCACATAGCCAACAATGAACAAAGACCCCTCTAGAGATGCCAGTCTTGTGACATCACATAGCCAACAATGAACAAAGACCCCTCTAGAGATGCCGGTCTTGTGACATCACATAGCCAACAATGAACAAAGACCCTCTAGAGATGCCGGTCTTGTGACATCACATAGCCAACAATGAACAAAGACCCATCTAGAGATGCCGGTCTTGTGACATCACATACCCAACAATGAAAAAAGACCCATCTAGAGATGCCAGTCTTGTGACATCACATAGCCAACAACGAACAAACAGCCAACAATGAACAAACAGCCAACAATGAGCAAACAGCCAACAGTGAACAAACAGCCCACAACGAACAAACAGCCTGACCGACCAGAATCAACGTCGAACCTTTTCTCTCCTTTTCTAAGGGGAAAAACTCATTCGGGTCACGAAGAGGTCAAGGGCAAGGGCTAGAGGTAAAGACTGGATGGCACAGAAGAGGGAGGATTGTTGAGAAAACGAGGATGAGGGTGGAGGAGGGGAGAGGAGGAGGAGGAGGAGGAGGGAGGAGATGATTGTGCAGAATCGAACACATCGGCATGGGGATACGGTTCCTGTGCTCCCTTTCTCTGCGACAAAACACGACAAGAAACAAAACAAAACAGCGCCACATCAGACAGACGTCAAACAAACATCCGGGGTGACAATCTTGCCCAAACATCAGCTCCTACGGCCTGGTGCTTCCACCGCCTGGAGGATCAAAAGCACTTGAGGGATAGGGTGGGCATAAGGGGCGGGGGTGGGGGGTGGGGGGGTGGGGGGTTGGGGGGAGGTGTAGAACCTCGGTGACTGGAGAGACAGTACAGGGAGGAACACACTCACGATGCCGCTGTTACATACATAATTTAGCGGTTCTGTTATCACTTCCAGAACGGCCTTTTTCTGACGGTACCGAGGTTGTTGCTGTTGTTGTTGTTGTTGTTCTTGTTCTTGCAGATAGAAGTACGGCCTTGTTCCAGACTGCGAATTATAAATGTTGTTACGGGTAATTTAGGGGGGGGGGGGGGGGGTAGGGTAGGAGGGAGGCGAATAACGCACCTCCGTTCACATCATGGGGGGAGGGGTGGGGGTGGGGGCACATCCAGGCAAGGGGAGAGAGGGGGGAAGGGGGAAGAAATCAGATGAAACGACTCCAGAACAAATCCGATGGTACTGAAGCCGACACTGAAAATGAAATCATTGCAATTCGCGGACCTGTCGTGCCCCCCCCCCCCCCCCCCCCCCCTCTCTCTCTCTCTCTGTGTTTTATACTGTGTAAAAAGGTTACACTGTCAGTATCCTTAATACCTGAAGGGCTGTTAGTATCCTTAGTCCCTGAAGGGACAAGGGCCAGATAAAAAAAAGTATCTTCTTGCTCTTCAGTTATCCTTGGGAATGAAAATCATCTCTCTCTCTCTCTCTCTCTCTCTCTCTCTCTCTCTCTCTCTCTCTCTCTCTCTCTCTCTCTCTTGCTGTGGCCTCTCGCAATACGCATTCTTTCGTTTGTAGATTTGAGAGTGTACGACTAAGGCGTGGGTAGGGAGTTGGGGTGAGGACGCATTTTTATGTTGTGAGTTCTGCTACTCTTTTTTTTTTGTGCATTTACTTTCTTCTGAGATTATAAATAAATGTTAGCGAACGCCCAGAGAACGTGGACAAACGAGTCACAAGACGAAACACAACGCGTTTCGACTCTTAGGTCTTCATCAGGTGAGACATAAACGAATAAAACAACGAAAATTTACTTAGCTTTGATCGCTTCAGATCACTTCACAGGGTTCAGCGCAAGGAAGATTCAACGCCTTCTTCCTTGCGCTGAACCTGTGAAGTGATCTGAAGCGATCAAAGCTAAGTGAATTTTCGTTGTTTTATTCGTTTATATCTCACCTGATGAAGACCTAAGAGGTCGAAACGCGTTGTGTTTCGTCTTGTGACTCGTTTGTCCACGTTCTCTGGGCGGTTCGCTAACATTTATTTAAGATTTGTTTAGATTTCCGCCTGCAGTCCTCTGGCTTTGCAACTAGATCTTTTTTTCTGAGATTGCTTAGTTCCCGTCCGTTTCCCCTCACGGACAATGGCTGAAAAAAAACCCATACACATGTATTTGCTTATCTATTACTCGCGTTTATAGTTTGTCTTCTCTCTCTCTCTCTCTCTCTCTCTCTCTCTCTCTCTCTCTCTCTCTCTCTCTCTCTCTCTCTCTCTCTTCATTGAGATTGTGGCTTTCACACAACATTACACCGACTTGCCAAAAAGGCGTGTAGACAAACCATTCTCTAAACTAGACATGTACTGAACGTCTTGCTCAACCCCCGCTGATTTGTTATGGCTGTGTTGACAGTGTGTTCAGGGAAACATACACTGCATGACAGCGAACCACCCCCTCTCTCTGTGTCTCTGTCTCTCTCTCTCTGTCTCTCCTCGGTGCACGTGTACGCTCTCACTCCGTAGTTACATTGATTTTAGCCCGTTTGTATGATAAGAGGCATCGCAGAAGCAGTTATCAGCTAAAGTCGTTGATTACTGTCAGCTCGCGCGAGAAGGAGGGAGAGAGAGAGAGAGAGAGAGAGAGAGAGGAGAGAGAGAGAGAGAGAGAGGAGAGAGAGAGAGAGAGAGAAAGAGAGAGAGAGACAGAGAGAGACAGAGAGAGAGAGGGGGAGAGAGAGAGAGAGAGAGAGAGAGGAGACAGAGAGAGAGAGAGGGGGAGAAGAGAGAGAGAGAGAGAGAGAGAGAGAGTGTGTGTGTGTGTGTGTGTGTGTGTGTGTGTGTGTGTGTGTGCGTGCGCGCGCGCGTTTGTGTGTGCATGTACGCACGGGGAAAACAACGTGTGCATGCTTGGGTGCGTGTGTGGTGTGTGTGTGTGTGTGTGTGTGTGTGTGTGTGTGTGTGTGTGTGTGTGTGTGTGTGTGCGTGTGCGTGAGTCTGTATGTGTGTGTGCGCGCACGCGCGCACTCGCTCTCTGTGTGTGTGTGTGTGTGTGTGTGTGTGTGTGTGTGTGTGTGTGTGTGCATGTGTGTGCGTGAGTCTGTGTGTGTATGTACCTCTCACAAACACCACCAAATAAACATCGGAACACCAGAAAGTTCTAGTCTCCTCCAAGGCTGCACCCAAGGCCTATGTATACCGGGTGACATAAAGGACACAAATAGCCCACGCATCCTTTTGACAGCAAGATTTTTTTGTTTTTGTCTGTTTCATTTCTGGTCATTTTGTCTTTGAAACGGCCGCAGACACCGAATTTAGAACTCGAGTTCTAAATCTGGCAGCCTGTCTCTGATTCTGTACTCACCAAAGAAAAAAAAAACAAAGGAAAAAAGAATGGCCAAGACATCTTCGATTCTCGTTTAACCCACATGTTTAGTACGTCCACCCACCCGCCATTTTTCTTTCTCTGTCCTCCCTCTCCGCTCCTCTCAAAGGCTCAGGGTGAAGATACCGTCTTCTCCCAATCGTCCTACACGGCAGCATTCCTTCGGTTTTCCTTCCAGCCTTCTGTCTTTCCTAGACTGTCCGACTTCCTTTCTTCAGCCTTCATTCTTCAGCCTGAAGTGCCTATTAAAACATCTACGTATTGAAAAGCTATCACCTCTAACCACCTTCTTTACATGCCTGTGTTGGCTGGATCCCAGTGGCCCCTATTCATCATGTCTGCTATTTGTCGATTCTGCTGAAGAGGAGACCAAGAGCCGAAACTAGTGTCCAGCCTATGCTAAAAACACTTGTTTCCTTCAAGATGTGGACTGTTCAACTGCTCAAGCGCCCGTGAAGTGAATTCCCCTTCTCGGGGGGAACTGCGTCGTACTTCAAAAAGAAAAAGAAAAAAGCGTTCGGATCTGAGGGAAATTGGATGCTCCCAGTTGGCAACCAGCGCACAAAAGGTTTCGATCGAACTTTCCTCCTCTCTTTTATGACCGAATTTTTTCAACTTCATTGATCACCAACGTCTGTTTCCCTCTTCCATTCGGTTGTTCGGTCTACTCTTATTTCTGTCTCCCCAGCTTCTTTATGTCTTTGTCGCTTTGATTCTCTCTCTCTCTCTCTCTCTCTCTCTCTCTCTCTCTCTCTCTCTCTCCTTCTTCTTCTTTCCTCTCTCACCCTCTCTCTCTCTCTTTCTCCCCTTCCATCCTTCCCCTCTCTCTCTGTTTTGTGTTTAATTGTTAATACATCTAAATTTGATTTGAAATCTCTCTCTCCCTCCCCCCCCTCCCCCCCCCCTCTCTCTCTCTCTCTCTCTCCTCGTTTGACATTTCCCCCATCATTAGCCAGGATTTAAACACAGGTTAATAGTCTGAACACACACACACACATTGTCTCAGGGTTTTCACTCCATTTCTACGATCATCCAGGGTGCAGTCACAGCCGGTAGATGAGAGTGGTGTTCTCGGTCATGTCTGTCGGTTTGTCTTCGGTCTGTCTGCCTTGAAGATTACTCAGAAAACAATGTTCACAAGGTTAGATGGACGGTCACGATGTCACTCTGCCCATCATTTGATTTCTGGAAAGGATATTCGTACATTTCCTTGCCGATTCGTGGATGGAATGCTGTGATATTCCTCATTGATCTGTGGAAGGGATACTATAATATTCCTTACTGAAAGTGGAAAGGGTATTGTGATATTCCCAACTGCATTGTGTAAGGGACTCTGTGACATTCCTCACTGATTCTGTGGAAGGAATGCATTGATATTCCTCCCTGATCTGTGGAAGGGATACTGTGATCTTCCTTAAAGATTTGTGGAAGGGAAGGGGCGCTGTGATATTCCTCACCGATTCATGGAAAGAGTATTGTAATGTTCCTTCTTTATTTATGGTGGGGATAATGTGATATTCCCTACTGCTTTATATAAGGGATACTGTGATATTCTTGACTGATTTGTGGAAGGAATATGTGATATTCCTCACTGATTTATTGTGGGGAATATGTAATATTCCTCACTGATTTATGATGGGTAATTTGTGGTATTCCTCACTGATTTATGGTGGAGAATACGTGATATTCTTCACTGGTTTATGGTGGGGAATATGTGATATTCCTCATTGATTTATGGTGGGGAATATGTAATATTCCTCACTGATTTATGATGGGGAATATGTGATATTCCTCACTGATTTATGGTGGGGAATATGTGATATTCCTCACTGATTTATGGTGGGGAATATGTGATATTCCCCACTGATTTATGGAGGGAATAGTGTGATATTCCTTGCAGATTTGTGAAAAGTATACTGTGATATTCCTTAGTGGTTTGTGGAAGGAACACAGTGATATATCTCATTGTTTCGTGGAAGGGATACTATGATATTCCTCGCAGATTTATAGACGGAACGCTGATAAAAAAAATATTCATTACAGATTTGTGGAAAGAACATTGTAATATTCCTCGAAGATTTGTGAAGAAGATACTGTGATAGTTCCACTGATTTGTGGAAGGCATGCTGTGATATTGCTTACTGATTTCTGGAAAGAATACTGTCATATTCCTGACTGATTTGTGGGAGGAATACTGTGATATTGCTTCCTGATTTGTGGGAGGAAGAGTCTGACATCCTTCATCGATTTATGTTAGAGCTACTCTGGTATTCTTTATTCACCTGTAATCTTCCTCACTGGTTTCTGGAAGGAATACTGTGATATTCCTTAGCGATTTGTGGAATGAACAGTCTGATATCCTTCATCGATCTCTGTAAGAACTACACTGGTATCATTTCTTTACCTGTAGACGGGTTACTGTAATATTCCTCACTGATTTCTGGAAGGAATAATGTGATATTTCTTACTAATTTTGTGGAAGGAACAATCTGATATCCCTCATCGATTTATGTAAGAGTTACTCTTGCATAACTTACTTACCTGTGGATGGGTTACTGTAAAAAATATTCCTCACTGATTTGTGGATGGGATACTGCCACATTCCTCACTGATTAGTGAAATGCTTACTCTGATAACCCTCACTGATTCATGTAAGAGACACTCTGGTATTGCTTACTGATTTGTTGAATGGATATTGTGATATAGTACCCTGATATCCCTCGCAAACTTCACCTCTCTCGTTCATATCTGAGAAGGATACGCCGATAGTCCTCACTGAGTTGTAGTAAGTATTCTCCAATAACCTTTACTGATATGTGGAAGGGTTACTCCAAATCCGCTTGCTGTTTCTGGAAGGGATACTCACACATACCTCACTAAAGAACTGGATGGAGTACTCTCATATGCTTCAGTGATTTATGGGAGGGATGCTCTGTGATACTCAATCCGGATTTCTGAAAGGGATACTGTGGCTTACGTAACTAATGTCTAGAAGGGATACTTTGGTATCACTCACTGAATTTCTAGAATCCATGTCTGGAAGGAACACCCTGTTATCACTTATTGATTTCTGCAAAGGATGCCTCGATGTCCCTCGCTGATTTCAGGAAGGAATGCCAACGATATCCCTCCCTAATACCCGGAAAAGGACACCCTGATACCCCTCTTTGATTTGTGGAAGAATTACCCTGAAATCCCTCTCTGGTTCAGCGCAGGAACACTCTGGTCACCCTCACCGATATATGGAAGGAATACTGTGATATCCCTCAGAGGGTAATTCCAGCCTATACACTGGCTGGAGAATAATGGGACTGTCATCAATCTTTTGGAGCGAGAGGGGCAGTCGGCCGACTCCTCGCGCCGTTGGCCTGCTTTGGGCAGAGGGAGATTGGTGGCTGCCCATCTCACTGATCTATCACGGCCTGTCGGCCACAGGAAACACATGATTGGGCCAGCTTCCCCTGGGCATTCGATTGGTCTGTCTGTCTGTCGGTCTGTTTGTCTGTCTGTACGTAAATGTCCTATCCTTATGTGTGTGTGCGCGTGTCGTGCGTGCGTGCGTGCGTGCGTGCGTGCGTGCGTGCGGCGGCGTGTGTGGTGGTGTGTGTGTGTGTGTGTGTGTGAGAGAGAGAGAGGAGAGAGAGAGAGAGAGAGAGAGAGAGAGAGACAGACAGACAGTGCGCACGTGTGTGTGTATGTGTGTGTGCGTGCGTGCGTGCGTGCGTGTGTGCGCGCGCGCGCGCTGTGTGTGTGTGTGTGTGTGAGTGAGTGAGAGTGTGTGCGTGCGTGTGAGTGTTGATAAGAATTTCCATTAAACGCAATGAATATTTATTACCAAGGATTGCACTAGCATACATTGTATTCATTTACTGTGACGCGTTATTCTTGATCTCTCCCTCCTCCCTGCCCCCCCCCCCCCCTTCTGTCTTTCCCTCCCCCCTTCTGTTTTTCCCTGTCCCCCCCCCTTCTGTCTTTCCCTGTCCCCCCCTTCTGTCTTTCCCTGTCACCCCCCCTTCTGTCTTTCCCTGTCCCCCCCCCTCCTTCTGTCTTTCTCCCTTCCCCCAACTGTCTCCCTGCTTTTCAGATAGCATATGTCTTAGCATATGGGCGTACTTGCACACATGCAATTTGCATATACACGCATATAACTCGTCGACTTATTGTATTGCATGGCTTCTGCATTGTGCATGAACGTATGTTTGTATGTAGTCATGTATATGTGTATGCATGGTCTCTTATGTGTGTATTTAAATGTATGTATGCATGTATGTATGACTGCATGTTTGGATGGACGTATGTATGTGTGGATATATAGTTGCATGTATGGATGGATGTACGTAAGTTTATGTATGTGTATGTATTGTATGTATGTATGCATGTATGTATGTGTGTATGCATGTATGTGTGTGTATGTATGTCTGTATGTATGTCTGTATGTATGTAGGCACGTGTGTACGCATACACATACATATATGCATGCATGCACGCATGTATAAATGAATGAAAGTATGAGTGGATGGATGAATGGATGGACGGGCGGACGGACGTATTTATGAATGGACATGTGTGTGTGTGTGCGTGCGTGTGTGCGAGCGTGGCGTACGTGCATGCGTGCGTGCGTGTGCGTGTGTGGTGTGTGTGTGTGTGTGTGTGTGTGTGTGTGTGTGTGTGTGTGTGTGTGTGTGTGTGTGTGTGTGTGGAAATGAAAAACCTGGGAAACTGGTGTTAAATATAAAAAAAACCCTTCACTAGCAGCAAATAGTGACCATTGTAATCCATCTTGAAGACAGAGTCAATCATATTGCCTGCTCCGAGGCCTTTCGTCCGCTGATTCGGACTCGGACTATGTATAATAGATATAATTATATGTATGCATATATGTGTGCATTTAAATACCAAGTATAAGACTGTATGTTTTTAAGTATGTGTATGTGCACACACACTAAGCCAAGCCATGCAAATTATACGATTAACAGCCAGTTCAGTCGTTCGTTCGTTCCTTCCTTGCTACTTTTCCTGTTGTTCAGTGAGTGCATCCTGACCTCATCCAGTCAGACCGACCAACACAAGGCCACAATCCGCCATATTGATTGCCCTCTACCCCCGCCCCCCTCCCTTCGCCTGCTTCACAGCACTACCTCACACCGCTGTCCCTCGGCCTGTGCGACTGTATGGTGAAATAACACGTGTCAAAAGAGAGATTTCCGCTATAAAGCGCCAGAAATGCGCATGAACGTTGTGCCTTCCTTATGATATACCATTCGCTATCAACAACGTGTTTATGGAGTGCTGGGGTTCGCGTGACGTCAGACATAAACACTTTACAGCAGACTCCATGGCAACACGGTTCAGAGACGTTTCTTTGGATGTGATTTTCGAGGTCCTGGGGAGATAAAGATTTCCCATCTGATCTATGATTTTATGGTTGAAAAAAAAAAAGAAAAAGAAAAAGCAGCAACTTCAGCATATTTTGCACATTGTGTTACAAAATGATACTTTGATTTTGTTGTTGTTGCTGTTGCTATAACAACTAAGTAAGTAATTGTCTTCGACTAGGTGACAGCGCTGATGTCGCCTTACTTGCTCAGATGGGTACTAACAAACAAAACAAACAAAAAAAAACAACAAAACCCAAAACATGAATTTAATCAAATTGAACGAATGTCTGTCTGTGTGTGCGCGCGCGTGCGCGCGTGTGTATGTGTGTGTGTGTGTGCATGCGTGCGTGCGTGCACGCGTGTGTGTGTGTGTGTGT
>CM065718.1:56192446-56197446 GCA_033310375.1 Conus canariensis | reverse complement strand
ACACACACACACACACTCTCTCTCTCTCTCTGTCTCTCTCTGTCTCTCTCAACAGACACACACACATGCAGAGAGAGAGAGAGAGAGAGAGAGAGAGGCAGAGAGAGAGAGAGAGAGAGAGACAGAGAGAGAGAAGGAGAAGAGAGACGAGAGACAGAGAGAAGAGAGAGACAGAGAGAGAGAGAGAGAGAGACAGAAGACAGAGAGAGACAGAGACAGGAGAGACAGAGAGAGAGAGAGACGAGAGAGAGACGAGAAGAGAGACAGAGACAGAGGACAGAGAGCAGAGAGAGAGACAAGAAAAGAGAGAGAGACAGAGAGAGAAGAGAGAAGAGAGAGAGAGAGAGAGAGAGAGAGAGAGAGAGAGAGAGAGAGAGAGAGAGAGAGAAGAGAGAGAAACTGTGGAGACGATGGACAGCGATATTCAAATCGAACACAAGACATGGTTGTCTCCACAACAGATGCAATCGAGCTGGGTGTGTCTGCAAGAGAGAATTGAAACGATCCCCATGCTCTCTGTCTGTCTGCCTGTCTGTCTGCCTGTTTGTCTGTCTGTCTGTCTGTCTGTCTCTCAATAAAAAAAAAGGTTAGATATTTTCACACCAAAGACCGATTTACCACTGTTATCCTGACACCTACCACCAAAGACTGAAGCTTTTCCGAACCTGTTAAAACATTTCTCTGTTTACCTTGACTATCATAAACAAAGCCTGGCATAAGCTGTTATTAGCAGAGTTAAAAAAAAAAAATCCTGATAAGTACCGTCACATATTTCATACAATGCCCATTGTTATCATGGTCCTATTCGTTTTCATCAAAGCCTAGAAGTTTTCGCGGTCACGGCTAGAACAGTCTGTTTTACTCTGGCATCTACCATCAAAGTATGATGTTACCTTCCATGCTGTTGACAATTTATTTTTTTTTAATTTTTTTTTTGGGGGGGGGGGGGGGGGGTAACTCCGATCACTATAACCAAAGCCTTATGTAATGTTCCCAATAGTTACCAGTCTTTTTTTTTTTACCTTGACCACTCACATCGAAGCCTAATGTTGTTACCCTGCCCATTGCTGTTAACAGGCTGTCATCTTGACCTCTACTGTCTAAAACCTACCGTTACCCTGTCCACTGTTACCATATGTCCATAAACCATCCTCTACCTTCAAAGCCTCATATTACCCTGTACGCTGTTACCAATGTCTATTACCCAAACATTTACCATCAAAGCCTAATGCTATCCAGCACGCTGTTACCAATATCTATTACCCAAAACAATTTACCATCAAAGCTATCCAGCATGCTGTTACCAATATCTATTACCCAGACCTTTACCATCACAGCCTGGTACTACCTTGCACGCTGTTACCAGTATCTATTATCCAAACATTTACCATCAAAGCCTAATGCTATCCAGCACGCTGTTACCAATATCTACAACCCAAACAATTTACCATCACAAGCTGATATTACCCTAAACGCTGTTACCATTGTCTATTGATCAGATCTCTACCTTCAAACCGGATACTACCCTGCCAGCTGTTATGAATGTCTCTTACCCAAACATCTACCATCAAAGCCTAATGCTACCCTGCCAGCTGTTACTAATGTCTCTTACCCAAACATCTACCATCAAAGCCTAATGCTACCCTGCTAGCTGTTACTAATGTCTCTACCCAAACATCTACCATCAAAGCCTAATGCTACCCTGCTAGCTGTTACTAATGTCTCTTACCCAAACATCTACCATCAAAGTCTAACGCTACACTGCCAGCTGTTACTAATGTCTCTTACCCAAACAGCTACCATTAAAGCCTAATGCTACCCTGCCAACTGTTACCAAAAGCCCGTTCTTGCTTTGCAGCGTGTAACTTGAACCTAACAGTTCTCTATGTCGCTTAATCTAACAAGCCACTGAACAAGCCAAAACTGGAATAAATACACAAAGCAAGGTGCCAATTAACGCTTTATTCAACACGCAATAAAATAAAAAAAAACAACAACAGATGAGGCAATTTTCGAAAACTCGTTTTTCTTCTGACATCATAGACAACAGACACACAACTGGCACCACAAAACAAGACTTCACAGACAATCGTCGCAAGCAGAATCTGTTATGTGCAATTTCATGTCTGATATTTGATTTGTGACGTCTACAAAGGACATATTTATCGACCATTCACATGTCTGTTTTGTGTTGTGTATTAAATCGAGCGTGAGTGACTTGGCACCTTCTTGTGTGTATGCTGATGCTGTAGTTTGTCTTGCGTTCAGTATTGCCACGATCTGTTTCGGTGTCATGACAAGCCGTGAGATCAATGCCAGATAAAATATGCCAGAACACAAGGAAAAAGACATCGTCAGACCCGGAACAGACAGCAAGTCAACAGCGTTCACGTTTCCAAGGAGACCGAAGAGCTGTCTTTCATAGTTCCAATTAAGCTTAAGGTCCACACCCTTATACAATGATATATATATATATATATATATATATATATATATATACATAGCAGACAGGGCTAGAACTATCCAAGAATAGTGCTGGAAGGGAAGCTATCTTGCACTACATCACACACCCAGAACGACAACACATTAAGACAGGGTAACGAAAATGACGATGTTCATGTTGCGGCGCACACGAGATTCGAACCGGTGACCTTTGACTTCAATCGAGGTGCTTTTTTTTTTTTTTTAACCCACTACGCCAACTCAGTGCCCAAAGAGTCTTCCACAAGACAGCACTGAGTATTCGCGGGGAGAGGGGATGGTAAGGTGGGGGTGAGGGTAGTAGTTGGATGGCGTGGAGAGGTGGGGTGGGGTGGGGTGGGGGGTGGGGGCAGAGAAAAAGAGGGTCGGGTCGTAGGCGTAAGGATTAATGATCCTAGACACCATGTCTGGCGGATTAGTTCTCCTTCCTCCCACCACCCCCTTCGTCCTCCTCCCCCCTCCTCATCCCCAGCGTGTGGTGTCAATAAACCACCAGGTGGCAGAGGGAGGGGAAGTAAGCATGCGTGTAGAGAATGGGAAGGGGAGTGTGGGGGTGGGGGTGGGGTGGGGGGTGGGGCGCTGGAATAGGGGAGTGGTGGTAGTGGTGGTAGGTGGGTGGGTGGTAGGGTGAGGGGTAATGCTGATCATATTGGCAGGTGAAACTGATGAGAGGAGGTGTGATTTACGGGGAAATCATAAGGGTAGTCACCTTTCAGCGTGTGTGTGTGTGTGTGTGTGTGTGTGTGTGTGTGTGTGTGTGTGTGTTGTGTGTGTGTGTGTGTGTGCGTGTGTGTGTGTGTGTGTGCGCGCGCGTGCGTGCGTGTGCGTGTGTGTGTGTGTGTGTGTGTGTGTGTGTGTGAGTGTGTGTGCGTGTGTATGTGTGTGTATGCGTGCGTGCGTGCGTGTGTGCATGCGTGCATTCGTGTGTACGAGACTGCGTGCGTGCGTGAGCGCGAACGAGTGTGCGTGTGCGTGCGTGCGTGCGTGCGTGCGTACGTGTGTATGCGTGTGTGTGTGTATGCGTGTGTGTGTGTGTGTGTGTGTGTGTGTGTGTGTGTGTGTGTGTGGAGAGAGAGAGAGAGAGAGAGAGAGTGTGTGTGTGTGTGCGCGTGCGTGCGTGCTTGCGTGAGTGCGCCCGCGCGTTTCTGTGTGTGTGCGCGTGTGCATGTGTGTGTATGCGTGCGTGCGTGCGTGTGTATGTATGTGTGTGGTGCCTACTCTGCAGGCGAGTGCTGAGTGCTATGTATAGTGCAGGTCCAGGCCCACATGTTCTCTGCTGCTGTGGACGCTTCATCTCAGAGCCAAGAAGCACAAACCGGGGAAACAGAGATATACGACCCATACAGCCCAAGGTAGATCAATAACCAGGAGGGAGACGAACAGAAGGACGAGGGGTGGGGGGGGGGGGGGAGGGAGGAGAAGGAGCAGAAGGAGAAGAATGAGAACGAGGAGGAGGAGGAGGAGAAGGAGAAGGAGTAGGAGGAGGAGGAGAATGAGGAGGAGGAGAAGGAGGAGGAGATGTAGTAGGAGGAGGAAGAAGAAGCGGAGGAGGAAAAGAAGGAAGAGGAGGAGGGGGAGGAGGAACAGGAAGAGGAGGAGAAGGAGGCGGAGGAGGAGAAGGAGAAGGAGGAGGTGGAGTATGAGGAGCAACTGAAAGAAGAGGAGGAGGAGCAGGAGAAAGAGGAGGAGGAGGAAGAGCAGAAACAGCAGGAGCAGCAGGAGAAGCTAGAGCAGAAAGAGGAGAGGGAGCAGGAGAAGGAGGAGGAGGAGAAGGAATAGAAGGAGGAGGACGAGGAGGCGGAGGAGGAGAAGGAGAAGGAGGAGGAAAAAGAGAAGGAGGAGAAGAAGCAGGAGGAGAAAGAGAAGAAGAGAAGAAGAAGAAAGAAGAAGAAGAAGAAGAAGAAGAAGAAGAAGAAGAAAAGAAGAAGAAGAAGACCAATAACAACAATAACAACAACAACAAAAACAATAATAATAACAACAACGAACAAATGCAAGAACATGCACAACAACATGATGAGCATTAACAAGGAAAAATACAAGAAGAAGAAGAAGAAAAGGAGAGAGAGAAAGAGAAAGAACAGACAGACAGACAGACAGATTGAGAGACCAATAGACAGCGATGGAGACAGAATGAACGGGAGATATTGGCAAAAGAAAGAGGGAGAGGAAAGGTAGATGTGGGGAGGGGGGGGGGTTGGAGAGGAGGAGGGGAGGTAAGGAATGGCGTGCGCGCGCGCGCGCGCGCGCGCGCGTGTGTGTGTGTGTGTGTGTGTGTGTGTTTGTGTTGGGGGGGGGGGGGGGGGGGCAGGATTCTAAGTTCCAATTATCGTACCAGGTCCTGTTGACATTTCTACATAAATCCCCTATCTGGAACTATTCTGCCATCCCGGCGAAACCGTAGCTAGTTTCTGGTGAAAATGTCTGCAAATGCCACGACCTGGCTTTTTTGGAACCATGCACACCCATTCCACAGAAATGAGACAAAAGTCACATCCATACATTTATTCCAAAATGGA
>CM065718.1:56190818-56192346 GCA_033310375.1 Conus canariensis | reverse complement strand
TTTTTTTCCCCTTCATTCTATCCCTTTCTTCCTTGTCTTTTTTTCTTTCTTCCTTAGTTTCTGTCTTTTCTTTCTTTCTTTCTTTCTTTCTGTCTTTTTTTTTTCTTCTTATGCTCCAATCTTCTTCCTACCAGCTATTTCTGTCCCTCTAGAGATACTGCGTAAAACAAATAAAGGCAGATTTCCGATTGATTCCTTCCTCCTGTTTTGACATTATTTATTCATTTGCTTTATGGCTGTCCTTCGCCCCCTACCCCATTTCTGCTTATTCCCTCCCCCCCCCTCCCCCCCCCCCCAACCCCTTTGACCTCACACTTTTCGTGTGAAGAGCCCCATTTCCCATAATAGTCTTTTCGCATAATCCCATTTGCCATAAATGTCAATAAACTTAATGCCGACTTGCATCAACCATTTACATACTTCCAATTTGTTTTAACAGCTCTCTGTCTGTCTGTCTGTCTGTCTGTCTCTGTCTCTGTCTCTCCTCCCCCCCCTCTCTCTCTCTTTTCTGATTAAAGATTCGTTCCTCATTAGGATTTTATTCAACAAACTCACCAGTATCACCACAGACAAAGTTAAACATGAATCGCGTAAACCATAATATACATTTCTAATCATGGTGCACCTGTATAGATGAAGATGACGATCCTGACAATGTTGAAGATGATTATTATGATGGTGACGTGAGAGGATTGCTGGATTTATGCCAGCAGGAATTGAGTAACCGCAGATAGGTGAACGTTCAAACAAGAAAGAAAGAAAGAAAGAAAGACACAAGAGAAAAAAAAAAAAAAGAAGAAAAATGAAAAGAAAAAGTCAACCAACGATGCCACTCGAGCGCGTTTTAAACGGTCGCAGAAAACGGGATCTTAATGATGATCAATGGCTATGAAGATGTCAGAATTTCGTGTATCGTTCAGCCAGACTTATGTCTTAAAGCATCCGTATAAAGAAAAGCTGGGGTCTGATGGGGCTTCCTTCCTTTCCTCTGAACCTTCGTGACAAACAAGACAAATATGGTCTGTAAGTGCTTAGAGGTACGACTTCTTTTCGGTCTTATTTTCTATGACATGATGACTTTCATTGCTTTTGTTTTGTCTTATCTTCTGTGGCAAGACTTTTATTATTTTGTTTTTCTTTCTGTCTTATCTTCTGTGGCAAGACTTTTATTATTTTGTTTTTCTTTCTGTCTTATCTTCTGTGGCAAGACTTTTATTATTTTGTTTTTCTTTCTGTCTTATCTTCTGTGGCAAGACTTTTATCATTTTGTTTTTCTTTCTGCTTTATCTTCCGTAGCATGACTTTTATTGTTTTTTTTTGTATGTTTAATCTTCTGTCGCATGACTTTTTTTCACTGGCTTATCTTCTGTGGCAAGACTTTTATTATTTATTTTTTTTTAGTTCTGTTTCAGCTTCTGTGGCATGACTTATTGTTTTTCTTTCTGTCTTCTGTGGCATGACTTTTATTGTGTTTTTTTTTCTTCTTATCTTCTGTGGCATAACTTTTATTGTTTCTTTTCTGTTTTAT
>CM065718.1:56173318-56185818 GCA_033310375.1 Conus canariensis | reverse complement strand
AGGCACGCAGGCACGCGCATGCACGCACACACACACACACACACACACACACACACACACACACACACACACACACACACACTCGCCCGCCCGCATGTACACACACACATATACACACACATATACACACATGCGCACGCACGCATCCACACGCACACACACACACACACACACACACACACACACACACACACACACACACACACACACACAAAGGGCGCAAGTCATCAGATATATCTCAGTGCTCATAACCTACAAACCGAAAGAGGCAAAAGGAAAAAAAAAAAAAGCAAAGAAAAACAAAACAAAACAAAATAAGTAAAAAAAAATCCCGCATATACCCCAAAGGAAAGGTACCGCTATGAACAACTAGCGGAGTGGCTGACGATGGAATTATTCCTTCAATAGTAGGTCCACACGCAGACTGCACACGCTCAAATGAGCAGAACCGGTATCATCTGACACACTAGATCCAAACTTGTGTAAACAGTGATCAACATGAAATGCTCTACAGCGAGGACCGACCCATGGTGCAGCACAACAGGGTCAAGGTCAGGGTTCAGGTTGCAGGAGACCGCACACCTCTGTCGCAGTTGAACGGATCCTGGATCTGTCTGTCCTTAGATCCGGATCAGCGCCACGAATCAACACTACATTTGACACGTTCGATTCTGAGCCACATTCAATCATTCGCGTCACGTCTTGCCACCATCGGTTCCGTGTGTGTGTGTGTGTGTGTGTGTGTGTGTGTGTGTGTGTGTGTGTGTGTGTGTGTGTGTGTGCGTCATCTGGTTGACGGATCTTGGATCCGCTCTTTATCCAGATCCGCACCATTGTTTTCGCACAGAAATAGAGTAGCTTCGCCCTTAAGCCACATTGAGTCTGTGCACCAAATTTGGTTACAATAGGTTCGTTAGAGTCTGCATAATCTTGCTTACAGACAAACAAACAAACAAACAAACCATCAGATGCAAGCCGGTTTCAAATTAGCGGTACAGTAAATCTTCTTTTAATTTTGCACAAGACGCGAGTGAAAACATCACCTTGTTGGCGGACGTGACAATGCTCCTGTACATAGGCCTATACAAGTATTGAAAGCATAAACCATGACCTGTACTACCGATGAGTATGACTTTATTACCATGCCGTGTTTATGGCACCCAGAAGGATTTACCGCGACAATTAGAAGAGTCTCAATCGGAATCTGGAAGGCATGAATGCCGCTGGGACCAACGAACCAACATCCCACCCTCAGTGCCCCCAAAGCCCATTGTCAATGAGCCCAGTGCGTGAACTTCCCACTTTGTAAAGCGCTGACGGGTCGGGCGGGTGGGTGACCTGTCCCTGCGTTGATTGGTGTAGCACTGATCTCCCCTGCCCTCCCTACATTCCCATCTCATCGCAGCAGGCGCTAACGAAGCGCGCACTGCTCCTCGCTGCCAATGGCGTTAGGCACGTAATAAGTCACGTGCTGATGGCTTGGAAACGCGGCGGGTGCCTTGGTGTTTTTTTTTACTCATCTGTGGCCTGTCCGTTCGCCGCACCTGATTTTGAGGTCAGTCCATAATTGAAGAATGCACAATTCTCTCTGTCTGTCTCTCTCATTCCCCTTTAAATGGGTCAATAGCCTTACCTAATGATAATCTGAAATCAGTAATATCTCTCTGTGTCTCTGTCTCTGTTCTCTCTCTCTTCTCTCTCTCTCTCTCTTTCTCAGTCCAATCTCTCTCTCTCTCTCTCTCTCTCTCTCTCTCTCTCCATCTCAGTTCCATCTCTCTCTCTCTCTCTCTCTCTACTTCCCTCTGTGACCCTCTTTTTTCCACTCCTCACACACACACAACACACACACACACACACACACCCCACACACACACACACACACACACACACCGTCTCTCCCCGTTCATCCAACATGGTTTGCAGTCAAGCAGGGAGTCGTGCACAGCACTATCCCCCTCCCCCCCCCCTCCCCCAGTGATGCTCTCCACTTGTCCCCTCCTGTAAGAGCCATCCGTTGTCTCCTCCATTTCAGACCAAGTGGGGCATTGCGTCATGTCGCGCTGTCACTCGCATTTCTAAAGGGACACTACCCAATTGAAATCTTGCCATTTCTGAAGAGACATAGCCCTACACCGTGTTTCCGCAATTCCACTCCTCAGTTCTAAAGGGACGTGGCTTAAATTTCACGTTCCACCGCCGCTTTTGAAGGGACATTTCATGTTTTTCCAGGGTCCCCGCTGACACGCGTTTTGCGCGCAATGGCCCTCACAGAAAAATACCCTTTGAACATTACGCTTCAGGCGCCAGGCCACTCTTTCCAATTAAAAAAAAAATGTATTCACTTGAGTGGACCTTTTAAAATTCAAAGCATCTCATGCAAGACAAAGTGAACAGATCAAATGTTGGAGCCAAGCGATGCAGACTGGCACTGCAATGGCAAAAAAGCAACGTTGGGAATCACGGCTGTAACATACACACACTCCGATTCCGATGGTCAGTGGTGACCGTCCAGGCTTCTGTTCTATGCTTAAAATGAATAGCTACCGGCCATCTTGTTTTCACTGTCATTTCTTAACGGACATATACTGACCTCATCTCGTCGCTCCCAGTTCTAAAGGGTTATTGCCCGATCTAATCTTACCGGTTCTATTTCCAAAACAACATTGCCCCTTTTAATGTTGCATATTGACTTCTTGGATGTTACCACTTCCGCTTTTACAGATAAGGGTAAGGTAAGGGAATGTTGCTTATAGCCCAGCCGACCGTAAAGGGCCATATCGGGGTTGTCACCGCATTGAAGTCAACTGACAAGTCATTAAAAAAACAAAAACAAAAAAGAAAGAAAGAAACAAACAAAAAATCATTCACACTACCCTTTCAAATACACCTAAAAACTCATCGGAAATTTTATTAAAAATCTTTCTTCTGTAAAATCTTAGATCAGATAAAAAAAAAATGTTGATCTCTTTCAGAAATTCAAAGATCACATCAGGTGGGACATCTCTGAACACGCTTTTCATGGAGTCTGCTGTAAAATGCTTACGTCTAACATGATACAAGTACCAATACTCTTAAAGAATATGTTTCACTGTGAGTGGTACATGACATGGAATGCACCACGGAGCTTCTTCACCTTTGAAAAGATAAGAATGGGTGTGAAAGGAGTGGCCTGTGTGCAAACGGCACAAGGCTGTTTCTTCTCTACGGCCACTTCTACAAAAACACTGTAATATTTCGTTTTACAAACTTAAAAAAAAACTTTTTTTTTTACCAATCCCTCCTCTGAGGAGACTTAACACTGACAGCCCTATCTTTTGTTACATAGTGACTTCTCCAAACCGTCACATCCACTCCTATAGGGACATTGATTTATTTAACGTAATCACTTCCACTTTTAGAGGGACATTCGCTTATTTGATATTTCAACTCCAACATCTACAAAGACTTGACTTATTTCACATTAGCCCTCCAGCCTCTACAGGGACATGACCCTATGTCATTTTCCAGTCCGAATTCTAAAAGGACATTGACTTATTGAATATCATCACCACTCTCACTTTTAAATGGACGGCCCTATATCCTGTTTCTAGTCCCATTCTAAAGGGACGAAATGACTGATTTCTCTTTTACTCTTTGATCCGTCCCATTCGGGTCTGTCAGCTATGACAAATGATTGATGATCTTCTCTACTCCTTTCTCTTCAGCGTCTGTCATCATTGCCCAGTCAACCAACCACACAGGGGTGGCGTTACTTATGGCTGTCACCACACAGGGGCAGAAAACACGTTACGCCTTGAAAGAGTAGCAAACAACAAAGATACAACGTAACCAACATTCAACAACAATAATGAATGAAATGGCAGCTAAACTATTGACATTCTGAAGACTAAGACCTTGCTATGCTGTGAGCGCCGGGCCTTCCTTTCCTAGATTTTTTGTTCCATTTCAGATTAAGAAAGGGGGGGGGGGGGGGGGGGGGGGGGGGAGGAGGTCGGAGATTAAAAAAAAAAAAGAGAAAAAATGACACGTCATAAAAGTACATGGAAAGGACATAGGGGAAAACAGACCCTCTAAACTGGCAGTGCAGTGTGGACAATTTTCACCTCCTCCTGTTCACAGACTAAAAAGCTGACATGTCATACCCTGTGTCCAGAAAACGAAGTTGTATAAAAGAGTTTTCCTTACAGAGGCCGGAACATGGTTATCAGTCTCATCCAGTCTATTCATTGCAATAAGCTGTCCACACAATGACTGGTATTGTCGGTTCCTTCCTATTTATTGGTATATCTGTCTGTTGTCCAGTCTATTCATTGTAATAAGCTGTTCACACAATGATTGGTTTTTCTGTCTGTTCCTTCCTACTGATTGGTAATACTGTCCGTTCCTTGCTACTGGCTGGTTTTTTCTGTCTGTTCCTTCCTACTGATTGGTAATACTGTCCGTTCCTTGCTACTGGCTGGTTTTTCTGTCTGTTCCTTCCTACTGATTGGTAATACTGTCCGTTCCTTGCCACTGGCTGGTTTTTGTCTGTCCTCCGTTTAATCTGTCCTCCTGATACTGGTTTTTTGTCTGTCTTACTAACTCCCTTAGATGGGTATTTTCTGTAAGGAATCTGTCCGTATGTTTTCTGTCTGTACCTTCCAAACGATTGGTAATACTGTCGTTCCTTGCTTGTGGTTTTCTTTGTCCTTCTACTGTTTGGTAATACTGTCCTCTGCTACTGGCTGTTTCGTCTTCCTTCCTATGATTGTAATACTGCGTTCATGACTGCTGTTTCTGCTGTTTCATCTATAACTGTATTTGTCTGACTCTAAGATGGTATTCTGTATCGACTGTATCTGTCTGTACCTTCCATACGTTGGTATTTTTTTGTTCTTCTACTTTTGGTATATCTGTCTGTTCCTTCCTATTGATTGGTATATCTGTCTGTTCCTTCCTATTGATTGGTATATCTGTCTGTTCCTTCCTCACTCTCACCCAGTCAGTCAACTTTGATGAACAATGATTCTAATTCCTCTCCGGTCTTCCCTCACTTACACCCAGCAGTGGCGACCAACGAAGCGCGCCAAGACACTGAAAAGGCCCAGAAGAAGGGGTCCGAATGGTAGACGGACACAGACAGCTAGCTGGCCAAGTTTTGGGTGCCTCCCTCCCAAGGCCAGACCTTTCTGGGCAAACACAGGCAAAGACCGATGACCGGTTAATTCCTCTGGCCGCCTTAGCTGCCTCTGGAATTAGATCTAGGGGAGGGAGACTCAAGTCACCGGCACCCGTTTCATTCACATAATGTGTGGCTGAATCATTCCTGAAACACGCGGTGTTCGTTATAGCAGCCCCCTCCTCCACCCCTCCCCACTCCTCTCCTTTCCGTCCCCCCCCCCCCCTCTTCCCGCCTCCTCCTTTTCAGCTCCTTTGTGTTGTTTATGAGAAGAGAGTATACACGCATAACTTATGTTTCTCTCTCTCTCTCTCTCTCTCTCTCTCTCTCTCTCTCTCTCTCTCTCTCTTCTCTTTCAGTGTGCGCACGCGCGTATGTGCGAGCGTGCGTGCGTGCTTGCGTGCATGAGCGACGCTTGTGGGCTCCCTTTTGTGTGTGTGTGTGTGTGCGCGCGTGGTGTGTGTGTGTGTGTGTGGTGTGCGTGTGCGTGTGTGTGTGTTTGTGTGCGTGCGTGAGTGTGCGTGCATGCGTATGTGCGCTCGCGTGTGCGTGCGTATGTATGAGTGTGTGAGTGTGTGTATGTGTGTGAGTGTGTCCGCGCATGCATGCGCGCGCGCGCGCTGTGTGTGTGTGCGTGTGCGAGTGTGTGCAATGTGTGCGTGCGTGCGTGTACGCGTGCGCACGCGCGCGCGCGTGTGTATTGTAAATACTCGTACATAACTTTGGAAATCTCCCATATTTTACGAGACTTTCTATAATTAATACTAAACATTTTCACCTTTCGTAATTTTATATTCATATTTCAGGCAATAAATTACCAGATCGTGCTTGGCCAGAAATGGAGTAAAATGCACCAAGCAGAGGAACAGGTGAGGATCAGAAATCCGGGGTCCATCTCCAGTGACAATGGAACAAACACATGTAGAAGAGTTCGCCCTCGAGTAAATTGATTTCTTTACGCAACATAACTTCGGGAAGGAGAGAGACTCCTTCTCTACTGAGTGCTCAATATGTCTGTTGTTCCTCTCAAAAAACGGAGGTCAGCGACCAGCATCCGACAACTGTTTCGCTCTGTACAGAACTCATCAGGCTGGCTAGCTCTTACATCCTGCTTACCCGGCTTCTTAGAAGGTACTGACTTCTTAGCGGGACAGATATTTCTTCAGTTTGTTCCACTTTGCCTAGGGGAAGTCGAAGGCGTGCATAGTCTACGGGGCCTGGAGATATTGGTGTTTTGATTTTAGCCGGTCGTAGGCTTTTCCGCTTTGGGATTACACGAACATACAAAAGTATAGATAGATAGACAGACAGGCAAACAGACAGAAAGGTAGACAGATAGGCAGATAGACAAAAAGCAGATAGAAAGACAGACAGACAGACGGATAGGTAGACAGAGAGACAGACAGACACACAGAGATGTATAGACAGACAGACAGAGACAAACAAGAGAGACAGATAGACAGGCCGGTCGATTGGTAGATAATACAGATGGATGGACAAAATAGATAGATAGACGGATAGTCAAACGAATAGGCAGACAGACAGATAAAACACACATACACACACACACACACACACACACATATATATATATATATATATGTTTTATTGTGTGTGTGTGTGTGTGTGTGTGTGTGTGTCGGCGTGCGTGCGTGTGTGCGTGTGTCCGTGAATGTGTGTGTGTGTGTGTGTGTGTGTGTGTGTGTGTTGTGTGTGTGTGTGGTGTTCGCGCGCACAAACATGCAATTGCGTGCTATGCGCACCTATGCGCATGCGTGTGTATACGCCAGGGTCTGTGAACGAACAATCGCAAAACATTTCACAAAAATCGTCAGTTTAGAATCTGCTCGGCATTTATTATCTGGACGCCAAACAGCAACAACAACAACAACAACAACAACACAACACGAAACCCAACGCCGACTGATGCAAAATTAGCTGGGATCTGTACTGACCAAGGGCTCAGTCAGCCAAGATCAGTACCCCATTTCTTTGTATCCTCGTTATTGACACTGGGGGGGGGGGGGGGGGGGGGGGGGGGGGCTGTCACCTTGTCCGCCCACGCGTCCACCAAACAAAAGTCTTTTCCGCTCTGCTCTATGTCCCGTATCTTCTAATTCAGCTGTCAGAGAGCGCTTTGCGAGGAACCACAGACATAGACACGCACGTTTTGAAGTCGATAGTTTTGGAAAAAAAAGAAGAGGCAGCAGGAAGTTGGGGGAAGCGGTGAATATGGGGGGGGCGGGGCGGGGCGGGGGTGGGCGCGTATTACTTACCAGGCCTGTTGGAGAGCGGTTAGACAGACGGGGTAAAGGCGTTAGTCCGGTCACGTTTGTTGGGCTTTTGGGCTTTCTTTGTTACCTAAATTGCGGCTACCATTTCACCACGTTGTCGGTTGTTTACATATATATATTACATATGAAAGGCAGATTCTTCGGAGTGGTACACACACACACCACACACACACCCACACACACACACACACAACACGCACCCCCCCCCCCACCCCAACACACATATACGTGTGTGTGTGTGTGTGTGTGTGTGTGTGTGTGTGTGTGTGTGTGTGTGTACCACTCCGAAGAATCTGCCTTCCAGCTCTACACTCTCTCACCACCTCCCCCCCCCCCCCCCCCCCCCCCCCCACCCCGTTTTCCCCTCACCCATCTCAATTACCACGTCTTAGCGCTGTTTTGTTTACGACTTGGATTTCACTGCCTCTCCATCCCCGCCCTCCTCCCCTCCCCCCCCCCCCGCACCCTCCTCCCCCCCTGTTCCCCCCCACTTCTCTCCACCCTCGCATCCACCCACCCCTCCCCTGCCTCTCTCTCTCCCTCTTTGTAGGTGTACAACATACACATGTGCGTGCATGCAACCGATCAATAGTTCCTCTCGCACTCCAACGTACAACGGGGGTTCACCCCATGACTAATTTTCTTTCTTTCTTTCTCCTCTGAATCGCTTCCTCTTCTCCCCCCCCTCCCCTCCCCCCTCCTCCCCCTCCACCTTCCCTCCCTCCCCCCCTCGTGCTCAACCCCTCTTCCCTGATCGCAATTTCATTTCGTGCACCGTGTGTGATCGCCGCACCCTCTGCTGTGCCTCTGGATTTTTCTTCCAGACCTTTATTTTTGTGTGTGTGCTGCTTGTTGCCCTGCAGTTTGTGACAGGGTAATTAATGCCTTGTAGGTCGTTATTGCTTGCTTAAACTTCATTGTTCACGTTGTGGAAAACTGTTGACCTCACTGCTCTGTTCTTCTTGTGGAAACTGTTGACCTCACTGCTCTGTTCTTCTTGTGGAAACTGTTGACCTCATGCTCTGTTCTTCTTGTGGAAACGGTTGACCTCACTGCTCTGTTCTTCTTGTGGAAACTGTTGACCTCACTGCTCTGTTCTTCTTGTGGAAACGGTTGACCTCACTGCTCTGTTCTTCTTGTGGAAACGGTTGATCTCACTGCTCTGTTCTTCTTGTGGAAACGGTTGACCTCACTGCTCTGTTCTTCTTGTGGAAACTGTTGACCTCACTGCTCTGTTCTTTCTTGTGGAAACTGTTGACCTCACTGCTCTGTTCTTCTTGTGGAAACTGTTGACCTCACTGCTCTGTTCTTGTGGAAACTGTTGACCTCACTGCTCTGTTCTTCTTGTGGAAACTGTTGACCTCACTGCTCTGTTCTTCTTGTGGAAACTGTTGACCTCACTGCTCTGTCTTCTTGTGGAAAACTGTTGACCTCACTGCTCTGTTCTTCTTGTGGAAAACTGTTTGACCTCACTGCTCTGTTCTTCTTTCATCTCTTCGAGGGCACGATGTGAAAAAGAAGCCAAACAAACAAACAAACAACAACAACAACAACAACAACAACAAAAACCACATGTATTTTGTGTTTTGCTTATTTTTTTCTTTTATTAAAATGATTCTCTCTCACTCTCTCGCTGTGTGTGTGTGTGTTGTGTGTGTGTGTGTGTGTGTGTGTGTGCGCGCGCGCGCGCGCGCGCGCGTGTGTGTGTGTGTGTGTGCGTGAGTGTGTGTGTGTGTGTGTGTGTGTGTGTGTTGTGTGTGTTGTGTGAGAGAGAGAGAGAGAGAGAGAGAGAGAGAGAGGAAGTGTGTGTGTGTGTGTGTGTCTTTCTCTGTCTCTGTCTACCTGTCTTTCTCTCCCTTCTGTGTCTTTCGCTGTGTCTGTCTGTCTGGCTGGCTGGCTGGCTGTCTGCCTCTCTCTCTCTCCCGCACCCCCACCCCCCCCCCCCCGCCCCTCCTCTCTCTTTCTCTGTGAAGTATTTCTGGTGCTGACTCTGCTTCCGATGCAACCTTCCCCTCATTTTTTCTCCTTCGGAGATCAAGATTCAGTCTGATAATTGACAGCCTTGGACATTCTCGACAAAGGTCACGTCCACGTACACGCGAGTCATTCCTACTAAATCGGATTTAATATGCTTGCCGTTTGCGCATGCACACGAAACGACACACGCACGCACGCACACGCACACACACACACACACACAAATATTATATATTATATTTATATATATATACGCACACACACACGCACACACACACATATATACATACACGCACTCTCTCTCTCTTCTCTCTCTCTCTCTCTCTCTCTCTTCTCTTTTATGTGCATTAGTTCTACTTCATATATTGACTATGTCCCCTTGTGTTGGCAGTACTGTCTGGAGAGAGAGAGAGAGAGAGAGAGAGAGAGAGAGAGAGAGAGAGGAGAGAGAGAGAGAGAGAGACAGAGAGAGATGAGCAGGAAGAGAGGGGCATAGGCAGTAAACCATGTACAAGAAAGACAACTTCGGAGCAAACACAGGCCCATGTAACTCCGTACTAGTGTTGCTTACGGTACTCCTGCATTTATCACACATGCAGCAGATATTAGGCACAGGCAAAGAACAACAAAACAAAAAACCCACACAATAAACACCAATAAATAAATAAATGAATAAATAAATAAACAACTTGAATGCTGTGTACCCCCCCCCCCCAAAAAAAAAAAAAAAAAAAAAAAAAAAGTCTACTTTTCCTGAACAAGAGCAAGAGGCGTTTATCTACATCTAAACTAGTGGTTATTGAACACACATACAACTGAACACATATACAACTGAACACATATACAACTGAACACATATACAACTGAACGCAGCCCAAGCTGGTGCTAAAGAAGTGCGCCTACTATCCTACAAAATGGCGGCGTGGGGCGAAGACATCCAAGAACTAAAAAACAGCAAAAAAAGTTGAACGCTGAGATTTGTCTCCCGACCAATCAGAATGAACTCAAGACGAAACAAGGAGCCTAAAACACCCGATGATATGTGTGAATGAAAGAGGTTAAGATGGAACAAATACAAACGAAGTTTCAGCAATCTAGAATCTGGGTCCAGTCTTTTTCCGTTTAAAGTACGTTTCATTTTCCCTAAAATCTAGATAAATGCTGTCTTAAAGACCTAGAGGGTAAAGAGGAAATCTAGAGGGTAAAGAGGAAATCTAGAGGTTAAAGAGGAAATCTTTTAAGGAAGAATGAAAAAAAAGTCTTACATGAGTCAAGGAATAGAAGACAGTAAATAATGAACAAGTGGGGTGATTCTTGCTCCCGCCATGAAAACAAATAATAAATACACGCCCATAACTCCCAACGAATGCTGCGTATGACAGCAAAATCGCCGAGCAGAAATGGCAACACTGGGCACACAGAACAAACAAGGAGATCCCCCAAAAAAACAAACAAACAAAAAACAAACAAAACAAGGATGTGCCAAGCTTGCCCATATACCCTGTACCTGACACATCTACACAGCAACAACAACTGCAGAAGTGAACAAACACAAATTAACATTAACTCTGTGCTGTCATTCCTGCCGGGCGATTTACCGTGTCGCAAGCAGCATTCGTTTGGAGTTATGGGCCTGTATTTCTTTCATCATGGGAGCACGAGTTACCCTACATGTTCGTTACTTGCCGAAGTAGGTTCCACCATTGGTTTTGTCTCCATGCACCGAACACTGGTAACGTCTTCTCATTGGTAGAAGGAATCTTCGGCATTTTACACTCTTCTGCTGGAAACTCCGGCTAACCTGAGGTACGTCACAGGCCGGGTAATTTACGAGCGATTGGTTGTTATCGGTGGGCGAACAGAGGCTGTTTGGCTGCTGTAATTGGTGTAATTTGTGAGCGGCCAGTGCTCCCGTACTGTGGTCATTTCATTAACGCGTTCCGAACAAATCTCTCTCTCTCTGTCTCTCTGTGTGTCGCTCTCTCTCTCTCTCTCTCTCTCTCTCTCTCTCTCTCTCTCTCTTCTCTTAATCAAGCAATACAAAGAGAACTGTAACCTTTAAAAATGAAAAAAAAAGAAAAGACTTACATTGGGAAATACAGACTACACGATACAAACCATTCTGTACGTCATTGCACGAATCACCTCAACATCACAAGCAATTAAATAACACAATATGTAATCACCCAAGAAAAAACAAATATATGAAACAAAACTGCCAAGCAAACGAACGGAACAGTTCATTGACATGCTGACACTAATTAATGAAGCAATTTAAAGAAGAAAAACAAACCGAATATCTTCTCTCTCTCTCCTCTCTCTCTCTCTCATATATGTATATGTATGTATGTATGTAATATATATATATATATATATATATATATATATATATATATATACAACGCAGTATGTACATTCACCACATGTACAAAAACGGCTTGGAAGTTTCAGTCTTTACTTTTGTTAGTCTTTAAACGAGATTTTTGAAATAAAAAGTCTTTCGTCCGCAATTCCTTTTTCCTATAGTTATGCCAGTCAGTGTGATGCTTAAAACCAGGATTTTTTTTTTTTTTTTTTTTTTTTCTATTTTCACGTATGTCATTCAATAACTTTCAGAATGTTTTCAGACTATTCTTCTGTTCAATTGCATTTTTGTTTTAAAACAGCATAATTTAAAATGCAGCAGATTATTAATCGAAAGTTTGACACTAACGATGGTAGGCAGAGTGAGGAATTAGCAAGTGTTGTTGTGTAGTTAGGAGTAAGCTTAGACCATACCATCGACTCTAAAACACGTGTGCAGGTCTGTGGACCAGACCCTGCGCTTTCTACAGCACTGTGGGAAACATTCCTCCTCAGCGCAACAAGACTCTGCCAGTCTCTGCCCTTCTTCATAGCACTGTGGAGGACACTTCACTTCATCGCAGAGCCTACCAGACCCTGTCCTTTCCTCAGCGTTGTGAAAGACATTCCTTTCCACCGCAACAAGAAGCTGATATAACGTAAAATGTAACAATGCAGCAGTCTCCCACGAAAAGTGTAACAACGTTACAATTTTAGAAAGTGTAATG
>CM065718.1:56160818-56163318 GCA_033310375.1 Conus canariensis | reverse complement strand
TCGGTTTTCGATCCCGAAACCCGTCTTCTTGAACCAGGGAGACATATTGAAAGCTGTTAACGACCGACCGACTGTACTGTGCTGCAAGGCAAGCGTCTGGCATCAGACTGTGCCGCCGATTCGGGAACCTCTCTTCAGAGTGCAGAAGGAAGATAAAAGGGTTTACGGCGGGTCTGGCCGCCTACGCAGAAGGCACGCATTGACACCTCCCTCCAAGGCAGGCAGGCTTTGGCTGGAAACTGTGCAACAAGCCCCTAAAAATATTCATGATTCTCGTGGCAGAGGAAGAAAAACAGACCAAGCCTGGATGATGATTTCATCGAAGGTCAGTGACAGTCTCGGAAGTCGAACGTGATTTCGAAAAGAAAAGAAAAGAAAAGAATGTGAATAAAAGGTGAGGGGAAAAGCTTAACTAGGCCAACGCTTCAAACGAGCAATACGACGCATTTTGTAACGGCTCTCCACTTGGTTTAAAGTTCAGTCCCTCGTAATCCCGTTGGATATGTGGTCACAGACAAGACATACTGTGTTAAACAGAAAAGAGGAAAAGAAAAGCATAAAAGCGCGCGCGCGTGTGCGCGTACACACACACACACACACACACACACACACACACACACGCGCGCGCGCGCGCGCGCGCGCGCGTTACTGTCCATGGATTATTAATCTTGCCGAACGACGTTGTTTGAACCAAATCCGCACAATGGATACGCACCCAAATTGAACAGGTAAGGACCCTGGGACACAGTCTACCTTTTCACGAAGTTTGGATTGAACGGGGGGAGGGGGAGGGGTGGGGGGTGGAGTGGGGGTGGGGGGTGGGGAAGAAGGCTGAGCAGCTGCGAAATCTCATTAACAGACCAAAGAAACGACGCGCGGTGAAAACATGACACGGAGAATGAGGAACGATACGAAAGACAACTTCAAGCACTTAAGGGATGTCATCATTGCATAGAGTGATAGCATGCAATTCTAGTGCTCTGCCCCTGTTTCCCTGCAGAACAGCATTGTCAGCATGATGGAGGGAATGCCATGGATGTGTGTCTGTCAAGGCGGACAGATCACGATTTGTCAGCTGCTGAAGCCATGTTTTTGGAGAGGCGAGAGGCTGTCCCATGATTTATGAACAACACGTGAAACATCTCTCTCTCTCTCTCTCTCTCTCTCTCTCCTCTCTCTCTCTCTCTCTCTCTCTCTCTCTCTCTCTATTGCATATTGTGCACTGTATGATTCTGAAATTCAATTACAGTGTGATTGATTAAACCAGCAGTCCAGACTGATGGTCTGTCCGCCAGCGTAATGTAGATACCATTGTTGTTCTAGACGATCTTCAATTTCAATGGTACTGTCATTGCATTGTACCCCCTTCAGAAGGTGAGCCATGGCCAATATTCAATTAACTCCTCCCCCCCCCCATCTCTCTCTCTCTCACACACACACACACACACACACACACACACACCACACACACACACACACACACACACAACACACCTCACGCACAGGCATAAACATCTACATCACACATAAAAACTTTCAAACTACAACCATTCCGCTTTCTTCTACACAGAGCAGCCAGAGAATTGCTTCAGAGAGGAGGAGGTGTTAAACAGTTCAACAGAGACACTTTCATGTCAAATCACCTAGTGTTAAAAACAAATTCCACGATTCTATACCAGGCGGTACGAAAAACGTGAAGTAAGTAAACCAAGTATTGTAGAACCACGCAGACGACTTGTTTTAAGGGGGGAGGGAGGAAGGCGGGGGGGGGGGGGGGGGGGGGGGGGGAGGGGCTGAAGGGTCTGCGTAGTGTTACAAACAGGTCGCCTCATTGTCTTATCTTACTTCAGACCTACACATGAGGCCCGTAAGCTTTGACATGATTCGACAAGTTTGACAGGTAACAATATGTCATGGGCTCTAAACTTCCCAGAACGTTCCCAGCAGTTTGATTGGCTACACAGCGTCATGACTCTCCCAACTTCTCTATGCTGATACATGTTTGCTGATCGGCTATGCTACACCATGCTTCTCGAGCTTTCGATTTCATGAGCCATAAATGATTAAGGATTGGTCGGTGTGTTCAAAACCAAGGGGTGAAGAGAGTCATCTATGAACGCTGTCCGAACTGAAAGACACGCGTCCGTGTGGAGACCGTGGTAACGGTGGCATGAAGAGTGACTTGTAAAGTCTCCTGCTGGACGTACAGATTTGAAACTCCTTACCCGAGTTGACCTTTCCTCTGTCTGGATCTGATTCAACGAGAGTATAACGTGCAAGCGGAGACGAACAAACGGATGTGGGAGACTAAAGTCAATCAAAGCAGCCCTCAGAAACTCCCCTTGAGGTATTCCTGTTGGAGGGGGTCATTACGATGCATACACCGAGATATAAAAGAACGGCGCCTCCTCTCGAAGATCAATACTTGTTTAGCACAAAACATCAGTCTAGAAGGCCGAGAGATGGCGCTGGACATGTAGCACAGAGGTCAGCATGACAC
>CM065718.1:56140818-56150818 GCA_033310375.1 Conus canariensis | reverse complement strand
CAGATCTGACCCAAAGAATTGGGAGAGTGAACTCCACATCATACTGTGCCCCCCCCCCCTCTCCCCCGCCGAGATTGGTGAGAGAACGATTGGAAAAGCAAGCCGTATCATCAGAACAAAAACCATCGTCCTCCCACTTCCCTGTCATTTTAACCCCTGAACTGAAGTCTTATTCCGTTTCCTCCACAAGAGAGAGAGAGAGAGAGAGAGAGAGAGAGAGAGAGAGAGAGAGAGAGAGAGAGAGAGAGATGCATGCAACAGCAAGCACACACACCACAACACACACACACACACACACCACACCACACACTCAGAGAGAGAGAGAGAGAGAGAGAGAGAGAGAGAGAGAGAGAGAGAAATATGCATGCAACAGCAAGCACACACACACACACACACAACACACACACCACACTCAGAGAGAGAGAGGAGAGAGAGAGAGAGGAGAGAGAGAGAGAGAGAGAGAGAGAGAGAGAGAGAGACGGAGATAGATGCATGCAACAGCCAAACACACACACACACAACACACACCACACGCACACCCCACACACACACACACTCAGGGGTGAGAGAGAGAGAGAGAGAGAGAGAGAGAGAGAGAGAGAGAGAGAGAGAGATGCATGCAACAGCAAACACCACACACACACACACACACACACACACACACACACACAACACTCAGAGAGAGAGAGAGAGAGAGAGAGAGAGAGAGAGAGAGATGCATGCAACAGCAAACACACACACACACACGCACACGCACAGAGAGAGAGAGAGAGAGAGAGAGAGAGAGAGAGAGAGAGAGAGAGAGAAGAGGGTGGAGAGAAATGGAGAGGGGTAGCCCACAAACAGACAGAGAGACACACAGACAGAGAGACAGGGATCAGCAGACAGCAGCAAGCAAATCACAGCCCCTCTTGGCCCTTGTACAGACAGCTAGAGACGTGGAATGAACGTGGTGCGTTCGGAGAGAAGGAGGAGGGGTGGGAGGAAGGGGTGGTTGAGCGTTGGGGGGGGGGGGGGGGGGGGGGGGAGGGGGTGGCAGGAGTGGCCGGGGAGAGGGAGGGAGGGGGGAGGTGGGACGATTGAATTGGAAATGATTGTGGCGGCGGCAGGTGGTAAAGGGGGTGGAGGGGTGGAAAGACTGGAGGAGGTGGGGGTGGGGGGTGGGGGTGGGAAGGGTGGGGTGGGGGGGGGGGGGTAATATGTCTGGAAATCTAGAAATCCGAACACGTTTCTCTGAAGGATGGAAGTTACTTTCGCAAGGAGTGACAATTAGACTGAGACGCCAACGACGTACGAAATGAAAGAACAGCAGCAGCATCAAGAACGAGAGAGGGGCAGACGCTACAGCTGTAGTAGCAGAAGCAGAAGCACAGCAGCAGCATCAAGAACGAGAGAGGGGCAGACGCTACAGCTATAGTAGCAGAAGCAGCAGAAGCAGCAGAAGCAGAAGCACAGCAGCCGCATCAGCAGTGAAATGTAAACTAAGAATGAAAAATGAGTAATAGTAGAAGTAGTAGTAGTGGTAGTAGTAGTGGTTGTAGTAGAAGTAGTAGTAAAAGAGAAAATAAATGAATAATGAGAACGACCAGCAGCATCAGCAAAAGGAGTTTAGCAGCATCAGCAGTAGCAGCAGCAGCAGCAGCAGCAGCAGCAGGCAGCAGTAGTAGTAGTACTTACGGTGGTGATAGCAACAGCAGCAGCACCAGCAGCAGTGGTAGTAGTAGTAGTAGCAGCAATAGCAGTAGTAGTAGTACTTACGGTGGTGATAGCAGCAGCAGCAGCAGCACAGCAGCAGTGGTAGTAGTAGTAGTAGTAGTAGCAATAGTAGTACTAGCCGTCGTCATCGTCATCGTCTCGTAGTAACCATCTTCGTGGTTGCCGTCGTCATCGTCACCGTCTCGTAGTAACCATCTTCGTGGTTGCAGTCATCATCATCGTCGTCGTTGTCGTCATCGCCGCGGTAGTAGCAGCAGAAGCAACAGCAGCAATAGTAAGTAGTAGTAATAGTATAGTAGTAGTAGCAGCAGCAGTATAGCAACAGCAGCAGTAGCAGTTAGAGTAGTAGCAGATGATTAAAAAAAGTAGTGTAACTGAATGGGGGGGGGGGGGGGGGGGGGGGGGGGGGGAGGGGGGAGGTTTAGGAACAGAAGAAGATGAGAAAAACAGATGAAGAGAACACCCCATTTCTGGCCTCTTTGAATCTCACAGGACGACTCACGAACAATTAACCTGTTCAAAGGGAGCTGGAAAGTCTTCCCATACCAACCAGTCTTCCCTGCAGGTAGGAGAGCAAGTCCGAGCCAACATGGCCGGTCCTCGCTCTCCCTGCTGCTGACAGGAAGCGAAAAGGCAGAAAGGAAGAAGAATGAACTAAAAAAAAGAAAAGACAGGAAAAGGGAAAAAGGAAGATGAAAAATAAAAATAAAGGGAAAACATACATGAGGAACATGAAAGATTGTAATTTTGCATGACCTCAGGCAGGACTGGAAGCAAGATTATCACAGCTGTGTTACTAGACCGTCAGAGGAAAGAAACCAAGAAAAGACAAGACAGAAACATGGCGTTTCGACCCTTAAGGCCTCTACGCATGACAAACACAAACAACAACAAAGAACACACACACAAAACAGCACAACCTACAAAAAAGTCACGGACCACAAGAAAAAGCGGCCGTTCGTTCCATTTGCTGGCGTGTCTGTTTTAGCTCTTATTACCGGTCCTTTGATGCAGAATGATGCTGAAACGACGGGTGAACAATGTTAACATCAGACCCCCTTGCACGTACAAGCATGTGTTGCCACAGCCGCAATGATGGTTTGTTAGCTCAGCTGCTATGGAAATCGATGAAAATTCCGTGATTTTCCTGGATTTTGTCCTCACGCGCAGAGATCTGACAAGACTAACGTCAGCAAAGCATGAATCACACGCACAACACAAGCTCGGCTGTTGGTTTTCTGTGTTGTAGTTTCCTTTTGGGATGGGGGGGAGGGGGGGGGGGGGGGCAAGTTCAAATTGCAGCTGCTGAAAATCCAGTCTAGTCATTGTCTTTGTATTGGTAGGCCTAGCATATTCTCCTAAAATGTTATCGAGAAGGAAGAGTGACGGGAATTAAGTTCTCTTTGTGGTAAAAGCAAAGTTTCGGACCGGAGCACAAGAGGGGAGATAGGAAATACAGAGAAATGAGTGGCAGTGAGTGAGAGAGTGTTCTGAGCTACTCCGGACTACCCTGTCCTCCCTCACGACTGGAAGAGTCCAAACTGCGCTCCGAGCAACTACTATGTACCATTCTCCACTTTTTCTGGGGAAACCCTCTCCCCCCCCCCTGGGGGGGGGGAGGGGGAGGTCTAAATAGCAAGTTACACCTGGCCGTCTCTTCCTTCCCACAGGTTGAGGGCACCTCCACATCTGATAAAAAAAAAAAAAACACCATCGGCGTAAACTTCTGAGAACACTTACCCCCTCACCCCCTCCTCCTCCTCACGCCTACACATACATACACCTCTCTCTCTCTCTCTCTCTCTCTCTCTCTCTCTCTCTCAAAGCCACTCTGCGCAAAGATAAACAGCTCACTATCAGTACATTAGGAAGGACCTGAGGTAAGGTTTGTCTTATTCTCCAACCTCTGCAATGAAGTACCTGGGAGAATCTGGCAAAACAACGTTCACAGGATACTGCTGCATCTAACCCAGACAGACTCCCGGATTTCTTTAATCAATTTATGAATTTCGGTCGTTACAGGAGAAATTTACGATTAGTTTCCTTTTTAAAATGTTTTTTTTTTTTCATTTTCGCGTGGGCAGCACGTGCACGGCTTCTTTGCTTTATGGTCTGAAGATTCATGAAAGGAAAACAAAACGCACAAATAAGATCTGTATAAAAGTTCAAATGAAGGATCCTCTTCATAAACAATCAGTTAACTTCCCTATGAAAAGTAGCTTATTGTTGGAGTCAGCTTGTTAATTAACCCAGTGGATGTATTCCCAATCAGTGTTAATTTGTCATTTGTAGAAACATGTAGGACGTGTTCTGATTCACGTCACTTTGATCTTTAATCGAAAACAAACAAACAACGGAAATACCACACGTTCATGGCGAGTGAACCTTGAAAGTAAAAGGTAATAACCATCAGGTTGGCTCATCCATAATTCCTTTTGTTTCCATTCCACAAGTCTGACCAAACCCTGCGAAAGTAATATGAACTCCACTGATACAGGACAGTGGTCCAGGGGGTCACCTCTTCACTTTGGGGATCATACAGAGATCCAGTGTTGGAATCTAGCCCAGGGAGCGTTTTTCTTCTCCCCCCCCCTCCAGCCACACACCCTCTCCACTACATGTTAAGCGGAGGCCAGGGTGCTAGTGTTTCGGATGTGGCGATCAGCCGGGGCCCCAGAAGCAGCATGCAATTAGCGCACGTAACAGAGCCCATGACGAAGAAGGCATGCTTGGAACGTTTCTGAAGTCGGGGAAAAAGGCACCGGTATGAGAGATGTAGGGGGAAAAAAAAGGCATGCAGGTGTGCATATTTACGCCGGTGAGATGTTGATACTGCTTCTACATCCTTTTTTATGATCTGGTGAATTCTGACACTCTGACGGAAAGGACGAAGCAAGGGAATGAAGGAATAAGGAAAAAGAAAAAAAGAAAGAAAGAAAAGAAAGAACACAGTAGTAAAAAAAAAAAAAAAAAAAAAAAACCAAAACAAAACAAAACAGGACACGGACAGACACTGAGAAAAGACAGAACAGACCAAAGAAATACAGGAACTCTTAGGACACAAAGAGCACCGTCTTCCCACGGCAGACAGGACAGAACTTCATCAGGCGCATCCAGGCACGGTTAAGCACGCACGTGCACTCAGTTCATCTCGCCGTCAGAACTTTGTTTTTTTTTCAAATGCCTGACGATGTACCGGAGCTCATTGATGCTGGCAGAAAATGAACGGTTCAGACAGAGAGGCTGGAGATGGCTGTTGGAATTTTCCGCCTGTCGGAATGAGGATCGTGAGGTCAACGACATGCGACAACATGGCAAACAACGACTTGGCTCAAGTCTAGCTCTCTGTTTTCTTTTCCTTTTTTCACTCCTTTCCTTTTCCCCTTTTGTTCCCCCTTCTTTTCGTTTTCCCGTTTATTCCCCCTTCTTTTCCCCTTCCCCCTTTCTTTTTTCCCTTTTGTTCCCCTTCTTTTCCCTTTTCCCTTTTTTTCCCCTTTTGTCCCCTTTCTTTTCTCTTCCCCCTTCTGTTCCCCCTTCTTTTCCCTTTACCCCTTTCTTTCCCCCTTTTGTTCCCCTTCTTTCCTTTCCCCTTTCTTTTTTCCATTTTGTCCCACCTTCTTTTCTCTTTTCCACCTTTTCTCTCCCCCCTTTGTTTCCCTTCTTTTTCCTTTTCCTTTTGTTTTTCTATTGTGTTCCCTTCTTTTCCCTTTCCCCTTTCTTTTTTCCCCTTCTTTTCCCTTTCCCCTTTTTGTTCCTCCTTCTTTTCCCTTTCCCCACTTTCTTTTTCCACTTTTGTTACCCCTTCTTTTCCTTTGTTTCAGTCTTGTCTTTCATAACAAAGGACATTACGTGCACACGATGCGTTCTCACTCGTCCATGTACATCTATACCCAAAAGGCTTCCACTGTCGCTCAGCATTGACCATACACAGGGGACGGTCAACGAAGCGACCCTGTTGCATCGCAGGATGTCGCAATCCCACGGTGTGACACAAATTGCTATGACGCAAATCGAGCCTTCAGGGAAAAACCGCCCCAGTTGGTGGTGGTGGTAACTGCAACAAACCGTGGGTGCATGACTTGAGCTTTGGGGGCTTGCCACGTTTTTCTGTGGCATTCCACTGTGTAAGAAACTCACCGGAGGAGACACTGCACGTGCTGCTGGTGTCATTATGGTGGGTGTGTGTGTGTGTGTGTGTGTTGTGTGTGTGTGTGTGTGTGTGTGTGTGTGTGTTCTGTGTAGTGCCTGTGTCGATCCAGTCCATGCTGGACATCGCCTACTAAGCTCCCTACACGAGACAGTGTGTGTTTAGTCGATGACTCAACCTGAATGAGGAGGGGCACACAGCAGGGGGCAGTCTGCCATCATGCCCATCCAGCAGCTATCTCCATAAACATGGTGACACAACTACCCGTCACGAACTCAACGACAGACAAGGACGAGGAGCAGTCACTGACACTGAGACAGAGCATGAGAAATCGAGACTACTTTCAACATGATCAATGAGGACGATAAGATATGTTGACAAATTCCGGTTGGTCTCTAACAGCGCGAAAGACAAGACCTACACTTCCTTTCTTAATACATCCTGGTGTCAACCAGTCCCGAGAGATGCAGAAACCTGAGGGTGTGCTGGTCAGGATATTTGAGTAACACTCAAAGAGAAGTATTGGTCAGAAAGTGCTAGCAACACTCTCAGCTGTAAAGGCATCGATGGAGTGAAGGAAACTCCATCGTGAGGTGCAAGTCATTCTATCTAAGCTCATCACACACAACTCAACTGTGGGTAGAAACAGCCAGGGAAGAAACATCTTACAAATATGCTTCCAACGGGATTCAGACGCGCAACCTCCCCGCCTATAGCCCTACAAAGCTAACCGTTGCTGCCTTCTCTTTCTTCCTTTATCAGTCTCGTTCAGAGAGAGAGAGAGAGAGAGAGAGAGAGAGAGAGAGAGAGAGAGAGGCCACGCACTTAGAAATACACGAACATACTATACATAAGATAAAGTAAATGTGAGGCAGTATTTCAGGACAGATATTGAGATTCCGCCTCCACCCCTAACCCCCTGCAAGTTTATAGAAAAAAAAAAACAACGAAAAACAAAAATCAAAACAAACAAAAACAAACAACAACAAACCCGTAAAGCAACGGTTGTATCAATACAGGTAAGAGAAGGTAATCCATTGACGGAAAGAAGCTCAAGGAATAATTCAGATGCTCTCTCCGTCAGATGATTATCTTCTCTTGCTTTCTTCAAGTATATCTTTAAAACTATTTGATACACAAGTTCAACCAGTAGCTCTATATGGAGCTGAGATATGGGGCTTGAATAATAATCAAGAAATTGAAAAGGTACATTTATTTGCTATGAAATTTTTTTTTGCAAGTTGATCAAAAGACTCCCAATGATATTATATACGGAGAACTTGGAAGATATCCTATTTACTTAAACGTTTACATGAAAAGCATTAGGTACTGGTTAAAAGTAGTTCAAATGAATGATAACAGACTACCTGCTCTGGCTTATAAGAACATGTATATACTCGATCAAAGAGGTAAACAAACAGGGCAGGCTAGCGTATGTAAATGTTATGTGATTATGGCTTTTATTACGTATGGATGAATCAGGGTGTCGGGTGTGCAAACAGTTTTTTGGTTTGTTTCAAGCAACGTATTATAGATTGTAGGTGGCAGGATTGGGAGTCCCAATTCGGACGAGTGACAGATTTTCACTGTACAGATTGTTTAAAGTCAATCATTTGATTGAACCATACGTTTCATTGTCTTTGTGTAGTTTTGTAAGGGCAGCGTTAACCAAGTTTAGGTTTGGCGTATCTGACATTGCCGTGCACTCCCAGAGATATACATACGCGGAAACGGAGCTGCCATATGTCGCTTACGTAGTTCAGCAATAGAGAATGAAATTCATTTTGTATTTAGCTGTCCCGTGTTAAATGACCTAAGAAGTAAATCTATCCATCAAAATTTTATTGCAGACCATCTCATTTCGTTTAGTATTGCTATTATATCAACAAAAAATGAATAGACATTAAGTCTTGCAATTTACCTGTCTAAATCATTTCAACGTATCAGAGCCTTTTCTCAATAAGGGCGAGCAGAGTGAACATGTCTGTACATTTTTACATAGTTTCAGTGAACTGATCATTTCGATTTTGATGTTCTTATTGTTGTTTACTTCTCATAGATTTGACCCCCTTCAGACGGGGCCTTGGCCTTGTTGAATAAATCATTCATTCATTCATTCATTCGTCGAAGCTGCTTTCCATCACAGATTATCATCTCTACCTGTGACTCCGCAACCACTGCTAAAAACGTATACTTAAAACATACCCAATCAACTTCCACTCAGAAGATGAATTCATGAGCCAAAGAACTCAGAACAACATACAGTAGGACTGGAATGGGAACATTGGAACAGACATGCACATCATCGTGACAACCGGATTAAACAGTAATAAAAAAAAACAAACAAAACCCACCTATAATTAGCATTAGTTATTTGTGACGTTGGCAAAAGACATAAAGGAAATGACGTGACGGAAATGACAGTTGCAGTTTTCTGTTTGTCTGTCAGAGGATCATGAGCTCGGCACGCGATTCCATAGTAATCAATGGCTTCCTCTGCACGTGCGGTCTATTCAAAGTTCACTTCTCGCATGTTTCCCTTGTCCTCTTTTAGCTTGGATTCTTAACTTTGACACGATATTTCAGCAGCTTTCGTTCTTTCTTTTTTTTTTTTTTTTTTTCTTTCTTTCATTCCCGAGAAAATTGTTTTGCATCGTGGTACCCATCTTCTTCTTCAGGATGTGTGTGTGTGTGTGTGTGTGGTGTGTGTGTGTGTGGTGTGTGTGTGTGTGTGTGTGTGTGCGCGCGTGTGCGTGTGCGTGTGTGTGTGTTGTGTGTGTGTGTTGGGTGTGCTGTGTGTGTGTGTGTGTGTGTGTGTGTTGTGTGTGTGTGTGAGTGTATGATTCCTGAGGAATTGTTTGTATCGTGGTACCTTTTTCAGGATGTGTGTGTGTGTGTGTGTGTGTGTGTGTGTGTGTGTGTGTGTGTGTGTGTTGTGTATGGTGTGTGTGACGCATATGTATGCCAAAGCATGCCTATGTACGGGCATTTCCGCAATTTTGTTTGGGAGAAGAAGTGGAAAGGCATGTATGTCCTCGTTTATATTCCCTTTGTTATAGATAATATTCTATACACTGTATTGCTAATCAAAAATAAGATATATTTATACATCTTTTTCGTCGTCTTCTTCTTCTTTCTTTTTTTCTTCATTGATGACTATAAATAACACACAACACACACACACACACACACACAACCCACACACACACAACAACACACCACCACACAACACACACAACTAGGAAATGAAAATGTAATTTCACAAATACAGAGATTCATACGTGAACTCACAGAAAGAGAGACAGGCACACGCACGTACGTACAACATACATACATGCTAACATTCATACACACACACACACACACACACACACACACACACACACACACACACACACAACACGCACGCACGCACGCACAAGAGAGAGAGAGAGAGAGAGAGAGAGAGGGAGAGGAGAGAGGAGAGAGAGAGAGAGAGGGGGAACGATGGGGTATGTGGAATGTGAGGAAGAGATTGTGGGTAAAGTATTGGCAATATATCTAGGATATTTCTATCTTATTCTCTTTATTATTTGTGACAGTTGTCTTCAAGCAGGCGATTACTAATGTACAGTGTTGAGCAAATTAACATGTATAATCACATTATTAAGTCGCTGAAAATCAACTACAACGAAGAACAAACGAACAAATCACATGCGCACGCACGCTCACGCACATACACACACACACCATACACACGCACGCACACACCACACACACAAACACGCACGCACGCGCACTCTCTTCTCTCTCTCTCTCTCTCTCTCTCTCTCTCTACACCACACACACACACACACACACACACACACACACACACCCCACTGTCACCGCGACAACTTCTCCAAAGGCTCCCCGGTCCTACAGTGGAAAGTTCCGTCCTCGCTCCCCCCCCCCCCCCCCCCCACACACACAACCCCTCTTCCTCCCCCCATCAGGCAGACAAACACGAGAACAGCGCAGGTCGCCAAGCACGCTGAACAACGTCACGTTGCCACAGCAACCAGTTCAAACTGTTTGGCCCCCTTCTCCCCCCTCACCCTCCTTCTCATCACCATCACCATCACCGTCATCATCATCACCACCACCACCACCTTCATC
>CM065718.1:56128318-56135818 GCA_033310375.1 Conus canariensis | reverse complement strand
CAGGTAAGTGGAACTCGGACAATCCACTCCTACAAATAGGTGGAACCCGGTTAATCCACACCTACAGATAAGTGGAACTCGGACAATCCACTCCTACAGATGGGTGGAACCCGGTTAATACACACCTACAGATAAGTGGAACTCAGACAATCCACACCTACAGATAAGTGGAACTCAGACAATCTAATCTACAGATAAGTGGAACCCAGACAATCAACACCTACAGATAACTGAAATCCACACAATCAACACCAACAATCAACTTCAAAAGACAACCGGCTCCTCTAGAGGTAACCAGTGCCCAGAGAGCCAACATGAACTAATAACTGGAACCCAAATGATCAACATCATCAGGTAACTGGAACCCGAATGATCAACATCAACAGGTAACTGGAGCCCTGATGATCAACGTCAATAGACCACCGGAATCCAAACAATCAACAACCACAAATAACTCAAAACCCAGACAATCAACATCAATGCATAACCAAAACACAGACGATCAACATCAAAACATCACTCAAGCACAGATGTTCAACATCAACAAATTAGACACAGACAATCAGCTTTAACAGATAACAGGAACCCAGAGAATCAACATCAACAGATGACTGGAATCCAAACGATCATCACCAACAGATAACTCAAACACAGACAACCAATAAAAACAAATATCTCAACACAGACAATCAACATCACAGATGAACAGAACCCAGGTGAAGCGATAACATGTCTTGGTTCTATGATCCTGAGGTCATATCAACATATACGAACCCAGGAAGCCGATAATCATCGTCTTGGTCATGATCCTGGGTCAATTCACATATAACCGGACCAGGAAGCCGGATAATCATCGTCTTTGGTGTCTATGATCCTGAGGGTCATTCACATATACGGACAGGAAGCCGTAACACGTTGTGTCTATGATCCGGGTCAATCAACACTATACCGGAACCAGGAAGCCGGATAATCATCGTCTTTGGTGTCTATGATCCTGAGGGTCAATATCAACATATAACCGGAACCCAGACAATCCGCATGAACAGATGACCAGGAACTTGACAGTCAAAGTTAACAGGTGACTGGAACCGAAATAATCGGCATCAACAAAACCCTGGCATCGAGATCATCAACATAGAAATAACGGGCACCTAGGTAATCAACATCCAGGAACTAACTGTAAGCCTGACAATCAAGTTCAGCCAATAACTGGAACACAGAAAAATCAACTTCAACAACTAATTGGAATACATAAAAATCGGCATCAACAGATCACTGAATCTCAGACAATCAACATCCACACATGATTGGAACCCAGGCAGTTAACTTTAACTGTAATCCACACAATCAACTTCACAACTCAAGCAGTCAACATCAACTGATCACTAGAACCCAGACAATCAACATCTTAAGAACTCAAACCTAGGCAATCAGCATCTAGACAACTCAAACCCAAACAATGATCATCAACAGGTTTCTAGAACTCAGACTAGCAAATCAACAGACCATCTGGATCCCAAAAGTCAAGATTATGAAATAACTGGAACCTCCAGGGGCAATCAAAACCAACAGCTAACAGAAACACAGATAATCAACATGAAAATAACCAGAACACTAACAATAAACATCAACAGATAACTGACCCGGAACACAGACAATCAACAACAACAACAAATAACTCAGACAATCGGTATCAACAAGTAGAACCCAGACAAGGAACATCAACAAACAATCAGCAAGACAAGCAGAAACAAAAGAGAGTCAACTGACGAGCACAACAAATGTCAACTCAGCGTGAATTATTTTTATCCTCAGGCGCGTGAGTGTGTGTGTGTGTGTGTGTGTGTGTGTGTGTGTGTGTGTGTGTGTGTGTGTGTGTGTGTGTTGGTCTGTGAGTGCACTAATTACAGGCAGGCAAGGTTTTTAATTAGCTGTCAAGCAGGAAGCTGCCAGACCTCCTTCACCTGCTCAACCAGGCATAATCGATGGCTGTGGTGGGCACGGCCGGTCACACAGCTCGCTTCACTCCTGATCTGCTGATCAGCATGAATGACTCCTAACGTGCAGTCACGCCTTTCAGCACCCGATCACACCTCTCCCCACGGGGCAAGAGCAGCCATGCATAAAACATGCCCCCCCACCGCCCCCCCCGCCCCTCGTCGCCCCCTCAAGACCTCCCCCGCCCCTACCCCAACCCCTTCCCACCTCACCCCATCCCTAAACTGACCACACGTTCCGCCCCTGACCCGGACCAGGACAATGAGCTCTAACAATGGCCACTGACCATCACCATATGGTTTCCCAGTGAATGGTCTGTCGCTGCTAACCCCCCCTCTTAACATCTGACTGGTGTGAACTGTGATGTATGTATAGAGTCGGGCTTTTGTTCCAGGGCCAGCAACAGCAGTAGCACGGGGAATTCTCAACGATTATCCAATCCGCCCGCCCGCCCGCCAGGAAACGCTCACTCATGCACTAACCTGGTGTGTCGTTACGGGTGAAGAAGGGCAAAGCTGAACCCGCCTAATGTCAATTCTCTTATTAATCTATCGCATCCCAACACGTGACGCTTCAAGCTCCTCAGGTTACTCTGGTCTAGCCAACCTGAACTAGTGAGCTGTGTGTGTGTGTGTGTGTGTGTGTGTGTGTGTGTGTGTGTGTTTTGTGTGTGTGTGTGTGTGTCAACACGCCTGCGAGAGAAACGAATAAACAAATAAATAAATCAGTGAATAAATAAACAAAATATAAATAAATATATAGACAAATAAATGAATAAATAAATAAATAAATAAACATCCGATCTATTACACACAAAAGAATGACCAGAAGAAAAAAAAAACAAGTGTAACAAACCCGATAAATCCAGGAATAGATTCAACAGATGTTCACGTTGTTGTTGTTGTTGTTGTGGTGGTGGTGGTGGTTTTTTTTTCTTTACCAGCTTTTCCCAGTGCTGAGAACTTTGGCGAGAATCATCAACAAATAACTTGGGGATTTTTTTTTTTAATCCAAAGTCACACACAAACACACAACAACGCACGTCTCAACAGTAGTAGTAGTTGTAGTAGTAGTAGTAGTAATAGAAGTAGTAGCACACACGTTCACGAAGATTTTCTTCTTCTTCTTTTTCTTCTTCCTCTCCTTCTTCCTATCAGTTGCGTTTATTTGATTCTGTTTGTTGGTTGGTTGATTTGTTTGTTGCACACCGAGACAGACACCGCCACGGTGCCAGTCAGTCAGTTCCCAGTTGTGTGTGTGTCACGCCGAACTAATCGCGTTGGCTGCTGCTGACTAGGCTACAGCGACGACCTCGACGACGCCGACGACACAGGAAAGCGGCAGAGCAGCGGACATGACGGGAAGAGCGACGAGGCACGGACGGGCAGCACGAGCTGTTTGGCTGGAGGAGGGAAGGAAGGGTGGGTGGGGGAGGGGCAGAGAGGGGGGGGGGGGGGCGGAGAGGGGAGAGAGCAGGGTGGCTCGAAGGTGGCCAACAGTCGACAGAGAGAGAGAGAGAGAGAGAGAGAGGGGGGGGGGGAGAGAGAGCTTCACTAAGCGGAGAGAGAGAGAGAGAGAGAGAGAGAGAGATCGCAGTGCTGGCCGCTACTCCGCTCAACGCGGGAAAAGGTGGAAGCAGAGGATGGGAGAGAGAGAGAGAGAAGAGAGAGAGGGTGTGTGTGTGTGTGTGTGTGTGTGTGTGTGTGTGTGTGTGTGTGTGTGTGTGTGTGTGTGAGAGGGGTGGTGGTGGTGGTCGGGGAGGGGAGGGGAGGGGAGTGTGGTGCCGAGGTAGGGAGCGGCAGCCTCATCGTTGTCTCCTACACTGGTGCTGGCAGCGCTTCTCTTGATGGCCGCTCTTGAGCTTCGCCCTCCGGCTAGGGTACAACAGTGCCAGACTGTTCTGTACTGTTTGGCTGCTTCCTTGCGGCCTTGCTCTCTGTCACCTGTTCTGATATATTTTTTTTTATTTTTCTCCTTCGTGTATATCGTTCTCGTCGTCGTCGTCGTCGTCGTCATTGGCCTGTTGTTACTGCTCTCTCTCTCTCTCTCTCTCTCTCTCTCTCTCTCTCTCTCTCTCTCTCTCTCTCTCTCTTCCATTTTTTTTTCTCAACCGTGCTCCATTATTGTATCCATCATGATTATCATCATCGTCGTCGTCGTGAGTCTGCTGCTGGACTGCTATTTATTTATACTGGGTGCCATCGTCATTGCTAACGTCATCGTGTCGTCGTCGTCGTCGTCATTGGTGTGCTTTACAGCTCTGTCTCTTGTTTTCCCTTTCTTTCTTTTATTTATTTTTGTCTATTTTTTTTTTTTTTGGGGTGGTAGAAGTATGCTCCATCATCGTCGTCGTCATTAACCTGCCGCACTGTTTCTCTCTTCTTATTTATTTACTTATTTATTTACGTATTTATGTACTTCTTTATTTGTTTATTTATTCAGTTATTTAGTTAGTTATTCATCCATTTATTTACTTATTGATACATGTATTAATGCATTTATTTGTTTCTGACAATGCTCTTTCGTCTTCATCATCGTCGTTATCATTATTAACTGCTGCATCGTGCGCCCTACCCCTGCTATTGTTACGCATTCTACGTACCCTTGTCACCCAGCTCATCGTTTTCATCGTCGTCATTAGCGTTCTGTGCTCCCCTTCCACTGCTTTCATTCTGTTATCGTCACTGTCATCATTATCGTCATAAGCTAGTATGCTGCCCTATCCCTGTTATCTATACTAGGTATCATCGTCATCTTCGTCATCGTCAACACCGTCTTCATAAACCTGCTGTACTGCTCTGCCGCTTCTTTTCTGTTTTTTTTTTTCCTCTACGTTTTGTCGTCGTTATCATCATCATCATCATCATCATCATCATCATCATCATCATCATCATCTCATCATCGTCGTCGTCGTCGTCGTCGTCATCATCAACATTATTACCCTGCTATGATGCCTCATCTCTGCTTTGCTGTTTCTTACATTGTGTGCCATCGTCATCCTTGAGATCATCATCATCGTCATCATTGACGTACTGTGTGTGCTTCCATGTCACTCCTCGACGGTCTCAATTAGTTGATGATGATGATGATGATGATGATGATGATGATGATGATGATGATGATGATGATGATGATGACGACGACGACGTCGACGACGACGACAATGATGATGATGATGATGATGACGTCGACGTCGTCGTCGACGACGACGACGACGACGACGATGATGATGGTGATGATGATGATGATATTGATAATGCCGACGACGATGATAGTGATGATGATATGATGATGATGATGATGTCGACGACGACGACGATGATGATGATAATCGTCATGATTATGCTGATGATGTGATGGTGGTGGTGGTGGTGGTGTGGTGATGGTGGTGATTATCATGCTCGCTAATCATTTTCGTTATTGTCATCATTAACCAGCTACGCTTGTCTTGATACTTTACTTGATCGGCATCGTCGTCATCATTATCATGCCGACCTGACCTCTCTCTTCTTTCCCGTTACTTTAACCGCATTGCGTCGTTGTCGTCGTCGTCGTCTTCATCGTCACCATGAACCTGCAGTGATGTCCCGTTTTTAGTATGTTCCATCGGTATGGTCAACGTCCTCCTCACCATGAACATCGTCACTATCAACGTCGTCATCAGTTCCCATCACCATGAACATCGTCACTATCAACGTCATCAGTTCCCATCACCATGAACATCGTTACTATCAACGTCGTCATCAGTTCCATACCATGAACATCGTCACTATCAACGTCATCAGTTCCCATACATGACATCGTCACTATCAACGTCATCAGTTCCCATCTCCATGAACATCGTTACTATCAACGTCGTCATCAGTTCCCATCACCATGAACATCGTCACTATCAACTTCATCAGTTCCCATCTCCATGAACATCGTTACTATCAACGTCGTCATCAGTTCCCATCACCATGAACATCGTCACTATCAACGTCATCAGTTCCCATCTCCATGAACATCGTTACTATCAACGTCGTCATCAGTTCCCATCTCCATGAACATCGTTACTATCAACGTCGTCATCAGTTCCCATCTCCATGAACATCGTCACTATCAACGTCATCAGTTCCCATCACCATGAACATCGTTACTATCAACGTCATCAGTTCCCATCTCCATGAACATCGTTACTATCAACGTCGTCATCAGTTCCCATCTCCATGAACATCGTTACTATCAACGTCATCAGTTCCCATCACCATGAACATCGTTACTATCAACGTCATCAGTTCCCATCTCCATGAACATCGTTACTATCAACGTCGTCATCAGTTCCCATCTCCATGAACATCGTCAGTATCAACGTCGTCATCAGTTCCCATCCCATGAACATCGTTACTATCAACGTCGTCATCAGTTCCCATCTCCATGAACATCGTTACTATCAACGTCGTCATCAGTTCCCATCCCATGAACATCGTCACTATCAACGTCGTCATCAGTTCCCATCACCATGAACATCGTCATATCAACGTCGTCATCAGTTCCCATGTCCGTGAATGTCAATGAGAAGAACTGGATGCAGAAACTGCTAGCAGCAATTAAAAATTTAAAAAAAATATCCCACGAGCCAACCAACCAAAAATCCGAGCAAGGAGGGAGAGACAGCGGGTATTTTCACTGATTAAGGTACCATAGACAGGAGATGAGGGAAGGAAGGTAGCGGTGGAAGGAAAAAGGGAGACAACATGGGTTAAGGCAGCACCCTCCTCCCCCCCCCCCCCTCCTCGGATGATTTGTGAGTTGGAAACCGCCTGCTGTTGAACAGATCGTTCACCTCCACCCCACCCCCCTCCCCCCCTCCCCCGACTCTCTCCCCTTCCCTGCTGCAGATTATAGTAACGTTCAGGCAGAAACCACCTGCCAATTCCCCATTTTGCTTCTTTAAAAAAAAAATGTCTGTTTCTGTTGGCTTTGACCTGTATGCCTTTGCATCTTGAGGTCTTGCATCTAGAGGTCTTCAGTGGCCTCTGCCGGTTATAGGCAGCTGCAGACTCACTAAAGCCATGGTTTAAAATAGAGTTGTGGAGAGCACTGCACTGGAGAATTGTCTTCCCTTTCGTCTGATCCACGTCATCTGCCATTTTCTTTATGATAAGCAGTCGCTATTCAACTCTGTGAATTACATTTCTCGAAAGTTCAATATCATTTTCAACCCATTTTTTGAAAAAAAAACCCAAACTTTTTCCCCTTTTTATTGTTTTAGATTGTTATGAAACAATAATTGACAGAGCAGATTTTTTTTTTTTAAAGCAGTTTGTTTCTTGTGTTTGTGTGTCATTGTTTATGTTGGTAGATGGTATTCCTTTCTTTCCAACATTCATTCTGATGTTCAGCTAGTTGTATTTGTTTAGCTGTATAGTTTACAGAAGCGTGAAATAACCTGCAAGCCCGCTGTAAGTAAAGGCATTTTAAAAAGAACTTTAAGACTCTGAAAATGTTACATTAAGATAC
>CM065718.1:56110818-56113318 GCA_033310375.1 Conus canariensis | reverse complement strand
GGGGTGAGGATGGGGGTGGATGGGGAAGGACAGATAACCACACAGCTTCATAGACGAGCGTTACTTTACCACACAGTTCTAGGATCTCCTCCACCCCACCCATCACCCCTTCCCCACACGCGTTCTCCACCCTCCTACCTACCAGGACGTACGCTTTGCAGAATGGATTATATTCATCATCAGATGGACAAATGAACAGAGCTGCATGTGGGAAGAGGGAGAGGCATGGGTCGGGGTGATTCAAGGGAAGGGGGTGGGGGTAGGGGTGGGAAGAAGGAGGGAGGAAAGTAAGTGTAGGGCAAAGAAAGATGGAGAAAAAAAATTGGGGTGGGAAGGTGTGAGGGAGGGGAGGGGTAGGGGTGGAGGGGTAAGCCAACGACTCTCTGAGGACCTGGCCTCAAGGACAAGAGAGAAAGAGAGATCTACAAGGGGAGCCTAATCGGATTGCGGAGCCTTTGGCACCCAAGAGACGATGGTGCCCGAGGTCTGAGAGTTCTCCACCGTATCTTCCTCCTTCACACATTGTCAGCGTCGGAGGTGGTCAACAGAGGCTGATGACTTGGACGCTTTTCGGGCACCGTCCCCCCCCCCCCCCCTCCCCCCACTCCCACCCCCCCCCCCCCCCCCCCCCCCCCCTTGAATCTGTGTCGACTGCTTAGGCTTCTCTGTTTGTTTGTCTGTCTGTCTCTCTGTAAGTTGCTGGAATGGTGCTCGGTTACTTATCCTTGGAATTTATTTAGTTTATTGTAATTTAGTCCCTTGCGGATTCATTCCAAGAACTGGCCCTCAGCACTTGTGTCTTAAGAGGTTATCCTTTTTATGTTTTCTACTTTTCACAAGAAAATGTAGCTTGTTTTGCTCTTTCATGATTTTCTTTTGCTTCTTAGGTGGCACCTTTGGTTGGTTTTTTGAAAACTCAACAAACATACTACGGTATTGCACACCAGCCTTTTTCTGGGATAACATTCTTCTTAAAACCGAAAAGGCGGAGGAGTCAAGTTACCACTTTCCGCGGTCACTGAGGAAAAACAATTAGGTTTCGAAATACCCGTATCTGCCCAAGAGTTATATGTTAGTGAGTTTCCTACCCACTGGAGATTGTCTTCCCCTTGGAGACTATAAGCTTGTAAAAGGCTCATTTTGAGAAGCATTTATAATTCCCCATTCACCCACTCAAACACATACTGTTAGTTAGGCAGAATTATCTACCACTGCAGATATGAATGCTTATCTTCCCCCTATTTCTTCAATCTAAGACATTAAGAGCAAGTTTTGGTTATAATGGAACATTTCTTGCAGTCATTGAACACCAAGCTGTTCTGTAAGTTGCTGGAATGGTGCTCGGTTACTTATCCTTGGAATTTATTAGTTTATTATATATGTCTATGTGTGTGTATGTCCTCAAATTTTATTTCTCTTCACATAAACAAAATAAATAAATCAATTAGATGCATAAAAGAATAAACAAAGGGGACTAACTTTCAAAAGCAACAGTAAAGAACATATGAAAGAAAATACCAACTACCCGTAACATTGTAATGATCGGGCTTCGAGTCAATTCCAAAGCAAGGTCACAGAATTAAATGTGTTTATTGAAAACGTCATCGAAAGATGACTCGGAGCAAATAAGCAAAAATTTTTGAGATGTGTGCGAGTTAGTTTCAAATTTAACATCTATCCACTCTAGGTGATATTAGACGACAAAAACAAAAACCCATCAACCCCAAAACAAATAAACAAACCAAACCCTAATGATAAAACTAGAAAACTACAAATGGTTTTGATGTGGGAGAGAAGAGTGAGAAGTAGGGGACGTATGAAGATGGTCCTTTCGTATTTTGTATGTAGATTTAGTAGTAGGTATATGATTCACTCACTTAAAAGTAACCTGATAAGTATCAGATGATAGTAGAATTAACCTCATAAGTATGAGATGATCAATGTGAGAAACTATAAGTACTTAACCGATTGGACTCTTTGGTAAAGAAAGAAATAATTCATAGGTTAACACCGGTGATACAAAAATATTTCTCATTGTATATGCAGAAAGCATGCGTATAAATTGTTTGATAGCGGCGCATGAGAGAATATGATCAGCTGTGATGTTCTGTCCACAAACACATGAGACATTTTTACTGAATTTTGTTGTAAAAGCATCGACTTTCTACCTATACATAAGGGACGATAAAATTCTGCTGATGTCGGAGTGTGTTTTAATGTTTGCAACACTAAAATCTGTGTAAACAGGCTTATTGTGAGACTTAAAAAAAAAAATTCTGGAAATGGCTCCAACCAAAAGAAAAAATTCCACTATACTATATTGTTCTTGAACCGAAAGTGGAAAATTCATCCTGAGAGACTCTGAACTACATTATACACCTTGTTTTGCAGCTCTATCTACTTTATCATTATAATAAAACGAACAGTGTGACGGTATCCAGCAGAAAGTAATTGCCGTGCCTTGTAAAGAGAGAGCATGAATTAAACTGCTAATTTCAAT
>CM065718.1:56095818-56098318 GCA_033310375.1 Conus canariensis | reverse complement strand
ATGCCCCTGCGACTTCAACAGCCGTGAGACATGAAGTGTTCCCCTAATTACCTCCGTGTGAGTCAGGTGTGCTTGCTTGCCTAGCTCTGTCTCCTAGTTTGTTGGAGAGTGTAGGTTTAGGGTAGGATGTAAGAAAACACATGTAACTGTCCTGGTATAGGTGGTTTTTGCATTGTTTCGATGTTAACAGTTTAGCTGTGCTAACAGGACACACAATTGTTTCGTATAATACTTTGCTTGAGCTTACTTGACAAAACAAGGTTTGCGAATATCTGGCCGACAAAACAAGGTAAATGAACAGCTTTTCTGCTTGATTCTATTCTTCGATATTCAGCCAAAATACAAGCACAGTCATCCGAGTTTGGAAGAAAAGAAGGAAGAACTGTTGGTCTCGAGCGAAAAGGGGCTATAATCATGTGAACAGACCATTCTCTGTCATTGTGTTCACTTCGTGTAACACACATTGCCGTTCACACCTTCCATCCTTCCTCTCCTCTGCAACCCCCGTCTCCAGCTTAAAGTCTCTGCAGCAAATCTGCAGGGAAATTTTCTTTTCGGATGCTTACCAAAAGCCATGGAGGTTCTCAATAAACTGCATCTTTCAGTGTTGGCTGGGAAGAAACCAAAACCAACCAACCAAATAACAACAACGACAATTACAACAACCAACCACCTAAGATATTGCTGACATCCAAGAAAACAAAAAGAATCAATTGTACGATTGATTCATGGCATTTAAAAAATAGATAAAGAGCTAACTTAATTCTGTATGCCTTAAGATGTCAATCATTAAGCTACCGTGCCATCATCACTGGTGAATTTCTCTTTCAGGATGTGGACGTTTTTGTTTTTTAATTGTTTCAGTTTTGTGATGCAACGTGTTTTATATGCGTGAGTTTGACAGCACCGAAAAGTGCTGTGTGGTCAGCTAGGTTATTGCATATTGCCTTAAAATCTTGAAACCTGAAGGGTACTCAAACTTTATTATTGGTTTGTTGATGATTTTATACTTCCTCAATTATCTATCTAGTCAATAATAAAGAAAGAACACGCGTACATTCGCACACACGAGATTATATTATCACTGTAAAACTGTGATGCTTTCAGTGTTGTACAAAAACCGTAAATCCATGATCAGACAGGAAGATAAAAGGATTATTCGAAAACTGGTGGAAGCATTCTTATAATGGCACAGCATGTTATGTCCTGGCCCTGTCTGTGCCATTTCGTGCGTCTCGTGCTGGCCTTTGTTCGGCAGGAAATCGGACTGTCCAATGCCCTGTGGAGATTGCGTCAAGTGCCCCAGTGACTCCAACAGCCTGAAAATGGGACAGGCTGACCGCCTGATTAAGTCTCTGTTTATCCTCTGTGTGTTTGTCTGGCTCTTGTCAGTTTGCTGCAGAGTCTGAGTTGTGCAGTGAATGTGTGAGGAAATACCTTATAGTGGTAAACTTGGTTTTGTATTGTCTAGAACTGACAAAACAAACCATCAGTTATAGTCACACGACATAAAATTGTATCATATTTCACTTAAAGTTACTTCACATAACACAACACGAATATCTGACCAACAAAACAGGAAATGTGCATTCATTTTCTGATTCATTCTGCTGTTTCGGAGGCTGCTGAAATATCAACACAGTCAGTGGAGGTAGGAAGAAAGGGGGAAGAGATCTGGGTCTTGAGGGGAAAAGGGCAATAAGCACATGAACAGTCCATCCTCCATCATCAGCTGCAGTGAATGTAGCCCAAAATGCTAGTTCCAAAAATAGCGTCTGCAGCAAATCTTCAGGCAAAATTACCTTTGCTGGGGCGGGGGTGGGGGTCGAAGAGAGAGAGAGAGAGAGAGAGAGAGGAGAGAGAGAGAGAGAGAGAGAGAGAGAGAGAGAGAGAGAGAGAGATCAAAACTGTTGACACACAAGACGCTGGTATCAACTAACTGTCACTCTAAAGATTTACTGACCGTTAATTCATTTTATTAATACGGAATTATTCATTTACGTAAAATTAACAAGTTTTTTTTTTTTTAATTCTTATCATTATCATCATCATTAGTATTACTATTGTTGTTATCATTATTATCATTCTTCTTCTTCTTGTTCTCACCATTACTATTTAGTAATAGTAGTAGTGGTGGTGGTAGTTGTAGAAGTAGTAGTAATAGTGGCAGTAATTGCATCAGAAGTATTGTTCTCATCATCATCTCATCATCATCATTAGTATTATTATTATTATCATTATTATTATTACTACTATAGGCATTATCATTATCATTACTATTACTATTATCATCTTACTGTTGTTGTTGTTATGGTACCAACATTGGATCCTATAAGTCGAGAAGAAGAAAACATTAGTCACAAACTGAATGGAACCATTTTTATTATGGCATAACCTTTTATTCCCTGACTCGGTCTGTGAAATCTCGCAGGTCCCTTGCTGGTCTTTTTTTCTTCCAGGAAACTGGAATATCCCCGACCAAGCAGAGACTGCATCAAAT
>CM065718.1:56075818-56090818 GCA_033310375.1 Conus canariensis | reverse complement strand
TGCTTAAGAGCAGTGTTTCTGGGAATTCTAGAGACCCTTTGTAGGGCTTCTTGGCAAATGGGTTCAGGGTATCCACGTTCAAGGAAAAATGAGATCATCAGGGTAGATTGTTTGGCGAAATCGTCATCATCGCTGCAGATGCGTCGCAAACGAAGTAGTTGAGAGAAAGGAATGCTTGTTTTGGTGGAAGCAGGGTGACTGGAGGAGTACAGAAGGTATGAATGCGAGTCGGTGGGTTTGTAATGAACAGATGTGGTGAGGTAGGGTGAGTTGGGACAGATAGAGATTTTGATGTCAAGGAAGGAAATGGTAGTCTGAGTGATTTCAAAAGTGAATGTAAGAGCTGGATGAAATCCACTGACGAAGTCAATGAAGTTTTTCAGATCTTGGATTGGACAGGAGGCTGCACCGAGGCAATCGTCATTCTGCAGACTGATCCTTCCCTGAAACACATTTTCACCCAGCCTCCACTAGTTGCCTACAAACGTGACACCAACCTCAGAGATCTTCTTGTGCATTCAAAATTGTCCACAAACACAGTCTCACCACCTGGCAATTCTCCATGCAAGCAACCCAAATGCAAAACCTGTCCTCACCTAAACTCTTCTACAACCATCCGTGGCCCCTCAGGCAAAATTTCCATACGCAACCCTTTCACTTGTCAGTCCCGCAATGTAGTTTACATTCTTTCTTGCTCCTTCTGTGGCCTCCTGTATGTTGGAGAAACCTACAGAACCCTCAACGACCGTTTCACAGAACACCTACAAGCAGTCCGTCTCGGTTACAATACACCAATTGCCAACCATTTCTGTTCTTCCGGCCACAACCTCTCCCACATGCAGACTGCTGCAGTCTGGCAAAATTCATCTTCCTCTATAAGACGTAAAGAACAAGAGTTCCTCCTTATTCACAAACTTGGCACTATCCACCCAAATGGAATCAATATCAAACACTGACTTTCCTCTATAACAGCCCTTTGTTCTTACTTATCTTGATTTTGTCTCTTAACATTATTATTACTATTTTTATTTACTTTATCCCCCCCCCTCCCCAGTCCTTCTGCTCTTGACCCATTTCTCTCTTCTTCCCCACCCTGCCCTCTCCTTCTATACCCCCCCCCCCTCATCCCTTCCAACTCTCTCCTTCCTTCCCCCTCAATCCTTGCTGAACACTTTTCATCTTCAAGCAGTATTCACTTTTCAGCTTTTTGGCAGTGCTCACTCCCTCACTTCCCCATTTCTCCCTGCCCACTGTCACCCATTCCCACTTGTCCCTCTGAGCAAAGAAGGTTTTAAACCGAAGCGCCCTCATCCACCTCTTCCTCAAGGACCTGCTACCATACCCCAGGCAAGTTGTCTTATACTATCAATGGTTTCGACAATGGCATTGACCTGTTGGAAAATTGTGTTGCGAATACGTTGTTGTCTTTGGAAGACACTGAAATACTGTTATGTGGTGATATGAATGCCAGAACGTCTGATAAATTCCCAATACTTTTAGATGAGCTTGAATTACATGTTGTTTATAATAAGAATGATAATTGTATAAAACGAACTTCTCAAGATAAAATCTTAAATGCATATGGAAAGAAATTTTTGGATATGTGCACTGTTTTGGGACTGTACATTTTAAATGGAATGTGCAATGGCGACCTTGAAGGTCGTTTTACATATATTTCTGATGCAGGATGCAGTGTAAATGACTATTTTTTGTTGTCAAGAAACGGTTTTGAGTTTCTTTGGAACAGTTAACTCTTACTGTTGTGGAAAGATTTGAATCCGATCACATGCCCCTTGTATTACGTATTGCCAAACAAAAGGAAGAGAAATGCACAAATAATGACTCGAATGATCAAAATAATCAGTTTATTGTTAAGTATTTCTGGAACAAGGATTATGCCCTAGTATTCAATCGTTCCATGTGCTCTCAAGATGTTAAAGAGAAGATGGCAACAGCAGAAGGTCTTATACATAGTGATGTAAATGAAGCAATACGCAGATTTGAGGTGATCATGAAAGATCAAGCTGAAATTATGAAGAAAAAGGCAGTTTTAAATAAAAGTATTCCTAGTGATGATAGTTGGTATGATAAGGACTGTAAAACATCAAAACGTAAAATGCTTAGTTTGTGGAGAAATTTTTGTATAACTTTGGATAAAGATGATCGAGTCGCGTTCTGTGTTGCAAGACGTGAATATAAAAATCTAAATAAAAGGAAAAAGAAAGAACACAATGATTCATTGCTAAATGTATTGATTAATTCTGTGAAGAGTCAACAGGAATTTTGGGAAACTGTACACAAGATTGCAAGGAGAAGATTTCAATTGTCAAATAATATCTCTGTAACTGAATGGTTCGATCATTTTAGAAGCTTGTTGGAGAAAAATGAAGAAAATAATATTACAGAGAACATAGTTCACGAATATGAGGAGGAGGGATTTCCGTACGAAAGAGCAATATCTCGAGAAGAAGTGTTGCTCGCAATCAGAAAATTGAAAAATGGAAAATCTGCTGGCCCTGATGGTTTAATTGGTGAATTTTTAAAAATATTCTGGCGAGTCCATCTTGAATTTCTTAGTGAAGTTGTTTAACTTCCTCTTCGATAGTCGCGCTTACCCTGACAGCTGGAAAGAATCTATAATTTTACCCCTGTTCAAGAAGGGTGATGTTAACAATGTGAATAATTATAGAGGTATTTCATTATGCAATATTTGTAGCAAACTTTACAGCTCGGTTATTAATAGTAGGTTGCATGAATGGGTAATTCAAAACAATATAACTGGAGAGCATCAGGCGGGTTTAAAAGAGGTTATTCTACAATTGATCATATATTTACCCTGCTTGCTGCTGTTCAAAAACAACTTGTAAAGAATCAGAAGTTATATGTTGCCTTTGTGGATTTTGAAAAGGCTTTTGATTCCATTTCTCGAAAATTGTTATGGCCTGTTTTGTTAAAAACTGGAATCAGGGGTAAGTTGTACAGTACAATAAAGAGTATGTATTGTGAGGTAAAGGCAAAAATACGATCAGGCGCAAAATTATCGGAATTCATCAAGTGTACAAGTGGGGTTAAACAAGGAGATGTCTGTAGTCCGATTTTATTTTCCTTATTTATTAATGAGTTAGCCTTAGAAATAATTGAAAATGGCGTCATGGAGTAACTTTTGATCTTTTAGAATTTTTTGTGCTGCTTTTTGCCGATGATATTATTTTAATTTCAGTATCAGTGGTTGGTCTCCAGAGACAACTAAATAATTTGTATTCTGCAGTAGGTAGACTAGAACTAAATGTTAATATGAATAAGACCAATATTGTTGTATTTCGTAAACGAGGATATTTAGCCCGCACTGAAAAATGGACCTATGGAGGTGAGAGAATACATGTGATTAATGCTTACAAATACCTTGGTATTTATTTTACAACGAAACTTAGTTTTGGTTTTGCTTGTCAAGATATAGTCAATAGAGCCAAGAAGGCGGTCAATAGTATTTTTCATATTTTGTACAAGTTAGAGTGTAACTCGTTCAGTGTTTTTACAAAATTGTTTGATTCACAGGTACAGCCAATTTTACAATATGGTGCAGAAGTATGGGCTTTTGACAAAGGTGCCTTAATTGAAAAAGTTCACCTGTATGCGCTGAAGCGCTTTTTGAATGTAGACAGTAGAACGCCCAATGATCTGATTTATGGTGAACTTGGACGATATCCAATTTATTTAAATTCCTATTTGAAATGTATAAAATATTGGCTCAAGTTAACAAGAATGAATGACAATAGGATACCCTTTAAAGGTTACAGGGTACTGTTGAGTTTAGATGATAACGGTAAAAGAACATGGGCTTCCCATGTTCGACAGTGTTTGAATTCATATGGATATGGTTTTGTTTGGGATAACCAAGGTGTAGAAAATATATCAGAATTTCTGAATTGATTTTAAACAGAGGATTATAGATTGCAGGTGGCAGGACTGGCATGACCATATGTATAATAGTGATAGATTTGCTCAGTATAAACTCTTTAAATCGACATATAGCTTAGAACCTTACATTGGGATAAAAATGAATAGATTTATCAAATGTGCACTGACAAAATTTAGATTTGGCGTGTCTGATATCGCATGCCATCGCCTCAGGTATAGAAATGTTGCTGAAAATGAACAGATGTGTCGACTTTGTAACAGAGCAAGAGAAGATGAAATACATTTTTTGTTTCGCTGTCCTGCTCTGAGTGATCTTAGAATAAAATTTATTCAACCCAAATATTACACCGAACCATGTAATTTCAGACTAATTCTCTTGCTGTCAACAAGGAATGAGAATACACTTTGGAAATTAGCCATGTATATTTACGAAGCAAATAAGAGAATTCAGACAGTAATGGCTTAATGTACTCTGCGTTTTGTAACATATCTACATTTTTTCATGATTTCATTGTGTTATGTATTAGGAATGTTGTATGATGAATGTATGAATACCCCTTCAGTATGGGGCTGTGGTCTTAAACTGAATAAAACATTCGCATTCGCATTCTCTCTCTCTGTCTCTGTATGTGTGTATGTGAGTGTGTGTATGTATGTGAGGAGGCGCGGACGCGCGAAAGGAGAGAGAGAGAGAGAGAGAGAGAGAGAGAGAGAGAGAGAGAGAGAGAATGTTATCAAAAGTTGCCTAAAACAAGTAAATGATAAAGATCATTAACTGTATTAAAAAAAATGCTAACATGTTCCACAGAACTGGTTCACTCACGCACAAAACAACAACAGTAACATCAAAACGCGCGCGCTCGTTCTCTCTCTCTCTCTCTCCCCCCCTCTCTCTCTCTCTCTCTCTCTCTCTCTCTCTCTCTCTCTCTCTCTCTCTCTCTCTCTCACTCTCACACACAACAACAACAACAACTGAAAAATCACTTCTGAAAAAAAAAGAACATTACAAAAACCGAAAAAATGAATTTCATAACTCAGTGGAACATACATTAGTCGAAAACGGAAAGATCTGGTCAGGCACGCTCTACACGTGGAAAAATTTGGCAGCGGAACAACATAAAAAAAGAAAACCAGTTAGGGGTGGGTGAAAAACCACCCAGGATACATGGCAGAATCTGTAGTCAATTATCATTGACGGCAAGGGGTGGGAAGTTACACTGACGGTCTGTTTTGGTAGCGTATAGTTATCTGCAGGTTTCACGTCAACAGCATCTTGGGGCGTCTTTGCACGAACGAAAGTCAGGGTGCATACTGTAAAGGTACATCACCTGTGACTTTGTTATCCTGTAGGAGGGGGAATGGGAGGAAAGGAAGCAAATTAGGGAACCAGAAATGGACAGCAGAACAACTATTCCGAGAGACACAGGCCCAATCCTCTTTCCCCCCCCCCCCCCTCCCCCTCGCCCACTTCTCTCGTCCCTCTGCCAAAGAGAAATGAACTGACTCAATGTCAACTGCTCTGTGCATTTTCAGTCTGACAACAAAAGGAAAAGGAAATCAGTAGGGCGAAGGCACGTACTACTAAGTATATTTTCATCATCTAACATTTTGGTTTTTTGTTCAATACTTGTGTTTTTCGCTGCAATTTCAATTCATGTGGCTTACAGCCCAGCCGATCGCTAAGGACCGTAGCAGTACCGTCACCCCGTGCAACAGAAAATAATACGAAAATGAGAAATAATAATGTAGATGGTAGATAGAAACTTCGTGACTCCTTTTCTTAGATTGTAGGTCACGATTGTAAAACAAATATGATACAAATATCATTTCAAAATTATTCGAAAAAAAAATCATAATGCACACTTAAAAAATCTAATTAAAGGAAGAAAATATCATTTTGTTAATAAAAAAAAGGATATCCATAAAATAAGCAGCTACATGTGTAGACATGTTTGATTTAATGTTAAAATCCATGGGTGTGTATCAATATCAACGATGTCAACTTGTATTCTTCTTCCAGCTGTCACTTTGATTGAATGAAATTAGCACTTTTGTTAAATGCGACAAGATGTTAAGACACCTAACAAGAAATCCATTTTTATTTTCATTTTTTGAATTTTTTTTTTTTTTAGCGCAGCAAGGGTCTTTGTCATGTTGAACTGTCCGCATAATGAAGTGGGACACTGCACAGGCTGCGTTCGATTGTCGTTGCTTGTAGCAGCGTGGAAATATTGAATCGTCGTTGACAGTGGCCACGTGTGTGGTCGCCTTAATGCTTGCAACCAGATCAGCGCACAACTGCGCAACCTGGCAAGTAAACGCCTCCGATTAACAGGGCGCAGATGTAGTTTGGGGTCAATGTGCGTCACTGAGACCGCTTGTTTATTTTCTTTAGGGGGAAGCAATAGCTTAGCGTCCTCCCTCGTTTGTTAACTCTCTTATCTAATCAGTAATGTCTGCTGAGAGAAAGCGGTGAGAGAGAGAGAGAGAGAGAGAGAGAGAGGAGAGAGAGAGAGAGAGAGAGAGAGAGAGAGAGAGAGAAACATTTTTGTAAGGAGGGTAATAGAATAAGCGTAAATAATGCCTTTTTATATATCCAATCCTCTGGTGAGAGAGAGAGAGAGAGAGAGAGAGAGAGAGAGAGAGAGAGAGAGAGAGAGAGAGAGAGAGAGAGAGAGAGAATAACGACTTTTTTTATGAAAGGAGGGTAATCGAATAAGCATAAATAAGGCTTTGTTTATACATCCGATCCTCTGAAAAGGGAGAGAGAGAGAGAGAGAGAGAGAGAGAGAGAGAGAAGGAGAGAGAGAGAGAGAGAGAAAGAGAGAGAGAGAGAGTTTACCTTCTTTAAACATGCAAGCACCCGCGCATACACACTCACAAATACACACACACATGCACACACACTGACTGACTGAAACCAATTTCTTGTCAGATTAACTCAAGGTTGCACACACACACACACACACACACACACACACAACACACACACAACACACACACCGTCACTCAACCCTCCGCTCACTCGTTCTCACACATTCTCTAAGCAGTTCATCCCCCCCCCCTCCCCACCCACCCCCCACCGTCATCAACGACAATCAACACCTAAACGGCAGTTACACTAACAGTAAGTACACCACCACATTGTGTGTGTATATCCGTCAGACCCACTCTTTGAAACTGCTTTCTCACCGATATTCCTTCCACCCAGCAAATCAGTGACCTGTAATCGATGGGTGCTATGCCTACTACTGCTGCCCCGCAGTAGGATGAAGCTTGCCGGGAGGATGGTGTACGGGTGGGGGGGTGGGGTGGGGGTGGGGGAGAGAAGCGGCCGCGGCAAATTGAATTGCGGACCGCGCTTTGTCTTGTTAGCCACCCAGCCAATTCAATTACTGTCTTTCCTTTTCCGGGCTCTAAACAGCCCAGCGCCCGGGGCTCGAGTCGTCTGCTCCTTGAGTTGCGCGCTAAGTGAAATGAATATCAATCTTTGAGGGTCGAAGAATCAATAAGGATGGTTGCTTGCCATCAGGCTTTCCAAGCGTGTTCACTCGCACTGCATGCCAGCCAGCAAGCAACGCCACGGGCACTGCTGGTTTACATGGAGCAGCCAGACAACCCGCGCGTGCAGTGCCAGGTACGCATGCGTGCGTTTGCGGTTTGATTACCATTTGTGTATGTATGATCTGACCCCTCCCAGTCTCTTCGTCACTAGTGGAACAACAGAGCTGCAGGAGGGACAGTTTTTAATTGAAGGACCGTGAACCTGCTCAACTGCATTTGATATGCATGAATTTCTAACATTCTCTCGTATACGGACACAAATGGCGTCCAGTACGTCTCACCCCTAAGAGCAAGAAGAACAAACAAAGTCTAGCTTCAAGGGCTCTTGGGTTGCTCCCTAACATCTTGACACTGGCTTCCTCCCTGCGGAATGCTGTTCAGGACTGGGACAGTACGAGTCGGGATGTGGCGGTGAACGGGGCTGCTGGAGCCGGAATGAGCGGAGGGGGGGGGGGGGGGGGGGGGGGGGGGGGGGGAGGAGGGGGGAAGGGGGGGGGGGGGTAGTGTCACTGAAGTGGCACAGAAAGATGAGTTAAAAAAAAAACGCAGTTGGGATAGCTCCGCCAAGGTCAAACTGATCTTGGATTCGACCTCTGAGCCAGATCCACAATAAAGACCTTCACCAACATATCATGGCTTCGCCCACGGGCCACATTCCATCTTTTCACCAAGTTTCCTTAAAATCCGTTCAAAAGTTTCTCGCGTCTCTTGCTAAACAGATCCTGGATTAGTTGTTGGATCCAGATTCACACAACAGATTCGCCCCTCCCCCTTCGTTCTCGGTCCACATTTCATCCTTCCACCACGTGCTGATAAAACTGATCCAGCAATTCTTGCGTAATATTGTCAAATCTATCTGCTTTAACAATGGGGTCATCCTTGGATCGCCATTCATCCTTTCACCACATGTGGTTAAAATCGGTCGTGCTATTTTTGCGCGATGTTACTGGAAGGATCTTCGATCCCATCTTGGATATGGACCCGCACCCGAATTTAATGGGTTTGTAACTAGGCCACACCCCATCTTTTGACGAAGTTTGGGTGAAATTTGTTCAGCGTGTGTGTGTGTGTGTGTGTGTGTGTGTGTGTGTGTGTGTGTGTGTGTGTGTGAGAGAGAGAGAGAGAGAGAGAGAGAGAGAGAGAGAGAGAGAGAGAGAGAGAGAGAGAATTTGCTAACAGACGAACAAACCAACGGATATGGGTGACAACTTGCGTGACTGGAGATTTCGATGGCTCTGTATCTGGAGAAACGTATATTGAGAGCAACTGAACGGAATGGGAAAGTAACGCAAGTGAGCAATACTCCAGTCTTGAGTGAATGGACAACGTTTTGGACACTAAAAAAGGCAAAGGATAGAAGTAAAACAACTAATGACAAACCTAAACGTTTTGTGAACAGTTCACTGGGAACGGCAAATTTCCGTCATAATTGGACGAATTTCGGTTCCATGCAGGTTTTCATGAGGGGGAGCTAACCCATGAGCACTTGAACGATTTCATCCCTATGGAAATAAACGTTTTAACCTTCAATAAAACACTAGTCGGTTAAATGCAAAAGAAAACCACCACCACCAACAACGATCAAAAAGCCAAATAAATAAAAAGAATTAGGTGTCTTTTGCGTAGATTCGATCAGTGGTTGCAAATTTATTTCGGGTGCCTCAATGGAATGATTAACTAAATCCATCTACCTCGCTACTTCTTGATGCCTTGTGTTCCTGTAAGACTAAAACAAGACTTTGCTTTAAATTCCTATATCAAAACACTTAGGTCCTGAGGTAAATTATGATGACAGAAAGGAAGAAGACAGACGATTACATTTTCGATTTTAGGTAGACCTTCTTCCAGGCTTCTGTCTGTCTGTCTGTCTGTCTGTCTGTCTCTCTCTCTCTCCCCCCCTCTCTCTCTCTCTCTCTCTCTCTTTGTGTGTGTGAATCGACATTGTGACTTGAGCCTCGTCTAACACAACAATACACTGACTTGCCAAAAAGCTCGCTGGTCAAGAAAACACGCTATCCTCTAACCTACTCTTTCACTGATCGCATTGGTTAATGTAATGGCTGCATTAACAATATCGAATTCAGGGAAACACACACTACCTGGCAGTGAATACACTGTTTAGTCTTGGTATGAGCAAGATCTACCACAGTCCAAAACATTTCCCACGTGAAAAGTGGTTCACGTGGATTTTATCTCCTCGACACATGCATCAGATCTCATTAGCATCAACAGCAACAAGGACACGTTCCAGTTCTGTTCAAACAGAAGTAATGCAACCTACCTCTGACTATGTGTGTTGTTTGGTCAGTGTTAACACATTGTACATTTCTCCACACGTGTCATTCAGACAGTATGAATGTATGCATTTTGCCACACGCGTCATGCTGACAGTATGAATGTATCCCACATATTACCACACGTGTCATTCAGGAAGTATGAATGTATCCCACATATTACCACACGTGTCATTCAGGAAGTATAAATGTATCCAACATTTCGCCACACGTGTCATTCAGGAAGTATGAATGTATCCTACATATTACCACCACACGTGTCATTCAGACAGTATGAATGTATCCAACATTTCGCCACACGTGTCATTCAGACAGTATGAATGTATCCAACATTTCGCCACACGTGTCATTCAGACAGTATGAATGTATCTTACATTTCGCCACACGTGTCATTCAGGAAGTATTAATGTATCTTACATTTCGCCACACGTGTCATTCAGACAGCATGAATGTATGCTACATTTCGCCACACGTGTCATTCAGACAGCATGAATGCATGCTACATTTCACCACATGTGTCATTCAGACAGTATTAATGTATCTTACATTTCGCCACACGTGTACTTCAGACATTATGAATGTGTCCTACATTTCGCCACACGTGTCATTCAGACAGTATTAATGTATGTTACATTTCGCCACACGTTTCATTCAGACACCATGAATGTATTCAACATTTCGCCACACGTGTCAATGTAGCCTACTTTTCGCTATACGTGTCATTCAGACAGTATTAATGTATCTTACATTTCGCCGCACCTGTCATTCAGACAGTATTAATGTATCTTACATTTCGCCATACGTGTAATTCAGACGGTATGAATGTGTCCTATATTCCTCTATACCTGTCATTCAGACAGTATTAATGTTTCTTACATTTCGCCACACGTGTAATTCAGACAGTATGAATGTGTCCTACATTTCGCCATACGTGTCATTCAGACAGTATTAATGTATCTTACATTTTGCCGCACCTGTCATTCAGACAGTATTAATGTATTCAACATTTCGCCACACGTGTCATTCAGACAGCATGAATGTATTCAATATTTCGCTACATGTGTCATTCAGACAGCATGAATGCATTCAATATATCGCTACATGTGTCATTCAGACAGCATGAATGTATTCAATATTTCGCTACATGTGTCATTCAGACAGCAGGAATGTATTCAACATTTCGCTACACGTGTCATTCAGACAGTATGAATGTATCCAACATCTCGCCACACGTGTCATTCAGAAGTATGAATGTATTCAACATTTGGCCACACGTGTCATTCAGACAGTATGAATGTGTCCTATATTTCGCCACACGTGTCATTCAGAGAGTACTACGATCGATTTTGGGATGAACAGGGGACACAGACAGGAACACACACACACACACACACACACACACACACAGAGCAATCAACAGATAGATCCGAACTGGAACGCATATGATTCCAATCTGAATTTTTTGCCATGTTGTTGATGAACTGAATAAAGAGAAATCACCACGGTGACCATATGGGAACATACTAGCTTCATAAGCTGATAATAGCTGATTTCCCAGGAAAACGGCTATTATCCTTCAGGCAAACGGGTTTATAGTGCATGAAAAGTGTCTCCCTTCGGATAATAATGTTTTTTCTAAGGATGACAATTGTTTTCTTTATCTTCCCAAAGAAAAACAGTTATTACCAGTGTTATCCCTTAAGCAGCATAACTGCTTCCCTACTTTCGCGAAGAAAACAGATATTATCCTTACTCAAGGAAAACAACAAAAAAACGTGAACGCAGCTGGGATCCTCATGATCACAATTATTTCCCCTATTTTGTCGACCCAATTTTAGGCTGTCATGGTAAACAGTCATCACAGCTGTTTTCATTGTAAACGGCAATGTCCTCACTGTGATACCTGTTTTCCTGAGGAAAACAAAGATAACAGTAATCATCCCGAGGAAAATAGGAAAACAACTATGATCCGCAGGAAAAACAGTTATTTTCTCAGGGAAAACAGTTATTATCCTCAGGAAAAACAGTTATTATCTTCAGGGAAAACAGTTACTCTCTTCAGGGAAAACAGTGATTATTCTCAGGGAAAACAGTTATTGTCCTCAGGAAAACAGGAACAATTGTTATCCTCAGGGAAAACAGTTATTATCCTCGGGTAAAACAATAATCATCCTCAGGGAAAACAGTGATTATCCTCAGGAATAAACAGTTATTGTCCGCAGGAAAACAGGAAAAAAACAACAACAGTGACTACCCTCAGGAAAACAGTGATTATCCTCAGGAAAACAGTGGTTATCCTCCGGAAAACAAGTTGTTATCCTCAGGAAAACTGTTGTGATCCCTATGAAAATAGCTATGATCCTATGAAAACTGTGTTTTCCTCTGTCGCTACTTTCCACAAGGACCATAACCGTTATTTTTGTTGTTGTTGTTGTTGTTTTTGAGGAAATCAGCTATGAAGTCGTGGTAGTGGTGATAAAGAATGGGGGGTAGTGAAGGGACATTTCAATTTTAAAAGCCGAGACCCAGTGTAAAGATCGATTTGGGGAGTTTTCTTAAACCGGATTATGTCATGAATATCCTGGGTTTTCTTTCGCTGTTTGTTTATCAAATATTCAATTTAGTGGACTCTACAAGACAGGAAAGGAGAGGACAGCGGGGGGGTGGGGTGGGTGGGGGGAGGAAGCGGGAGGGAAGGTTGTGGGTACTCATGTGATCTAAGTTTATTTAGACCAATGTACTTTACTCTTTTTTTTTTAACTTTTCACTCCGCAGCTGGTTCATTCACCTCACGTTTTTCCTGAGTATGATGTCAATGTCATCAAAGTTATGACGAATTTTTTTTTTAATAGAGTTTTGGCTTCCAGCTATTTAGCATGACATAAGACATATCATCCTCCTGAAGATAATTGTGTCCCAGAAGCATTGCAGGCGACCCAAAGCGGCATGATTCAGCGTGAGCGGGCAATATTGTAGTACTGTTTGCCAAACGGAGTGGATGGGTTTCTCCCTCAGGCTCATGGGCAGCATAGAAATAGCCGTGTTGTGGTACTGTGTGAAACAGAAATGGAACCCTTTTAGTTTCGAGGTGTGAAGGATGATATTGATCTGGTACTGATCAGAACCGACCTGGTGCAATGGTAGTTGGATCTTTCGTGGATGTGGGTGGTAGCAGTATTTGCTCGGCGCGCGCGCGCGCGTGCGTGCGTGGTGTGTGTGTGTGTGTGTGTGTGTGTGTGTGTGTGTGTGTGTGTGTGTGTGTGTGTGTGTGTGTGTGTTTGTGCACGCGTGCGCGCGCGACTGTGTGCAATATGTGCATATTGGGCATGCGTAAGTTTTGCCACTCTGCGTAAGTTTCCATGACGCGCTCCTGGTCCTAATTCAACATATGTTCCATTGAAATCGATGCGGCATTGTTACAGCAGTGTCCTGCATGAGCTCTCAATAAGGTACTTTCTCCTAAAGCAAATATGATTGTTTAGTGCACTCTAGAAACGCACGATAGGTGAATGATTTCCATTGCTCGCTGTTTTAAAACTGTAAAACGTGATTCGGAAAAAGTAAGACAACACAGGTTACCAGACAACAAGAGAGAGAGCACAACACAACACACACACACACACACCCCACACACACACACAAAGAGAGAGAGAGAGAGAGAGAGAGAGAGAGAGAGAGAGAGAGAGAGAGAATGACTGACGCTTAGAGTGGGAGAAGAAAAGAGAGGGAGCGTGGACATTTCATTCAACAGCATGTTATTAATTGAGATTTAAGAGTCAAAATTAGTCTCCATGGAAATGTGTGTTATGCATTCGCAGCCTCATAACAGGCACGTCTTCAGCTTAGCAAACACTCCATGGATTAACACTTGTCGAATGGAAATGCGCAAGATCGTCCACAGGATCCTTAGAGGCAACACACACACACACACACACACACACACACACACACACACACACACACACACACACACACAAAGAGACAGACAGACAGACAGAGACAAAGAGCAAGAGAGAGAGAGAGAGAGAGAGAGAGAGAGAGAGAGAGAGAGAGAGAGAGAGAGAGAGAGATTTTTTTGTCAACTGCATATCAACGCATCGATTGCGTCTCACTTTGATTACTGTAATTCAATACTGTACGGGTTTGCCCACAGAGTCGCAACGAATTCCAAACACGGCAGCGCGTTTCGTCTCAAATCGTGTACAGCTTTACATGCATTTTACCACTGGCGACCACACTCCAGTGGTTGCCGATGAAATGTTGTTGCCAAGACAAGCTGACTACACTTGCCATTCCATTTGTTTGGAGGCACTCTTCCATCAGTACTGCCTGCAGTTTTGTGCGCATTCCAGACAGCCAGACTCTCTCTGGTCGTACGGAAGAAAACTTCTGAGGATGAATGATCGGATTAGTAGAAAACTATCATATGTGATACAGACAAAAAGAGTATAGGGATTATTCATGTACATAAACACATGCATGCGTTAAAAGTCACATAGGTCAGAAAAGTACATTTACACAAACTTAAATTGAACTGCATTTTGAAGGAAATGAAAACTAGAATCTTATTTTTGGAAACGGTGGGCGCACAGATAAACTTTGATAAAAAGAAAGTGTTTTGATCTGATTTGTTAAAAAAAAAGAAGATATAGGGAACAAAGATACTGATTGAGAACAAGAAATGACAGCCGATCTATTGTTCTGTAATCTACATACATTTTGAAAACAACGAAGATGCTTGTCAGAAAACTGGACCAAAAGAATGCCTTTACCAATGTAATGATTTACAGAACGAAAACGCATTTTCTTTTGATCATACAATGTTTTCTTGGAAAGGAAAAAATTGACAACCACACAAATTTTCGCATCGTAAGGAAATTGTAAATTCTGTTGAAGTTTACATTTCCTGAAGCAAAACACAGCTGACAAATGGAACTGTCTTGACGCACGAGACTGGCAAAGCTTTTTGTATGTGATTCTCTCTCTGAAAATGTGCAAAACAGTTCTGTGACTATATGGAAGAAGAGATGCAGAATCTGTTACCAGAATAAGAATAAGAAACTTGCAAGAAACTGCAGTGAAATGCTGTTTTTAGACATATTCCGAACGTCAACGAAGACAGATTAAAGTAGTTCAAGTCTGGATAGTTGAAACTTAAGCATCAACGTAATGTTACTATGAATTTAAATGACAACAACAAATGCTTTTTTGTTGTTAAACTGAG
>CM065718.1:56063318-56065818 GCA_033310375.1 Conus canariensis | reverse complement strand
TCGACAAGAGAGATAGCTATGCACCCACACGTGCATCGAGACAGACAGACAGAGGAGAGAGAGAGAGAGGAGAGAGAAGAGAGAGAGAGAGAGAGAGAGAGAGAGAGAGAGAGAGAGAGCAGAGAAAGAAGAGAGAGCACATCACACTTAACAACACACATAAACACACACACCGCAGATAGACATAGGCACAGACAAAACACATACAAACACACAACAATCACCACACCAAACACAACACACACACACACACACACACACACACACACACACGCGCGCGCGCACGCACGCACGCACGCACACACAACGCGTGTACACACACACACACACACACACCACCACGACAGAACCCCCCCCCCCCCCCACACACACACACGCACGGAGACAGACACATAACAGACAGACAGACAGACAGACAGACAGACAACAACACACACACCACGACAGAACCCCCCCCCTCCACACACACACACGCACAGAGACAGACACACACAAGGAGACAGACAGACAGACACGACACACACACAAACAACACACACACACACGCACGCACGCACGCACCCACACACACACACACTCACACACACAGCACAGACAGACACACGCGCACAGAGACAGACACACATAAGCAGACAGACAGACAGACACAACACAACCACGCACGCACGCACCACACACACACACACACACACACACACACACACACACACACATAAGCAACACACACACACAGACACAGACACAGGCACACACACACACACACACACACACACACACACACACACACACACACACACACAAGCAGCGATACAGACAAGATAAGCCTGAAGCCAGCCGCTGTTGTAGGCTCTTAGTGTTGAAGTCAGCAGTTAAACCGTGCATCATTTGAGCCCCCCCCCCCCCCCCCTCCTTTCCCCCTCCCTCACCCTCTCGTCCTGCCAGGCAAGGAGATCAACACAGACAGACAAATAGCTCGGCCTCAAGCTAATCACACACAAGGACTGAGACTTGCTTGTGAGGCTTCCGCCGACCAGGGACAGATAACTGGCTTTGTTGTGGCGGAGGTCCCCAGTAAACCACCAGCCGTTGTTACGATCGCTAGTTATCTCCCTTGGAGACTTAAAACCCGAACCAAACCAAAACCAAAACAAGGAACATGACTAGTTTGAGAGTGATTTAGCTAATAAGATCCTGGGAACTGACGTACGAAAGCACACAAGAATGTTTAAACGCAGGCACACGAACAAACACACGCTTTGCATTCACACAAACACGCGTGAGTGCGAGCGGGCGCTTGTGCTTGCACAGACACATGGACAAGACAGACACGCACGCATACACACACACACACACACACACACACACACACACACACACACACACACACACATCTCTCTCTCTCTCTCTCTCTCTATATATATATATATATATGTGTGTGTGTGTGTGTGTGTGTGTGTGTGTGTGTGTGTGTGTGTGTGTGTGTGTACATATGTGTGTGTATATACAGAGACACTTTTGACACTGATATTTTATTGTCATTACCAAAGAGGTCTTTTGACAAGGGGGAGGGAGGGGGGGGGGGGGACAGAACAATAACATTTCCCTCTTCCTTTCCTGCAAACAAATAGTACACATTCATTCCAGTGTGTATTAAATCAAAGCTTAACAAAACAAATAAAATCGTAACATTTCTACCTCACACACAGGAGTAGTGTAGTATGGTTTAAAAAAAATCGTAAGACTGACTCGACCATCCACTCAATCAAATGATGGCATTGTATCTTACTGATCTCTTCCACAAGCGATGAATGATATTATTCATTCATATATCTTTTATAATGCATTACCTTAAATTTCACTATCGTTCATCTGTCATTTGGAGAGAGAGAGAGAGAGAGAGAGAGAGAGAGAGAGAGAGAGAGAGAGAGAGAGAGAGAGAGAGAGAGAGAGACTTGATCGTACCGATACAAACAGAAATGCATAATCCCTATTTGAACAGCATTCTCTCTCTCTCTCTCTCTCTCTCTCCTCTCTCTCTCTCTCTCCCCCCCCCCTCTCTCTCTCTCATCCCACCCCCCCTCCCCCTCATCTCGCCACCGTCTTTCCCTGTCTGTCTCTCCGTCCCTCCTTGTCCCTCTTTAGCGACCTGTCACCCTCTGTCTGGTTGCCTAGGCAACAGGAAGCTTCTTCAACGAGGCCAGAGGGACGGGCATGATAGGGCTCTCTGTTTATGTCTTTTGACCCCACCCCTCTCCCCTTTCCTCTGCACCATATCCCCCTCCCACACACTCCCCGCCCTGCCTCTGCCCACTACAACCCCACCCCTCTCTCACTCTGTCTCACTATCTACCCGCCTCTCTCTCTCTGTCCGTCTCATACACACACACACACACACACAACACACACACACGCACACACAGACACACACACATACACACACACGACGCACGCACACACACACACACACACACACACACACACACACACACACACACAACAC
>CM065718.1:56038318-56040818 GCA_033310375.1 Conus canariensis | reverse complement strand
CAACATGGCTTATTTTCAAGAATTTCTGGACAATTCTTAATGCAGAATTGCTGCCATTTTCCTTGAAGAAAGAGTCATATGCGTTGTATAACAGCCCTCTTAATAGGCTTTCAAGCATATGACTCTTTCTTCAAGGAAAATGGCAGCAATTCTGCATTAAGAATCATAGATTAAAAATGTTTATTATGCAGTAGCATATCACTAGATACATTACTTTAATTGTCTCAGAAAATCTTCAAACTTTTGCAAGAACAGGTAATGCTCATGTTTTCCTCTGTATTCCTAAAAACTATCAACACAATCTGATTTGATAACTTTTATGCAGATAAGTATTAGATGACTAAACGTTGTACAGACCACGGACATATTGATATTTAACCTTAGAAACATATTGGATACCAAATGTCACATCCAAATGTGGAGACTGGGGTTACCAAATCATTTATAAATGCAAGAAGATATATATTCTAACACAGGCCGTTTGTACAACATTTTTGTTGTTGTTGAACACATTGCTCTGTTTGCTTGTATACTAAAATAATCTTGTATGTAAGAAAATCTGCCATATTTATTAAATATGACCCGAAGATTTTTATACTTATCTACTGTATTGATTATGACATATTAAAACGTGAAATAAAGTGGAATTACTGGACCTAATTTTGTAACTTTAAGGACTGTTTTCATATATATATATATATATATATATATATATATATATATATATATATATATATATATATCCCACTTGCTGCAATGCAAATCTAACTGGTTTAATTTATTAAGTCCTTTTTTCTTATTTGTGGACAATCGTCTGAACATAATGAACACAATACTTGCTTGTTATTAGTTTTGATAGATACAAAAGGCGAATCGCTCTCTTTTGAATTATCTACTATTTCTTTCATAAATATATTGAAAAGCGAAATACTCAGAAAAATTCCCTGGCATACTCTCTTCTTTATATGAATACAATGCGAGTAGCTACATGCATGTCTTGGGACTGGCAAATCTCTTTAATAACATTTAAGCATTTTTCTTTAATATCGATCTGATCCGATTTTCATGATGTTGCTTCATGACATTCATTGCTATATGCCTTTAGGAAATCAACAGTGCAGCAACAGGGTATTCCACGCCTTACTTTTGACATAAAAAAATTAAATTGAATTTGATCAAATGTTCTGAGTTTTCCTGGCCGGTGAATTTGTTTCCAAGGGTTGATTCATTCTGTTGTTGATATTTGAGAAACACATTTTCCGATTGAACTTGTTAGATATTATTCTTAGTAACATGAAGGATCTGTTTAACATCCAGTCTTTTAAATAAGTAACCTTTTATCAAATTTCAATATATCAGTATAAAATGTTACCGAATAAGTCACTTCAGTCAATTTGTCGCTACTTCTAAGAGCACAACTTTTATCATCTCATTCCTGACCTCCTCATGGCCATTTTTTATTCTTTGTTGAGTTTGGCTGCTTTCAATTGTCTCTCTGATCAGTGGTGAATTCAAGCGGATGAAATAGACTGATCTTTTCTCTCATTCTTTTTCAGTGTATCTTTCATTTCTTGAATTCTCTCATCCTGACTGTGGTTTTGTTCCGATAAATTTGTCCAAATGTTCTATACCTTTATTGATGTTTCGAATACTTGTATGTGTTGTTGGCTAAGGCTCCCCATTCATTTTAAGTTCTTTAGCGTTGACTACAATACATTTGGATCTGTTTCTAGGGTTTATGTCAAAGTTGTCTGTTTCGTAACAGTTCCTTACACATTCTTATATTGAGAAACTGTAGCTTTACCTCGAATACATGTGATAAGGGTTTCCATTGAAAACATTCTCGAAAGACTTTTGGTTATCTATTTATTTATTTACTTATTTATGTATTCATGTAATTATGTATTTATTTATTAATCTCTTTGGTTTTTTTTTGTTTTTTTTTGTTCCAGACATTCCAGATCTAACAACTTTTCAGTTTTTCTTCCTTTTGGGCCGAATCTGCGGTTGATTGCATGTTGAAGCACAATTTTCGCCGTTTCTGTGAAAACGCTTGACAGTTTAATTGCCGTTGGATTTATCTGGTTTGAAAGAAGGTCATGTTGATCATGATTCATTTGCTGTGCAGTTTACTGACATCCTGCGTTAGGAATAGTAGATTACTTTCATCATTTGCTGCGCGGATCATTCGTCCCGGTCAAAAATATATATTCATTTTGCCTATTTTCCATTTCACGCAATGTCATGCTTTTCTGCAGAAACTGTTTTCAAGCTGACATGGGAAACGTACATGAAATTTTAAAGGACTTGCTCTGGGTATTCAGAAAAACTCGTTATTTCTGTATACGTTATTTGTTTAATAAACTTTGGAAACATGATAGAAAATACTGTTTCTATGAGTATCTTTTATATCAAGCGTATCTAGCCGATAGATTTCAGAGCATTCTGCCACCTACCATTCGTTTTTATTATGAATACATGCATTTAGTAGTCTTTTTTC
>CM065718.1:56023318-56025818 GCA_033310375.1 Conus canariensis | reverse complement strand
GTGAAAACATTTTGGTGTCCCCAATTGAGCTTGACAGGAGGATGTCAGAGAAGAAACCACCCTCAGACAAGTGCTTCGGCCCTGAACTCTTTGCATCTAAGGGAGTCGGGCCGCATCCGGGTCATGTTTCCTAGATGCCCTTCTACTGCCAACTTTCTTCTCCCTGGCGCTGCCGGAATTCGAACCCGCAACTTTCAGATGGGTGGGCGTCTCAAGGCGTGCCTTTTTAGATGGATGTCTTACCCCACTGCGAACGGAACACCTGTTCTAAGTTGGGAAATTTCAGCCTTATGAAGTTCACTTTTGTTCCTCCTCAACCAGATCCAGCTGGAACTCTTTTCGGCTGCCTCTGCCGTTGCCTTCAGGGTTCTGGTCCTCTTCTTACATTTATTTCTGAACACCTCAAAGGTGTAGAAAGAATCGTTTCAACGCAACAGATAATAATAATAATAATAAAACACAACTCTATCTAACTATTGCTTGCAAAAAAAAAAAAAAAAAAAAATGTCGCTTCCTATTTTGATATTAACATTACAAACACAGTAATGGTTCTCTCAGTTCTCCGCCCACCCTAGCAAACAACCCACCTTTTCTTCTGGGTAAAAGGACGTAAGCCTGTTGTATAAGCTTCTACACTCGGTTTGCCTTATCTTTAGCTGGCAACGATGATCCGGGCTTTAAAAGTTTTTGATGAAAAGGAACATATCAAACATAATGCTTTCCATTTACAATTACTACTTATTATTGTTTTGTCTAATCCAGTATTCTGTCGGTTTACAACTTCATTTTTGATGTTTATTGGAGGTTTATTTCAAAAGCTGAAATGCGACGTATATATCGTATTTATCTATTTTAGACTTTCGTAAAGGGTGAACGTTAATCTTTCGTCTGGTTACTTTAAATGTCATCTGAAAGTAAAGGCGTGTGTGTTATTTCATTTCATAATCACTGGTTTAAGAACGCTCGTTTTTTTCTACTGGTACTACTACTGCTGCTGCTGCTGCTACTACTACTACTGCTGCTGCTGCTGCTGCTGCTGCTGCTGCTACTAAAATAATGACAACAAAAATCATGTGAAGGACGACTACGACCATGACAACGACGACGACGACGATGATGATAATGATAATAAAAAAGAAAAATGATACAACAATAACAACAGCGATAATGATAATGATGATGATGATGATGATGATGATGATGATGCGAGGATGATGATGACGACAACAACAACAAAAACAATAATAATAATAATAATAATGATAATGATAACGATAATGATGATGATGATAATAATAATAATAATAATAATGATAATAATAATAATAATGCTGATGATGATGACAACGACGACAACAACAACAATAATCATGATAATGATAAAAATAACAATAATAAGAATAACAACAACAAAGTATTTACAAAGCGCAAGATCTTGCACTGGCGGCTCAATGTGCCGTGCATACACTATCCAACCTGCCTTTCTCTCCCACCCCCAAACCGACACACATATCCCTCACCCTCCCTCAACCCACCCACCCCCTCCCACACAACAGGCATAGTTTACACCAAAGCTCAAGGGAATGCTTGTCGAAACAGCTCTGTCCTCGGGCTGTTTGTTAAATTCGGGCACGGATGAGATGTTGCAGCAGACTGGATAGCAGAGAGTTCCAGACATGTGGCGTAGAACAAACAACACCGCATTCCCCTATGGTCTTCCGTTTGCGTCTTGGAAGTCCCCAGGGCTTCTGATTAGAAGAACCGAGAAAAAGGGCAGAATGGTATGCGTTGTCGAATACAGCGGGAGTGACTTTCTCTGAAAGGACCGTTTTAATGTGATGTACTCGTATATTGTATCTTTGTTGTTGATGTCACCATAGCCGTAGTTGCAGTTTTGCTATAAGGAATTTTTTTGTGTGTGAAATTTGAAAAGAAATTTTCTTTCTTAATTTACTAAAACTTTGACGTAAAAAAAAAAAAACACCTGCATAATAAACAGCAAATATCGCTGTGGAGGCAGTGGTTAGTGTTGTCGTCTGTGAGCAGGCAGCTCGTGAGTTCGTGGCCTATGTGAGACATTAAATTGTAGGAATCTTGACACTGCCGGTCATAAACGTCGTTGATAATGCTCTGGGCTCCAGTGCAAGGACCGGATCCGCACAGTCGATTTTGTCTGCTGTAAAGATGCATCCCTGAGAGTGATGCTCAAATTTCTTTACAAACACGACAACTACCGGGCCTACAGTGGAAGCTGAGGTACATTGTAAAAGACAGCATAGAGCAGAGGCCTCTTAGGGAGTCTACGACCAGAGTGGAGTTCCATGACAACGTGCGCATCATCTTCGTCATCACTGAAGTTAAGAAAAATCTTTAGTTCTGTAGTCCTTCCATGCATTACTTTCGAGGGTGACCTCTGCTTCGATTTCCTTTCCACGTCCACGTCAAGGCCACTGGTATCGGCCAGTTCATGCTAACTGCCGTCGGATATACGAGGTGGTGC
>CM065718.1:56010818-56018318 GCA_033310375.1 Conus canariensis | reverse complement strand
ACATTCTGACTCTCTTCCCAATGTTCCTTTTTTGCACGACTGTTATGTCAAGAGTCAACGCTAGGCGCCTGGGAGAAGCCTACGGACTTAAAATTGTCTCCAAAAGAGCTTTCAAGATCTCAGACCGTGAAAAAGAGTTTGAAAACATTGGTTCAGAAGTTCCGGTTGATTGTGTGATACTGCATACTGGAATAAATGATTTGAAAAGTACTGACCCTGGAGTTACAGCAAAAAAGATGATTAGTGTTGTCAACAAAATCAAACAGCAATCTCCGAAAACAAAAGTCGTGGTAAGCAAAGCAACGCCAGTCAAAGATCAGATTCTGGAGGGGAGACGACAACTATTCAACGCTTTACTGCTTTCCGAATTTCCTCGTCATCAGACATCTCTTCTCTCTCATGAGAACCTCGATCCTCTCAACAACCGGCTCATGAGGGATGCCATCCACACGTCTGACAGAGGTACCAGCATCCTCGCCGGAAATCTGGGGCGGCATGTCCATCGTCTCTTTTGGCAGAAACAACGCCGGAGACATCGCCAGAATCAGACACGCGGGAGAGGCGCCTGGGACCACGAGCCATTCCCCCCACCTCGTGCTGGTCGTGTCGGAGCTCCCGGTCCGTGGCATTTCCATCCTCGTGCAGGGGACACATGGGACTCTTTCAGCTGGCAATTCGTCCCTTGGTGACTCGTCAACTTCACCTTGCCATTTGATTCTGTTAACTATGTTTTATGAAAACTTCCAATGATAATTTATTACTATTTCAATGGAACTGTAGGTCAATATCAACAAATCTTTTACACTTTGAAAATCATATATATCAGCATAATTATTCAGTGCTATCATTACAATCACTAAATGTAGATGTTCATAAGCTACCGAAAATACGCAATTTTTATTATCCACCTTTGTATAACTATAGGAATGATGGTAAAAAGATTCAAACTGCCATTTATGTGAGAAGGGATCTAAATTATTGTCCTCTGAACCCTCCTACTCCTACTAATGCTGAAGTTTTCGCAACTGGGGTTACTGTAAAACTGAACAAGCAGACAAATTTAAACATCATTTCTGCTTACTATCCCAGTGGCCCAAAGGCAGATAATACAGACTGGATAAAAAAACCTTCCTTTGTCAAACAACAAATGGGTAATACTGGGAGATTTCAATGCGCATGCTCCATTTTGGGAATATGGTTGCACTACTACAACTTGCAACCTTTTAGTTGAAAACATTGTTGACTCCAAACTGGTTTTATTAAACGATGGTAGTATTACCAGACTGCCAGATATTTCCACTCATAAACCTACTTCTATTGATTTATCTTTAATTTCTCCGGAGCTGGCAGTAAACTCGATATGGTCAACAGAGGATGATACTTTGGGCAGCGATCATTTCCCAATCATCATACAGTTAAAGGAGCATACTGAAAATGAAGAAGATGGAAATGAAGATAGTATCCCAAAGTTTTCATATAAAAATGCAAATTGGTCTCTGTATGAATCGATCTTGTCCAATACACATTTCCGTAGTATTGAAAATGAAGGTATAGATGCATATTATACAGAGTTTTGTCGACATGTCTTACAGGCTGCCAGAAAATCTATTCCTATTTGTAAAGATGCCCAACAGTGGAAATATGTTGGTAATTCATGGTGGATTTTAGATTGTGCGATAGCTGTAGCTCTTAAAAAAGAAGCCTATAAAGCTTGGCTGAAAGTGAGAATAGATGAAAATTTCCTAGCGATGAAACATGTCAAAAATAACAGTAACAGGGTTGTTGCCCGAGCGAAAAGAATACATTTCTCAGAATTTTGTAGATCCAAAATATCGGAATCAAAAGATATCCATAAGGTTTGGAAAATGGTTAAAAAATTGAAAAATGGTTATTGCTTGCAACAGTACCCAATTAAGTTAGATAATAATGCTCTTCCATCCTCACAGGAGAAAGCTGTGGCATTCGTCAAAATATTTTCAGAAAATAACTTGCTGTCTAGTCTCAGTCCATCTATCAGGTGTTTTAGAGAGGAGGAAGAAAAACGAACTATATATCAGGATCCACCACCAAATCATTTCCATTATTTAAACGCTCCTATTACATATGGTGAATTTTGTGAGACGTTAGAATCTTGTTCTTCAAATTCAAGTGCTTTTGGCCTAGATGGTATATCCTATCAACTGTTATACCACTTGCCTTCACATTGGAAACGATTACTGCATTCATTTTACCAAAAATGTTGGTTTAATGGAACTCTCCCTAGTATCTGGAAGAGATCTGTTGTAGTCCCAGTTCCAAAACAAGGTAAGCCCAGGTCTGACATTGGTAGCTACAGGCCAATAGCACTAACCTCTCACGTTGCAAAGTTGTTAGAAAAGATTATCCAAAGACGTCTTTTATATTTTTTGTGAAAAAGAAAGTATAATCCCAGTGAATCAAGCAGGATTTCGCAAAGGTCGATGTACAATAGATCATTTGGTGAAACTTACAAGTCAAATTAAAAAGCAGTTTGCTAGACGGAAAAGTACACTTGCTACCTTTTTTGATATCAGAAAAGCGTATGATAGTATCTGGCACGCTAGACTACTTTACAAATTGAAAGAAATAAGAATTAATGGAACGATGTTTCAATACTTAAAAAGTTTGTTTTTTTTTATCGCAGAGATCCATATGTACAAGAATAGGGAAAGTTTACTCGTCTTTTCAGAGCATTGATATCGGAATTCCACAGGGCTCTGTTATAGCCCCCATGTTGTTTAACATTCTTATTTTTGATCTTCCAAAGATATTATCAAAAAGTGTGAGTTTAGTACAATATGCCGATGACATTGCTATGTGGATAAATACAAATATCCGAAAGCATACTGGCAAGAGAATTACGAATCATGTACAGAAGATATATCAGTTAGAGATAGATAAATTAAACAACTTTATGGAAAATAACGGGCATATTCTCTCAGGTGAAAAAAACACAGTTAATGTTTTTCAATAATGGAGACAATCCAATGTATTTGCCATGCTTTAAATTGAATGGTTCTGAATTGCAGTACTCACAAAACATAAAATTTCTGGGTGTGAATTTAACCCCTAAACTTAACTGGCGTTTTTACATTGAAAGCTTGATAGCTAAAACAAGGAAACGTTTAAACTTATTGAAAATTATTTGTATTCAACCGTGGGCTCAAGATACAAAAAACCCTCCTGCACCTAGCTGTTTCCCTAATAAGATCAAAACTAGTGTACGGACAAGAAGTTTATTTTTCAGCTCCTCAAAGTCTACTGAAAAAATTGCAAAGTATAGACAGCAAAGCTATCAAATTAGCGCTTGGTGTCCCAGTGCACACAAACACATTGAAGGTGTACAAGGAAATTAATATGCTATCACTGTCAGATCAACGTAGATTAGCTGTGGCCAAATATGTCGCAAGAAGTCTTTCAGTACCTAATTCAGTCCAAAACGAAGTGTTGATGGATTCAAATGTTGAATATCCCAAAAGAGCTCAACAGCTAGGTTATCTTTGTCCCGTTCAAAATTACACGAAAGATTCTTTTGAAAAATGCAATATTGATGTCACTTCACTCTCACCTGCTCCTGTTGTTCCCCCGGTGCCTCCATGGGAACATAGACAAGCTATCTTTCATGTAGATTACACTGGTGTCCGGAAAAAATGATAACATTAACATTTTAACTTCTAAAGTGAGAGAAAACTTAGAAAACAAATATTCAGATCATTTAAAAATTTTTACGGATGGTTCCGTTTGCCAGTTAAATGCAGGTTCAGGTTTTGTTATTCCGGCTTTAAAAGTTCAAAAAGCATACAGCCTTGGAAAAGGACTTTCTATTTTTACGGCAGAATTGTATGCTATTCTTATGGCATTACACTTTATTTGCGATAGTAATCATTCTTTCTGTAACATTTTATTTTGTGTTGATTCTAAGGCAGTGTTAGATAGTTTGAAAGTTTGGGATGTTAAAACAAGGAAAGATGTAATCTTTGAAATAAAGCATCTAATTAATTACATTATTTCCACAGGAAAAATATAGTCTTCTGCTGGGTCCCTTCACACTGTGGTATTTATTGGAATGAAATAGCAGATAAACTAGCCAGACGCGGGGTAATGGGCAATGCTGAAAAAAAATAATTTGAAGTTAGATATATATGAAATACATTCGTTATTGGAAAGCTGTTTCCGAATTGAGAAGTCTCAAGATAAATGTGTAATGGAAACATATCCTAGACATATTTCTAGTTTAATATACAAGATACGTTTAAACTCTTGGAAGACCAAATATTCCCAAAATATAGCGTGTTTATGTTCTAAGCCATTATCTAGTGAACATATACTTTTCCATTGCGCCATTTTAAATGCTCTTTCTTCAAAAGCAAACATTGAAATTTCGAAATCTAAACCGGTTCACGCTATTTCTTTCAGTTCAGAAATTGTTGAGGTTGCAAAAATTATCTCTCAATCTCAAATTAGCATATTTTTATAATCATGATAGTGTAGTTTATATTTAAATTTGTACTGTTCTTTACATTATTTCTTACCTTTTCCTCCCTCCTGTCCCCCCCCCCCCCCCCGTAAAGTCTAATATCACCAAGTGTGAACAGACTATAAAATCAACTACAACACAACAACAACAACAACAACACACACACACAACACACACACACACACACACACACACACACACACACACACACACACACACACATGCACATACAGAGAGAGAGGGAGAGAGAGAGAGACAGAGAGAGACAGAGACACAGAGAGAGAGAGAGAGTGAGAGAGAATAATACGTCAACTATTCCACATGTTCGCAAAAGCACCAGGTTCAGAGGAGAAACTAGTATAAAAGTACAGAGAATTTAGAGATAAAAGAGTTCTGCGCTCTTGATTAAACCTGATTAGGCGTGATGATAAAAGTTCATGGCGTTTGGTTAACTATGGCTGTCATAACCTGCAATTTGTTTTCCCTTTCGAATAACTCGTTTCTCGTACAGTCCTTGCATACTAAGTTACTTTGCACCCACACCTGTACTGCAGTCATTCATCACATCATTCAAAACTCACTGGCTTCGCATACCAAAACTTCCATATCAACTTGTAAATGAAACAGTAGGCAAGAATTCAATACCACGACAGTTTTAGTTTGTAAAATCTCTGAATGGAAGTCAACATTTCTCAATTTCTGCATGCGAAAGATTCTTTAGATTTTAGGCATATTCTCTACATTCTTGTCACAAATCATTTGTTGGGTTTATAATCGTACGTTAACATTCAAACTTGTCCACCTTTCGACGGTTTGAATATCAATAATAACGTTGGTACAGATGGTGTTATTTTTTTCATTCTGAGGTAAAATTTATACTCCGTTGTAGCGATGTCTGTAACAATACAGAGAACTATCATTTGCAAACAGAACACATATGATTATCATTCTATGCATGCATTGGCAGATCATTTACGACAACACAAAAGAAGAGTTCTGAGAACGAGGACAGAGCCTTGTAGTACACCACCACGAATCCTTCAGAGGAATTCGCCTCGTTCAAGAAAAAACGCCCGGTTCTGGTTTTCTTTTATCTAGTTGACAGAACGAGGCTCCATCTGGATTTTGATAAAAGCCAACTTTTTTTTTTTTTTTTTTTTTAATAACATGTTATTGTAAATGAGTTCGAGCTTTCCTTAAATCGAGGAAACAAGTCCAGTTTATTTTTCTTTGATTCACAGCAAAACTTTGGTGCGCATTGTAACAGAGTTTTTTATAAGGGGTTTCTGCACGGGACCCTAACGACAAAATCCACATTTTTACGGGGATGAAACGGCCCCCCGATGTTCAGTATGGTTTTTTTTACCTGCTTGTGAAAAAGTTTTTCAAGAGCTTTGGGGTTTTAATGACTATAAAATGTTTGGGGGTTTTTTTGTTTTTTTGTTTATTTTTTTTATTTTTCTGCTTTTTTAGTCTGTGGATCCCTTTTTTTTCCCCAAAAATGAAATCATTTTTGCTGAAAACATAAGGAGAAAAGGGGAATCCCCCTGTTCAATCAAAAATTAAGGGGTTTTTTAAAAGGGGAAATTTTCGTGTTTGGTCGCAAAGTGGGTAGAAATTTCTTAAATTGCCCCGGGGGCCCCAGCTTTTTTTTTCTTTTTTTTTTTTTTTTTTCTTCATTTTTTTTCCCTTTTTTTAAATAAAAAAACCAAAATTTTATGAGCACAAGCCTGGGTGGGGCGTAAAAACCCCGCGGGAAAAGCGATCGGACACGGCTGCAGAAAAAGGGGGGGAAAGAATAGGGGAAATTTTGCTGCCCCCTGGGATTATTGGTTTAAAATTGGAGAATATGATTGCTGGGAAAAAGTTCGGACCACCTGTTGCACATTACCCCATTTCTTGTTCGCTTTTCCCGGGTTTTTTCCCCAAAAAAGACCCCATAAAGGGGTTTTGTTTTGTTCGTTTTTTTTATTTTTTTGTGAAATTTTATTTTACTAGCTAACTAAAGGGGGGAGAAAGAGGGGAGGGGAGAGGGGAAGGGGAAAGGGGGAGAGGGCAAAAAAAAAAAAAAAAAAAAAAAAAAAAAAAAAAAAAAGAAAAAAGAACAATACGGAACAATCGCATCGCCCACTGGCACAAACCGTTCATGATGCAACCCCGCCAAATATATCCACGTCAACTCACGACACCTTGCGTCACAGGGTCAGATGACGTCAAAGGGGTCTCTTGCAGGCTACCAGAGAGCACCAGTACCCTTGCCCGTGTCACTCATATCCGGGGTAATTTCTGTTCACCATGTAGTCTGTCTTCTTTCATAATCATCGAAAAACGCATGGTGATTTTGAGTTTTGAACACGAGGTCAGTTAGGCGTTGGCAGTGAAGTCAACATCTGACACTCTTTTGTGTGCACTTAAAAGAGATTTATCATTCCAAAAGGAACACGTTTTCCCATTGTAAGTCTATTATGTATATCTTGTGTATCTTTTCATGTTTCCATTTGTTGAGAACATATATCAATTAGATTTACTGATCATACAAGACGCCCCCAGATGAATGATTCTGAACTATCAACTAAATAGAGTACATAGAACTGAACTTTGAAGAAAGGACAGGTTATCAGCTGAGACTTAACACACTGTGATCAACTTGGAGACGACCTTGATGATCAGTTCGGTGAGAAACCTCTTTAGAGGATCATAGCGGTGTTGATTTATGTCAAATCACTATTTCAATGTTCCGTTTGTTTCTGGGAAGGTTGGTACCTCATCAACAACATTGCCCCTTCCAGTAGTCTGAAATAATTAGCGTGTTTACTCCTGACAAGTTTGGGACTATCAGACGGCTGTCTGGAATTACCAGACTGCTGCATCAGCCAATGACGTCATCGGCTGTCATCGAAGAGGACTGATCAATATCAATACTTTTTCTTCTCTTGAACAGTTGCACAAAGTTTCTCAGAGCCAACGAACAGCACTTGTTCATTTAGTCGCGCATGAAAGTAAAT
>CM065718.1:55998318-56000818 GCA_033310375.1 Conus canariensis | reverse complement strand
TGTTGTGGGTTCTTTCACCTGAGCAAAACGCACACTGCACCCAGAACCTCAGCTTCAAAACTCATCAGGAAGAACAGTTCCCAGATCACTGTGAGACAAAAAAAAAAAAAAAAAAAAAAAAAAAAAAAAAAAACGAGCTGGAGAGACTTGAACCGCCAGCCTTGTGGTGCTATTGATTTCCCTACCGGGCGCGCCTGTAGTCTCAAGAGTGTGGTGGTACCACCACCAACGAGGACTGATAAAGACAGTCATGACGTCAGCGTCGTCAATGGCACCAAAAGACTCCTAGCATTGACTACTGGCTACCGGCACAAAGAGCCCAGACGTTCTTCCAGACTAGAATCAAAGAGTACGCATTTATAAGACTCCAAGGCTGAACACTTCCAACGCACTTGACTCTTTTTCTTTCTTTTCTCTCTCTCCTCTCCTCTTCTCTCTCTCTCTCTCTCTCTCTCTCTCGTTGTATGTCAACCATATCATTCAGTACACCATGCTCTCGTCGTACTTATCTCCCCTGTTTTCCCATCTCCGTCAATCCCAAGTTATATTTGGTTGTTATATTTGGTAGTTTGGGTTTCTACGTTGTATGTTTGTCTCTTGTCATATTTTTTTTGTGTGTGGATTCGAGCTGTCTTCTCTATGTCCTTGAATTCCTTCTATTTTAGAATTTGAATTTTTTCAGCTCATTGAAAAAAATATTGTTGTTGGCTATTTTGATATTGGTTGATTAGATTCACCTCGTTTCACGTTATAAATGTTCAGCGTGACGGCGTGCTAAGGTAACTATGCATCTGCGTGCATGTCACGTAATTGATGAATGCGTGCGAGCGCATGTCCATATGTGTATGTGTGTGTGTGTGTGTGGGGGGGGGGGGGGGCGGGGGGGGGGGGTGTCGGTGGGTGTGCGCGCGCGTATGTGTGTGTGTGTGTGTGTGTGTGTGTGTGTGTGTGTGTGTGTGTGTGTGTGTGTGGGGCTCTAAGGTAATGAATTCCTTTTTTGCTTTGTTTCTTGGATCACCAAAAACATACAGCTTCGCGTGAAAGGTTTCTTCCCAACAGATCTCTGAAAGTACCTTCGATGCCTGATCTTAGTAATTTGTTGAGCAGCCCTTCATACAAAACGTCTCCTGGGTGTATCTAGTGTTCGTTAAATTGAGAAATGCTCTTTAATTAAAGAGGAGCTGACTGTCGTAATACTGAACCACTCGTAACGTAAGCTTTTTTTTTCTCTCGGCTGAAAAACCCTCATCTCTGTCCACCCAGCAGTAAATGGGTACCTGATTCAATTCAGGGAAAGTTAAAAGCGGCGGAAGGAGGGGAATGGGATACACCTTCCGTCACACCGCACTCTAGACAGGGTGATCCTCTGACAGTTCACTGCTTCGACAGACAACAGGCTATGAAAGCTTTAACCTTTTTCTTTAAATCTTTAGTACCCCAAGCTTCCTGATGGAACTCTTCCCTAATTAAAGCACGTGAGTATCGTCTTCACCTTTTCAACAATTCACTTAGAGTGATTTTATTGTATGCTCTTTGAAGATCATGGGGACGACTGGTTTGCCCAGTGTGATTATTCTCCGTACTCCGTGAAAAAGGTGAAGGTAAAACTTAAGATGATTGATCGTGCAGTGTACATTGTGTGAAGAGAGGGGAGGGGGAATAGGGTAGAGGTGGAGGAAAGGGTGAAATAGGGAAGGTGAGGGGTTACGTTAGTGTTTCTTTGTTGGTAAGGCCGAAAGGAACGACATTGCATTAGTCCTTTATTGCATTTACTACTGTCTGTGATGACCCATCCTACTGTCTGTCTGTAATGACCCATCCTACTATCTAACTTTGATGACCCATCCTACTGTCTCCATTTGATGACCCATCCTACTGTCTATCTGTGATGACCTATCCTACTGTCTATCGTTGATGACCCATCCTACTGTCTCTCTGTGATGACCCATCCTACTGCTATCTGTGATGACCCATCCTACTGTCTATCTGTGATGACCTATCCTACTGTCTATCGTTGATGACCCATCCTACTGTCTATCTGTGATGACCCATCCTACTGCATATCTGTGATGACCCATCCTACTGTCTATCTGTGATGACCCATCCTACTGTCTATCTGTGATGACCCATCCTATGTCTATCTTTGATGACCCATCCTACTGTCGGTCTGTGATGACCCATCCTACTGTCTGTCTGTGATGACCCATCCTACTGTCTATCGTTGATGACCCATCCTACTGTCTATCGTTGATGACCCATCCTACTGTCTATCTGTGATGACCCATCCTACTGTCTATCTGTGATGACCCATCCTACTATCTAACTTTGATGACCCATCCTACTGTCTCCATTTGATGACCCATCCTACTGTCTCTCTGTGATGACCCATCCTACTGTCTGTCTGTGATGACCCATCCTACTGTCTGTCTGTGATGACCCATCCTACTGTCTGTCTGTGATGACCCATCCTACTGTCTCCATTTGATGACCCATCCTACTG
>CM065718.1:55960818-55980818 GCA_033310375.1 Conus canariensis | reverse complement strand
GGAAACCACAGTTTTAGCATAGCCTGTACATTCGCTCTCTCTCTCTCTCCTCTCTCTCTCTCTCTCTCTCTCTGTATATGTATATTTATGTGTATCTATCTATCTATCATCTATCTATTATCTATCTATCTATCTATCAGATGAGCGTGTTGCGCATGCGCGCGCGCGCGCGCGCGCCGCCGGTGTGTGTGTGTGTGTGTGTGGTGTGCGTGCGTGCGTGCGTTTTTGTGTGTGTGCGCGCGCCCGCGCGCGTCTGTGTGAGTTCATATTCGGATCGTTATTTTCGAGACATATTCTACATGAATAAGTGGTCTACATGATGATGGAAAGTTGCTTTTATGTTAAAAGGAGATGCTTCTCTTCAACCAACAGCCAGGAAGCAGAAGCCAGTATGATACATTCTGGCCGCAGCACAACACCACTGTCGCTTATTGAACTGCTGACCTTTTGAAATACAACTGACGGACAGAGAACTCATAGGAAGGAAAATGACATTTTCTCTTCTTCACCCTCTCAATCCCTTTGGCTAAGGGCGAGTTTGTCTTTTAAAGTAATGAAGCTGAACCAGGATGGCCTTCTTACACTTACCGCGCTTTCTTTTTTTTCTTCTGAATATTGAAGACAGAACTGCTGACGTTTTTGTTCTGTATATCTTGCAGCATTAAGTGAATTGTTCTCAGATGGTTTCAGATTAGAATGTGCCATTGCATTCTTGTCACAAATAGTATTTCAAAGAAAATGCGTATAACTAATAGTGATAAATGTTCATTTTGCAAGACAGAGAAAGATTCAATACAACGCTAACTATGCTATTGTAATTATGTTCACAGTTTCTGGTGCGAACTAGAGAGAATAATAAGAGAAAAATGTGAAAAGTGTTTAAGAATCAATTTTAATGTAGAACTGGTATTATTTGATAGTAATAAACATGCAAAAACAGACGAAGGGTTTAACCAAGTTATCCTGTTTGCTAAATAGTTTGTATATAAATGCAAAACAAATAAGATCAAACCTAATCGCAAACGCTTTTTGAATGAGTTGAAGAGTAAATATAACATCGAAAAACATATGCGTTACACGGAAATGCGACTTACAGAATTTCGTTAGAAGTGGTATCCATACCAGAATCTTGTGGAAAGTAACAGACGAAAATAAGGCTGTATAGAAATGCTAATACCTTCTGACATTTTTTCCACAGATTCCTGTTCATAAATGAATTGAATTGGAGAATTGTAACATCTTGATGTGTTGATGGCATGCTTTGCATCCCTAGTTAATGGACTGATTGTTTTGCCTTTGTTTGTGTAAATATGTACTTGTATATATTATGCAAATCAAAAACCAACCAACCAAACAAAAGACAGCTATCTGAAACAAGCCAAAATGATACGTTAAGGATATAACTACAATGCTCCTTGGATAAACCCCGTTTAATATTTGCTACGGTCAATAGGTTTCTCACGCGTCTGGGAAAAACCAGGCTGCAGGGCGCGTTCAAAGCAAAGCGAGATAGGTATTCAATTCTTGCTACGATCAATAGTTTCTCAAGTGTCTGGGAAAAACCAGGGCGACTTCAACGCTAAGCGACAAGGGTATTCAATTATACCTGTCTCACAGGAGTCATATGTTCAGTTCTGGCATAAGATGAAAAGGGAACTACTTGGAGACTTTCATGTCACTGTAACATTGTGACCTCAGTCTGTAACCGTACTTAGCAACCTGCAAAAATGATATTCCTAGAACAGCTCTATGCTGTCAAAGACAAAGTGCACATGAACTTGAAATCGAGAGAGGGCACCACTGCAGCATTCCCATACAAGAACGGCTCAGTAGATCACGTGAAGTTGTGGAGAATGAACTACGCTTTCTTGATAATGTTGTACGATGGTGAAGCAAGATGTTGTTCTTGCAACTGTTGTTAATGCTCAATCATTCTCAGAGTCCAAAGGAATCACTTCATACATCTGCAAAAGAGAACTTTTTTTTTAATTTTTTAATCCATTTCCAAGTTCCATACTACGGTCAAGCTATTTTCAGGCTGAAGCGACCAAATGTGTGTGAAGCGACCAAATGTGTGTCTAACAATTCGCAAACATGAGATTTCCCCCAATAATTTTGTGAACACATGTTGTTTTTCTTTTTTTTTCTTTTAACTCAACGCATCTTTTACTTGTGTGTTGTTTATTCAGTTTCGTTGTTTTGTCAAGTGTCCATAATTCCTTTGATGAGTTTTACAACATAAAAATGAATCTGAGAGTGTCTGAGTCTAACTCTCCTCTCTCTCTCTCTCTCTCTCTCTCTCTCTCTCTCTCAACACACACACACACACACCAATATATATAAATAATATATATATATATATATATATATATCACAGACAAAATTATCTGGTAGAACCCACGCCGCTTAACACCAGAATGAAGTCAGCAAGTACTTGAAATGTAATGCAAATCTAAATAAGTTAAAGATTTTTATTTCAACAGAGACAGATTTAATAAGAATCCGAGCTTTCACCGCAGCTACTGGAAGGTCGCAGGGGAAGGCTCTTGTAAATGCGTAGTATATGAAGTGTCTGGAATTAAGCAGATTTAAAATAGATGCAAAGAATGATAGAAAAAAAAATTGGAATATCATAAAACATCTAAATTCAGCAATAAGACAAATAAAGAACAACACCGACCGCAACAGACAACATTCAACGGATGAAGTGTAGTAAAACAGTAAAACTTTCTCACCACCGCCCCCTTCGCCCCCCCCCTCCCCCTTACACCTACTTCCTCCTCATCCGCCACCCTCCCCCACACACAAGCATACACACACACACACACACACACACACACACACACACACACACACACACACACAATATATATATATATATATATATATATATTATGAACAATATAAAAAAGTCCTTAAAAAATCTGAAGGTGCTCATCCTGAAGATAGCAACGCTAGAAACAAGCTTGTAGATTTTAATACTTCATTTTAAAAATATTTTTTAACAAATATATATATATATATATATATATGCTGCCTCTTACTTCACCTTCTCTTGCTTTCAGGGATGGGGGTGGCGAGAGAGAAGAGGGGTGGTGGTGGTGGTGGTGGCGGTGAGAGTTAGGAGTAAAGTGAATGTCCATATATGTGTGGTTTGTGGTGGAAACTTGGCGAAACTTTTCCCACATCCTCACAAATCTCTTGGTAACTTTAGCATCTGCTCAGCAGCCAGCTGTACGGTCTGTTTGTGGTTATCGCCGCGCGGACCACAACAAATGGCGTTACCCTCTCTGCTGTCAAAGAGAGCAGCTAATCTGGGTTTCAGTGGGTGAGCATGAGGGAAGGAATGGCCCTGGTTATGCTTGCTGGTAGAAACTGGTGTAAAATACTGCATGACTGTAAGAGAAAATAGAGCTCTCTCTCTTTCTCTTCTGTCTGTCTGTCTGTCTCTTTCTCCCTCTCTCTCTGTCTCTGTCTGTCCGTCTCTCTCTCTCCCTCCCTCCATCTCCTCCCTCCCCCCCCCCTCTCTCTCTCTCTTTTGTTATGTGTGTTTCCGTTTTACATTTATGCTGGGAGGATTACTAGTTATTATGAATTCGTATATTTATGATCTGTGTGTGATGAATCTGTGTGTAATGAATCTGTGTGTGAATGAATCTGTGTGTGAATGAATCTGTGTGTGAATGAATCTGTGTGTGAATGTTAGCAGCTGTGAATGTGTGATGATGGCGTTCTCAAGGGTTCACAAATAACACTTTGTCTGTTTGTCTGTCTGTTTGTCTGTCTGTCTGTATGTCTGTCTCTGTCTCTCTCTCGTCTGTTTATTACTTAATCCAAGCCTGCTCTTCATTTTCAGATTTAATGCACTTTTCTCGTGCAGAGACGGAGGAGGTAAAATGTTGCCACGTGTCTGGTCAAAACATTTCAAGGTTAAAAAGTTCTGAACAACTATAGCACTATGGAGAATACATACAACTCTACAAAGCATGAAAGCTGAAAAAGCATGACAGCACTGTGAATGATAGACAAAGGACGGACAAACAGTTATAGCATACAAAACAGAACTCCAGACTACATTTATCTGTCTGTCAGTCTGTCTGCTTACCTGTCTCTCACTCACACGCTCAGGTTCCCACATGCTCTTTTTTTTTTTACCCCTCTCCACCTCCTTCCGTCACCTATCTCCTTCCCCCTCTCACCCCCCCCCCAACCCCCGCCCCCTCCGCTCCAAACATTTACTCACTGACTGAATTTACATTCATAACATTTACATGTCAGGCCTAGGAGTCAAACTTGTTGAAACCTCGCTCTAAAAAGAACATTTCCAAGCAAACAAGATGACTACCAACCATCCGACAAACCTTGCAGGAAACCCCAAATACTCAACATGCCAGGCAGTAGGGGGAAAAAGGAAAACGAGATGCTTCTCTCTCTCTATCTCTCCCCCCCCCCCCCCGCCCCCCTTTCAACCAACAGTGCTAGAGGTGTTTACCGACTTGCAGCATGCACCGCATATTTCCTCTGGAAGCCACAGAACTAGGCAAATAAACTAACATCTCTCGATTTCTCAAGTTTTTTTTTTTCCCTATCCGTTTGCTAGCCTGTCTGTCGTCCTGTCTTTCTTTTACGTCAGAGCACGTGTACATATGACTGGTCTGGCGCGGGGGTGCGTCACCCGATCTGTTTCATTCTGAAAGGAATAACAAACCGTAAGTTTATATGAAAGAGGTATTGTTGTTATATATGAAAGAGGTATTGTTGTTATATATGAAAGAGGTATTGTTGTTATATATGAAAGAGGTGTTGTTGTTGTATATGAAAGAGGTGTTGTTGTTATATATGAAAGAGGTATTGTTGTTATATATGAAAGAGGTATTGTTGTTATATATGAAAGAGGTGTTGTTGTTTTATATGAAAGAGGTATTGTTGTTATATATGACAGAGGTATTGTTGTTATATATGAAAGAGGTATTGTTGTTATATATGAAAGAGGTGTTGTTGTTTATATGAAAGAGGTTTGTTGTTATATATGAAAGAGGTTTGTTGTTATATATGAAAGAGGTATTGTTGTTATATATGAAAGAGGTATTGTTGTTATATATGACAGAGGCATTGTTGTTATATATGAAAGAGGTATTGTTGTTATATATGACAGAGGTATTGTTGTTATATATGAAAGAGGTATTGTTGTTATATATGAAAGAGGTATTGTTGTTATATATGAAAGAGGTATTGTTGTTATATATGAAAGAGGTATTGTTGTTATATATGAAAGAGGTATTGTTGTTATATATGAAGAGGTATTGTTGTTATATATGAAAGAGGTATTGTTGTTATATATGACAGAGGTATTGTTGTTATATATGAAAGAGGTATTGTTGTTATATATGAAGAGGTATTGTTGTTATATATGAAAGAGGTGTTGTTGTTATATATGACAGAGGTATTGTTGTTATATATGAAAGAGGTATTGTTGTTATATATGACAGAGGTATTGTTGTTATATATGAAAGAGGTATTGTTGTTATATATGAAGAGGTATTGTTGTTATATATGAAGAGGTATTGTTGTTATATATGACAGAGGTATTGTTGTTATATATGACAGAGGTATTGTTGTTATATATGACAGAGGTATTGTTGTTATATATGACAGAGGTATTGTTGTTATATATGACAGAGGTATTGTTGTTATATATGACAGAGGTATTGTTGTTATATATGACAGAGGTATTGTTGTTATATATGACAGAGGTATTGTTGTTATATATGACAGAGGTATTGTTGTTATATATGACAGAGGTATTGTTGTTATATATGACAGAGGTATTGTTGTTATATATGACAGAGGTATTGTTGTTATATATGACAGAGGTATTGTTGTTATATATGAAGAGGTATTGTTGTTATATATGACAGAGGTATTGTTGTTATATATGACAGAGGTATTGTTGTTATATATGACAGAGGTGTTGTTGTTATATATGACAGAGGTATTGTTGTTATATATGACAGAGGTATTGTTGTTATATATGAAAGAGGTGTTGTTGTTATATATGAAAGAGGTTTGTTGTTATATATGAAAGAGGTGTTGTTGTTATATATGAAGAGGTATTGTTGTTATATATGACAGAGGTATTGTTGTTATATATGACAGAGGTATTGTTGTTATATATGACAGAGGTATTGTTGTTATATATGACAGAGGTATTGTTGTTATATATGAAAGAGGCATTGTTGTTATATATGAAAGAGGCATTGTTGTTATATATGAAAGAGGTATTGTTGTTATATATGAAAGAGGTTGTTGTTATATATGAAAGAGGTATTGTTGTTATATATGAAAGAGGTATTGTTGTTATATATGAAAGAGGTGTTTGTTGTTATATATGAAAGAGGTATTGTTGTTATATATGAAAGAGGTATTGTTGTTATATATGAAAGAGGTATTGTTGTTATATATGAAAGAGGTATTGTTGTTATATATGAAAGAGGTATTGTTGTTATATATGAAAGAGGTATTGTTGTTATATATGAAAGAGGTATTGTTGTTATATATGAAAGAGGTATTGTTGTTATATATGAAAGAGGCATTGTTGTTATATATGAAAGAGGCATTGTTGTTATAATATGTGTAAAGAAGGGCATTGTTGTTATATATGAAAGAGGTATTGTTGTTATATATGACAGAGGTATTGTTGTTATATATGAAAGAGGTATTGTTGCATCAAACTGACAACAACAACAACAGGAAAAGAAAGCAAAACATGCGTTAAATGGATAAGCACGCACGCACACACACACACACACACACACACACACACACACACACACACACACACACACACACACACCTGTAGGCGCATGCACACACGCACGCAGACAGACAGACACACCGACACACACACACACACACACACACACACACACACACACACACACACACACACAACACCGCAACCCCCCACGCTATCACTCACACACAGAGCATAAAACTATATCCATAATGAAAGATACAGGAACACGTACTGAGTGCAGAGAAGCCATTCTGACTTTCAACGACTGTTTGTTTTCCTCTGCTTTCCAGTCCAGACAATTGTATAACCTCACAAACCCTTTAGCATCTTTTAATACGTCAGCTCATAGTCTGCACGACTTGCTTCTAGTTATTTTTGTTTAGAATTACAGTAGATGTTATCAAAGAGCAGCTGTGTTTTACAGAAGTTTAAGGTGGGAGAATCCAGGTAAATGATCAAAGGATGAACAGTCAGAACACAGACAGCAAATACAAGAGTGATGGCAAAAGCACACCTGTATACCACTCCCTCTAACCCCAACCTTCTCCACTTCCCTGCCTCGCTCTCTTCTCCTACTTCATAATTCAATTTACTCGTGATGGGCTGCAGGAAGTTAAGGAAAAAGGTGGCAAATCTATGAAAAATATGGTCGAAAGCAGCAAAACATTATAAAAAAAAAAAAGAAGAAAATTCTGTTAACTTTCACGCAAAAATATGACTTGATGAAACGGTGAAGGAAACACACACACACACACACACACACACACACACACACACACACACACACACACACACACAAACCACACACACACACACACCGCACACACACACACACACACACACGCACACACACACACACACACACACACACACACACATCACCACATATACACCACAGACAACACACACATGCACACACACACACACACACACACATACAGCACACACATACATGCACAACACACACACACACACACACACACACACACACACACACACACACACACACACACACACACACACGAGACAACTATACCAAAAGAATCACACACACCAAGACAGTTCTCTCCTACTCTGTCTGTCTTTTTGTCTCTCACCGTCTCGTTGCAAAGTGAGACGACTGCAGGCGGAAATCTAAACAAATCTGAAATATATGTTAGCGATCCGCCCAGAGAAACGTGGACAAACGAGTCACAAGACAAAACACAACGCGTTTCGACCTCTTAGGTCTTCTTCAGGTGAGATACAAACGAATAAAATAACGAAAATTCACTTAGCTTTGATCGCTTCAGAGTTCAGTGCAAGGAAGAAGGCCTTCTCCTTGCGCTGAACTCTGAAGCGATCTGAAGCGATCAAAGCTAAGTGAATGTTCGTTATTTTATTCGTTTGTATCTCACCTGAAGAAGACCTAAGAGGTCGAAACGCGTTGTGTTTTGACTTGTGACTCGTTTGTCCACGTTTCTCTGGGCGGTTCGCTAACATTTATTTAAGATTTCTCACCGTCTCGTTCAATCTACCTCTCTTTCTAATAACCCCCACCCCACTTCATTCCCCACACGGCCTCAATTTACGTTCGTGTCAGCCAGAGAATCACACTGTTCGAAGATCTCACTGAGAAGCAAGAATCTGAGTAGAACAAAAGAGCCGGAGGTCGTTTTTCAACGGGGTAAACCTTGCCGACAATGCAGACAGTCAACAAATCAGGGGATCAAAGGAGATGGAAAACAGGATGGTGTTCAGAGACGAAGTGAGTGCAGGGGATATTTACGGGCTTTCAACATGCCGAACAGGAAAGGATAAATACTACCGACCGCAGTGCTGGTCTGGTGGCTTCCAGCGGTGAAAAGTCACCTTTTGCCACTTTCCTGCGTCTTCTGTTCAAAGACATTCTCTCTCTCTCTCTCTCTCTCTCTCTCTCTCTCTCTCTCTCTCTCTCTCTCCATACACGAATGTTAGAAACTTGGAGTAGGTGCTGAAAGTCTAAATTAACAAATGCAATGTCTGCATTTCTGTAAGTTTGTGTGTCTGCCCATCTGTTTTCTGTCTATATGTCTGCCTGCTTGTCTGTCTGTCTGTCTGTCTCTCCCTTGCTTGTTTGCCCACTCTATCTTTGAATCTGCCCATGCCTGTCTCTTATTTTCTAATTTCAGGAGTTTCTATCGGAGAGATAGATGAGGTAAAAAGTTGCATATATTTGAACAGAACATTTCAAAGTTAAAAACATTTGAGTACTATACAGATATGTATCATAGACACAAATGGCATTTTCAGGCAAGAGTACTGTCCATAGATCTGTGTACTGATCAGTTTCCTGTCATATTCTCCTGCCTTTGTGTCTCTGTGTCATCACCCATCTCCCACCCATGTCCAGTTATCTCGTCCTCCTCCCCCTCATCCTCAGCATTCATTCACTGACCGAATTAACATCAATTTCGTGTCAGGGCTGGAAATCAGACTGTTCAAACATCTCATTAACAAAACATTTTGAAGCAAAATAAGAAGATTGACAAACATTTGAACTTAGCGGAAAACCCATACACTCAATCTGCCTGGCAATAGGAAGAAAAGAAACAAGATGTTTCTCTCCTGCACGGAGCAAGTGCAGGGAGTCTTTATCAGCTTTCAGCGTGCTCTGAATGTCTTTCGCTGGTTACCTCAGAACAAGGAAATAAACTAACATTGTTCATACTTAACCTTTTCTTTTCTGTCTTCCTTCCTGTATGCATCTCTGTCTTTATTTTACGTTAGAGGATGTGTACATGCGGTTGCTCTGACTTGGGAGTGAGCTCTAAGATGTGTTTGTTTCTGCAGAGCATAACAAGCATTTTTTAAAATAAAAGACATGGTGCCACATCAAACGGAGAACAAGAGGAAAGACAAAAAGATAGCCCAGCCAAAACAACAGAAGAGTACACACGAAAATTTCACTTCCATTGATTTTATTGCTTGGAGTTTTCATCTTTAAGCACTCTTGCACCTCTCTCATTTCTTTGCCTTTTAAACGAATTTAGTCTGGCACAAGCATACAAAACAAGTGCCGACTAGTCTGAGGTCTGTGTGAAAGTTCACTCGCTGCATTTATCATGTAAAATGTAGAACGACTGGAATAAGTTACATGTGACATTTAGCATCTCTTACCATGTACCCCAAACATTTTCTTTAGAAGACCACCAGTCTTTTCTTACAGACCTTTCAGCAACTTTTAAGACATCCACTCACAGTCTTCACGATTTGTCTCTGGTTATCTTGAGAACTATAACAGATGGTATCGTCATCCCAAGTTCTGAAGAGTGCAGCCTATTTGTGTTCGACAGCACAGGAAATTGGAGAGGGCTTGGTTTATGATCGCTGGTGGAACAATCAAAGTATCCAACGATAAATACTGCAAGATTGGCAGAGAAATTGACCTGCGTTTTACTGCTCTCATTCATTCATTTTTCATTCATCAATTCTCTCTGTCTCTGTCTGTCTGTCGGTCTGTCTGTCTCTTTCCATGTTTCTATCTATGTATCTTACTTTCTCTGTCACTGTCTTTCTCTGCTTGCCTGCCTGCATGCCAGAGAGAGAGAGAGAGAGAGAGAGAGAGAGAGAGAGAGAGAGAGAGAGGAGAGAGAGAGAGAGAGAGAGGGAGAGGGAGAGAGGGGAGGGAGGGAGAGTGCAGAGAGATGCAGGTCGATTTGTCCACCATCTTGCAATGTTTGTCAGTAAAGGTTTCAGTTTAAAAAGCAACCCAACCATACTAGAAAGGTGATGGCAGTACTGGCTGCTCCCTGTGGACTGTGAGGATTTGGTGGTGACAGGACCAGCACAGGTGTGGCTGTGTAAAGGAAAGCAGAACTAGCAGCATGGGTGTGATGCCACTGAGGCAACATGGAAGATAACAATAACAACAAAAGCAGCAGCAACAACAATAATAATGGTAGTAATAATAATAATGATACAAATCATAATATTGATAATTATGACAATGATGATGATAGTGATAATGATGATTGATGATGATGATTATGATGATGATGATAATGATAATGAATGATGATGATGATGATGATGATGATGATGATGGTGATGATGGTGGAGGTGGTGGTGGTGATGACGATGGTTATGATGATGATGATGATGATGATGATGATGATGATGGTGATGATGATGATGATGATGATGATGATGATGATGATGATGATGATGATGATGATGATGATGATACAGGCATACAATTTGACTTAACACATTACATCAGTGATACACATGTACATAAACAATACACTCAACAAACTATAAATATAAACAAATCTGAAATAAATGTTAGCGAACCGCCAAGGGAAACGTGGACAAACGAGTCACAAGACGAAACACCAGTGTGTTTTGTCTTGCGACTCGTTTGTCCACGTTTCTCTGGGCGGTTCGCTAACATTTATTTCAGATTTGTTTAGATTTCCGCCTGCAGTCGTCTCACTTTGCAACTAGATCCATAAATATAAAAGCAAACAGACAAAGAAGCACACCTGTATAAACTTTCCTCAACAGTAACTCATACATGAATATACGCACACTAATCAAACGTATCGCGCAGTAATCCATGCTGTTTGAATTAACATGTCATAACCAGATCATTTTCAACAACCAGGCCTATTGCCAAGAAATTTTAGGCCAGACTTAAAAGAAGCAAGAGAATTAGAGTGCCAAAGGTTGTTATGAAGGCTGTCCCATGTCGTCGGGGACTGAGGAGGAAAAAGATCCTTGTCCATAAGACTTAACTCTGATATGAAGTCTCTGTAGATGTCGAGAATCAGAAGACAGGAGCTGGCGGGATGGAGTCTAGATTTGGAAGATATCAGAAATATACACTGATCCAGTACCACTGACAGCAGAAAAAAGCAAGAGTGGATAGCTTGCAGTCCTTTCGGTCTGAAAAAGGTCACCGATGGAAAGAGAGATTGAAATCTATCTAATAGGTGTTTGGAAAGGCCATTCAAAAGAGAATTACTTTAATTCATCTTTCAATGCGCAAAAGCACACACAGGTGACTAGACTGCATTAGCAGAGAGATAGTGACGGTTAAAAGTGATCTTACGCAATTTTAGACAGACAACTTTGCAGAAGTTTCAAACGCACTGTTAGAAGAAAAGAGGCTGATCAAGAGTTACACCACGACTGCAAACTGATGAGAAAAAGGAAACCGGTGCATCATTAATGAGAATGATAGCAGAAAGAGAAGGCTGTTTCAAGTGAGATGAAAAAACAAAACAGGGACAGAAAGACAGACAGCAAAACATAAAAGAAACTGGTGCATTATTAATCAGAATGATAGCAGAAAGAGAAGGCTGTTTCAAATAAGATGAAAAAAAAAACAGAGACAGAAAGACAGACAGAAAGACATAACAAACAAACAAAAGCAAACATCACAGCAAGAACCTCTTCTATGTTGCGAATCTGTCCCCTTAACTTTCTGTCGTTCTTTAGTACCTCTGCTTGTCCAAACACCACGTTTCTAGTGTTCCCCTTGTGCCAAAATTTACATCAGTCTCAAGGCTAGCAATGTGGCCGCTCCAAACTCTCACGACCACAGAGGATAAAGTGTCTACACTGAACAACATGGGAAACAGGAAGTTTTACAACCATGTAAACTTTACAGTAAATCCAAACACTACAGACGAAAGGTAAACAGGATCTGAATTTTCAGAAACCAAGAACAAGGAAACTACCAACACTTTTCAGTTTATTTGCACTTTTTTGTCTTCTTATTAGTTTCTGACTTTTGACTGTCTTTCCTTTATGGCCCGCACATTTATACATGCAACTGTTTTGGGTGTATGCTCTTATCTTTTGTTTTCAGTTCTTTGGAACAAGAACAGCCTTGGTTAACAGTGCATACAAACAAAATATATAAAGAATAAAAAAAAAGTGCACATTATACGCTGACATAAGCCAAAAATCATACTTTTTAACATTTGCCCCAAGCTTTCATGTTCAAACATCTGTGCATCCTCATGAATCTCCAAGGATCTGTACCAACAGCATTCCACATAGTGAGACAATTCCCTCCAAACGTATCAGTGCGTTTTTGGCATTGTTAAGGAGAACACAGAGGACGATTATACCAGCAAAATCCCACACAGACAGAGAATTCCCACCAAAAGTGTCAGTCATTCTGTTGGTCTACATCTCATGCTCTCATTCAATCCTGCCTATCTTTCGAGCCAACTCCATACCTCCTCTTCATTCCAACACAACCTGACTTTACATATGTGCCAGAAAAAAAAAATTGTCAAATATTTCGCCAAAAGACAATGGTCTGTGTAGAACAAAAGAGCCATGGGAAGTTTTTCAACGAAGTAAACCTTGCCGACAATGCAGACAGTCAACAAATCAGGAGATCAAAGGAGATGGAACACAGGACGGTGTTCAGAGACGAAGCGAGTGAAGGATATATTTACTGGCTTTCAACAGGTCTACGGGGAAACAGATATACAAAACCACCGGCGGCTGGTCCGGGTAATCCCCAGCTGTGATAAGTAAGCTTTCCGACTTCTCTCTGTCTTCCATTGATTTCATTCACGATGATCTACGAGATAACTCATAACAACACGGTTGCCATACCAGCCAATTAAAAAGATTACGCTTAGTAGCAAACGTGGTCCGTATCTTTGGGGAAATCCAATTATTTCCAGTCTGCACTATGTTTTCTTGCTTATCTCCCTTGTGTAACTTCTTTCAGGACATGGAATGGGCATTGTCATGGCACTGCAATTTTTGCGGGACATCCTTTTTGCATTGTATTCATTTATTTTTTCCTTGTGTTTAATCAGGTTGACCAGGCCCCAGGGCTAAGTGCATATTGGCAGCTGAGTCTAAAATGGGTCAAAGACTTCCCCCCTCTCTCTCTCTCTCCTCTCTCTCTCTCTCTGTCTTATGTCCATGTCTGTTTTCTGCTTATGTTGATATGCTTACAGCACTCTGTAAGTAAGAATGTTAACCAACCCATATATGAATGTTATAAACTTTGAATATATGTTGATAGCCTTGGCATATCATACAGTCCCAGTCTGTCTGTCTGTCTATCTCTTAGTCTCTTGGTCTGCCTGTCTGTCTCTCTCTCCCTCTCCTCTCTCTCTCTCTCTCTCTCCACACACACACACACACATACATACACACACACACACACACACATGCACGCACCCACGCACGTGCGCGCGCACACAAACACACACACACACACACACACACACACACACACACACACACACACACACACACACACACACACACACGTTGGCATTCTTTTTCTTCGTATCTATCCTTGCTTGTATCTTTATTTCCAGATTTCCGAGGGTCTCCTTAGGAGATGGATAATGTGAAAAGTTGTCATGTGTTTGTACAAAATGTTTTAAAGATAGAAACTTCTCCAGGACAATGCACTATGATGAAACATTCTGGTCTCAAAACGTCAGAAATTAAAAGGAGTGACTGAAGTAAGGAAAAAACGAAACAGGGAAAAGACTGATAGAAAAACAAAGCATACGAATAAAACGTTCAAGGTTAGAACTCCATCAATCTGTCTGCTTATCTGTTAGAACTCATCAATCTGTCTGCTTATCTGTTAGAACGCCATCAATCTGTCTGCTTATCTGTTAGAACTCCATCAATCTGTCTGCTTATCTGTTAGAACTCCATCAATCTGTCTGCTTATCTGCCTCTTCTTCTCCTCTTCTCCCTGTATGTCTCTGTTTTAACCACCCCCACCCCGCATCCTGTTTCCTTCCGCTCTCCTCCCCTCTGTCGCCCTCAATCTCTGCATTCACCCTCTGACTCAGTGTATTTATATTTACATGCATGTCAGGTCTAGAAATCCAACTGTTGAAACATCTCTGGGGAAAAAAAAAAGAACAGTTTGAAGCTAAACAAGAAGACTGACAACTAGGTAAACTTTGCAGAAAACCCAGACACTCAATTTGCCAGCTGATAGGAGGAAAAGGAAAGAGATGTTTCCCCGCTGTACAAACCAAGTGCAGGGGGTATTTATCAGCTTTCAGCACGCTCAGCATGGCTTCGGCTGGATGCCACAGAGCAAGGAAACAAACTAACATCTTCTCATTTCTTTAGTGTTTTTTTTTTCTTTCTTCAGTTCTGCACACTTTTCTGTCTTCTTTTATGTCTGAGTAAATGTACAAGTGGCTGCGTATGCATGGGCGCGTTTTCTCAGACCTACTAAACTCCAAGAGGAATAACTAGCAGTACGTCAAAATAAAACATATGATTTTTGATAAAACATATTAAAAAGAAGCCCAAACGACTTATGTACATATAATAAAACAGAATAAAAACATATGTTCGACAGCTTCTATTTCCCACTGCTTTCATGTTAATTTTTCACATGTGATCACGGTCTGCTTGATCTGTTTTTAGCTTTTGTCGTGATCACTACAGCAGATGTTATTCAAGAGCAGCTTATTCGAATTTTACAGAACTAAAAGGTAGGCAAAGTCATAAGTATAAGCAATGAATGAAAACAAACCCACACAGACACTGCTAGAACATGAACAGCAAATACACCAAGAATGATGTAGAAATCAGACCTGCACACTGCTTCCCCAAAAGCTCCATCAGTCACCTTCTCCATCCTCACTCTCTGGTTTCCATGTTTCAATGCGCTCGTAATGGAATGCAGGAATTTATAGAAAAAGGTGGCAAATATTAGGATTATGTACCTGAAAGCAGCAAAACATAATGGACTGAATTTATACCTTCCTAGGCAAACAAGATTTCATACCACCATAAAGCAGAACAAAAAGAATGAATGTACCAATAGAATCCCACACATCAAGAGTTTCTTTCGACTCTGTCAGTGTGTATCGAACCCCCTCGTTCAATGCTACCTCAGTTTCTGATAACCGCCATCCATCTGTATTCCCACACCACGGGTTGCATGCGCTTTTGTGTCAACCCAAAGAATCAGACAGTTCAAAGATCTCACAGGAAAATAACAGTCTGTGGAGAACAAAAGAGCCAGAGGGAGTTTGCCAAGGAGGTAAACCTGACCGACAATGCAGACTGTCAATAAATCATGGGATCAAAGGTAGGACACAGGACGGTGCTCGGAGATGAAGTGAGTGCCCGGGGATATTTACTGGCTTTCAACATGCCGAGGGGGAAGGGATAAACACTACCAACCGAGGCCTCAGTCTGGGTAACCTCCAGCTGTGAAAAGCAAGCTTTGCCATTTCTCTCTGTCATCTATTTAAAGATCTCTGTCTCCCTTCTCTGTCTGTCTGCTGCAGATCTTATTTTCAGCATCAACGTATTGGTAAACATGGTTGACTTCAGCTTCCACCTGTGTGTGTGTGTGTGTGTGTGTGTGGTGCGTGCGTGCGTGCGTGCGTGCGTGCGTGCGCGCGTGCGCGCGTGCGCGCGCGCGCGCGCGCGCGCGCGCGTGTGTGTGTGTGTGTGTGTGTGTGGGCGGGCGTGTGTGTGTGTACATGTGTGTGTGTGTGTGTGTGTGTGTGTGTGTGTGTGTGTGTGTGTGTGTGTGTGTGTGTACAGCTCTCTGTCTCTATCTGTCTGTCTACCTGTTTTCCGTCCGTCTGTCAGTCCATCAGTCAGTCAGTCTGTCTGTCTGTCTCTTATACTATTCTGTTGAGCTTACAGATTTCGCACTGTCTCTTCATTTGAGTGGTCAACAATATCAAAATGTTATTCAAATCCAATGAAGAATCACACACTATAAGTAGAAGTTTATTAGTATCATCATAATTTTAAGTCACAATGAAATACCCCTAACATCACATACACAAAATGAACAACTGTCCATGTGGAGAAAAAGAAACCCGCCCCCTTTCAGGCCAAAATACAAATAAACACACAAAACAAAGTGTACAGTATTGCGGTGTACAATACAAAACAGGCAAGTAAGAGTTCGAGCAATATGTCTCATTCAAACAGTGTGCAGCAGTATACCAAACAACAGTTCTCTGACAGCAGTCAAATGAGACTATAAGGGAAGTATTGTGTTGTGCGTTAATTTGTATTTTAGCATGTCTTCCAATAACACTGCAGGCTATTTCATTGTCTTGTAGTTCCAGTCACTTTTTGCATGCTTCCTTTGTTGCCTCATCTTATTTTGTATTGTTGACCCTACTCAGGGCGAGGACTGGATGTAAAAAAGCACATCAGTGCTTATCTATTATCCTCTTAAATAAAGAATTCTGTCTTGTCTTGTCTGTCACATTTTCAAACCTGTTTCCATCTGGATTCATATCTCATTACTAGTGTTACACATTGTCTGTCTCTGATTCTCTCTTTCTGCATCTCTTTCTCTCTTTATCCATTCAGTGGAGCAGCAGAGTCTGATATGTTGTGTACTTCACGTGCTGCCACTAAGTGACTGTGTGCAGCACAGATGATCAGACGTGCTGTATACAGCAGGCAGAATGCGTGAACTGATCACTTAATAGTGGCACGATTCTTTTCCCGTTATGTCATCACCATACCACGCTTCTCTTTATCTGATTTCACCTGTCCCTTGGTTACATGGTAGTAACAAGTTTTGTGATTTTACTTGTTTTTCCCTCATTGTTGTGCACCGAGTAGCCTATAATCACGTTCTGTGTTTTATTTTCCATTTCTGTTTGCAGAGTACTTGCCCGATATCCGTGTTGTTGTAGTGTGTAGTAGTGCTCATTCTGTTTATTCTGTTTCTCTCTTTCAGTCTTTTTCCTTTATATTATTAATACCAAGTTTTAAAAAAAAAATACAAGCATAACCATACAAACATGGACTCCGTATCGGCCATCTAAATGGCAGCAACACTCCAAACAAATAAGATGAGGCATTCCTGGCAATTTATAATATGGACAAACTTTTCGTGTCTTTGGCTTTACAAAATCCAGACTTACCCCTCAAATTCATTAACATTTGTTTTAAAATTAAGGTAATTGAAGTAACTCCAGCGGATAACATGGACAAACGAATGACAAGACAAAACATGACACGCAAGTGTTTTATCTTGCGTTTTGACTTGTCTATTCAAATTTCATTTAGCATATTGGCTTTACAAAATCCAGACTTACCCCACAAACTATTCAAATTTAGTTCAGCGTGAATCGCACGTATCTGACAAAACGCCACATTTCTATACCCAGAATGAGCTATTTAAAACGAAGTCTTTGTTGTCCTGGTCCTCTTTTCTGCGATTCACTTCTGACAGAGCTTAAATACAGTCAAGGCAGCTACTCTTACACAAATCGCTCACATGCTTCGCACTTTTTCGTTAGTTATACATACAGTATAATTCACATTGCCAGTGCATATCCACCTAAAAATCTAGCCAATTACTAGCTTCCTATGTAGAGTATTAGCTTGCCATAACTAACATAGATTTGTAATTACTTTCCCAAATGTATTATTGCTTGCTATCAGCAAAAAATATGTTTTAAGAATATTTGCCTCTGTTAATGGTAATTGGACACTTCTATGTCAATGCATGGAAATGTTAATGTCTGGGAGATTTGCAGAGTACTCAAGCACTTTGTGTCAGTGAAAGCAAGCGTGTGGCTTAAGAATAGTATTTATGTGTTAGTTTTTTTTGTGTGTCTCTGACGGAACTTTTGGAAAAAAGATATTCTCTCTCTCTCTCTCTCTCTCTCTCTCTCTCTCTCTCTCTCTCTCTCCCTCTTCTGACACACTCTATCTCTCTCTGTCTATCCGTCTGACTGTTCGTTTCTCTCTCTCTCTCTGGCTCTGTCTGTCTGTCTGTCTGTCTCTCCTAACCCCTTTTAGCCACTGTTTCATCAACATCCCTCTTGTTGAATGATGTCACTGAAGGGTCAACAATTTACTTGCCCTGTCAAACAAACCCGCTCTGTCTGAACAATTCGCCAGCCTGTAAAACCAAGCCAGAATTAAAAAAAAACAAAAAAAACGATCTTATCAATAAATCAAAGGGTTAAAAATAACACAGATAATACACCCGGTCGATTTAAGAAAAAACAACAACAAAAAAAACCCAAAAAAAACAAGCGTGCCATTTCTTTACCCATCCGTCCTTCGTCTAAGCAGAACGAGAGAAGGTCTGGGAATGTGTATGTTGTGAAGACTAACACCAGAGAGGGAAAGCCATTAGCGGTCTTTTCAACGTGGAGGAATCCTGATGGCATCATGTATTAGTGCTGTCTTCACGTTCGGTCAGCATCGTCTGCACTTCGCTCCTTTGCTCTTCCTCTTTTACGGCTTATACAGTTGGGTAGCTAAGTGCGTGTGTGCTGTGGCGCGATGCTGTTGTTATTGTTTTGGTGGTGGTGGTGATGACAAGGAGTATGCGTGTATGTGTTATCTCTGTCCCTCACTCTCTCTCTTTCTCTCTCTCTCTGACATACTATATCTCTTTATAACTGTCTGTCTTTGTCTCCGTCTGTCTGTCTCTCTGTGTGTCTGTCTGAATCTCTCTCTCTCTCTCTCTCTCTCTCTCTCTCTCTCTCGCAATTTCTCATACAGATGCGGAAAGACGAGTTACGGCTGCAGATGGTGAAAACAAGAGTCACAGTTATCACGTTTCCTGTGCAATGCATTTAAAACATGCAAGAAAAGTAGCTTGAAAACCTCGAGTTTGCCTTACTTGGGTGTGGATGGTGGGTGGGTGGGGATTGGGGGGGGGGGGCTTGAAATAGATATTTTTGTGTTTACTTAATAAGTTCGAGTTTGATTACGAGTTCAATCTCTCTCTCTGTCTCTCTCTGCCTCTCTGTCTCTCTTGTCTTCTTCTCTCTCTGTTTCTCACCAGTGCTGACCCCTTTTAGCCACTGTTTCATCAACATCCATCTTGTTGAATGATGTCACTGAAGGGACAACATTTGACCTGCCGTGCCAAACAAACCCGCTCTGTCTGAACAATTCGCCAGCCTGTAAAACCACGCCAGAACTAAAAAGGGGAAAAAACCCCACGATCTTATCAATAAATCAAAGGGTTAAAAATAACACAGATAATACACCACGTCGCTTCAAGATAAAAACAAGCGTGCCCTTTCTTTACCCGTCCATCCTTCGTCTAAGCAGAACGAGAGAAGGTCTGGGAGTGTGTATGTTGTGAAGACTAACACCAGAGAGGGGAAAGCCATTAGCGGTCTTTTCAACGTGGAGGAATCCGCTCAACTCCCGATGACGTCATGTATTAGTGCTGTCTTCATGTTCGGTCGTATCGTCTGCATTTTGT
>CM065718.1:55939760-55945718 GCA_033310375.1 Conus canariensis | reverse complement strand
AGACAGACAGACAAACGGACAGACAGAGAGAGACAGTCAGACAGACAAAGATAGAGAGAGAGACAGAGAGAGATGGAGGGAGAAAGGGAGACAGAGTGCCAGAGAGAGAGACACAGAGACAGACAGACAGGCAGACAGACAGACAGACAGACACACACACACACACACACACACACACGAGAGAGAGAGAGAGAGAGAGAGAGAGAGAGAGAGAGAGAGAGAGAGAGAGAGAGAGAGAGAGAGAGAGAGAGAGACAGCGAGAAAGAGAGAGAGAGAGGATCGTTTACTTCGTTTGACTTATTAAAACCCGGTCCTCATGACATTTTCCATCCTACTAGTGTGCCATAGCCCCAACCCACCCCTCCCCTCCATCCTCCACCCCCAGCCCCTTCCTCTCACCCCCCACCCCACCCCACTTCCCCACTCAGCTTCCCTACTCAATAACCATTACCATTCCTCCCCCCCCCCCCCCCCCCATTCAGTTCCCTTTCATGCTCAACGCTCCATTGCCCATCCTTTGCCTGCCACAGACTCGGCCTTGATGCTGATGACACAGGACTAATTGATGGTTACTGCAGGGGTCGATTCATCAACGCTGCAGGTGTTGCTACTCCCGGTCCTGGCAGAGGTGTGTTCACTTTGGCTGTTGGTTGTCACACACTCGAACACATTACGACAGGATCACATGCACGCGCGCGCACGCACACACACACACACACACACCACCGCACGCACGCACGCGCGCGCGCACACAACACACACACACACACAAACACACACATATGCGCGAGCGTGCGTTCGCACACACAGGCACGTACGCACACAGACACACATACACAAACGCACGCACGCACGCACACACATACGGACATACACGCATGCACACACATACACAAACACCAACACACAAAGAGAAACACGCATACAAACACACACGCACGCACACACACACATATACACACAAAGACACACATAAACATACGCACACTAACACACATTAACATACAGACAGACAAACACGTACATACACACACGCACACACACACACACACACACACACACACACACACACACACACACACACACACACAATATATATATATATATATATATATATATATAAAAAACGCACACTAACACACATTAAAATACAGGCAGACACACACGCGTGCGCACTCACACACACACACACACACACACACACACACACACACACACACACACACCACACACACACGCTTCCCGTGTGAGGACCATGCACCCTACCAGGGCACATTTCCCTCTACAAACAACCCCTCTCCTCATCCACCCCCCCCCCCCCCCCCCGGCCCCCTACCTCTCCCACATCGCCCATCCCCAAGCAGCTTCCTCCCACCACCACCACCACCACCACCAAGACATATGCTGCACGCACTAACTCAAATGAAACACGCACTAACTCAAATGAAACAGACACGCGGAATCTGACCCAACCGTGAAACAGACATGGATATCGATGGCTATCAGATCCACTGGTCAATTTCAGGAAATCGACAGAGTGGTAAAAAAAAAAAAAAAACAAAAAAAAAAAAAAAAACGATAACACCTCTCCCGTTTCACCAGTGCAGGCAAACGTCACGCAGTGTCAGACAGACGAGACAACTGACGATGATGAATGTGTCGTGGAAAGGAAAGTGGAGAGCCGGGGAGTGGCCGAGAATGAACAGCAGAGAAGAGCACTTGATCTGAATGCACTAATCTGAAATAGATGAACGGCGGCAACAATCATACACATATATTCACACTGCAGAGGGAAAGAATTAATGCAAGGCAGGCCAGGGCAGAGAGAGAGAGAGAGAGAGAGAGAGAGAGAGAGAGAGAGAGAGAGAGAGAGAGAGAGAGAGAGAGAGAACAAAAAACAAAACAAACAAAAAAGAAAACAAACATACAAAAAGAGAAAGGCAGACTCAGAGAGATACAAACATGCCACAAATAACATGGATGTTTTGTTAAAGAGTATATACACCTAATTAGCTACATAAGAGAGAGAGAGAGAGAGAGAGAGAGAGAGAGAGAGAGAGAGAGAGAGAGAGAGAGAGAGAGAGAGAATCTTATACTTCGTTTGACTAAAATCCGGTCCTCAGAACATCTTCCATCTTACTAGTGACATAGCCCCCCCCCCCCCCCCACCACCACCACCCCCTTTCCCCAATCCGACTACCCCCCCCCCCCCACACACACACACCTACCGCTACTGCACTCCGCCCCTTTACTCCATCACCATACCAGTCCTCTCCCCCCCCCCCACCTATGCCCCCACCCCCTGCCATTCAGTTCCCTTCCATACTAAACGCCCCTTCGCCCATCCTTTGTCATGGACTCGGCCTTGGTGCTGATGACACAGGACTAATTGATGGTTATGGTAGGGGGTCAATTAATCAACACCGGAGGTGTGGCTACTCTCGGTCTCTGGCAGAGGCGTTGGCTTTTGCAGAGGAACAAGCAAACTAACACACTCGCGACTTAAGAAGAGAACACCACACAGACATAAAAACGAAACGCGCAAGATAACAGAGATGGAATGAATAACAGAGTCAGTAGCAGCAAAGACAGATGAAGAAAGTAAGAAAGAAAGCGAGAATACTGAGAAATAGCTGATGCTGTTTCTGATCAATTCAAGATCTGCAGCGAAACGGTGCATGCCGGTGAAAAAGATTCTTAGCTGCGAACCTAACACTCAGTGGATTACGGTTGAAATAGAGAGAATGATTAAAAGGATGCCAACAGGGCACAGACACAATTAGCCGTGTCTCCCTGACGAGTCTGATCCAGAGTACGAAAGGTCTCGGAGGTGGCATTATGAATGGTCCTGTCTTCAAGACGGATTACAGCGGTCCCCATACGCTGCTAGAGAAGGATTTTACAATTATCATGTATTTTTCTGATTTTTCGTTCTCATTTTCTTTCTTTTCCCACCGTCGTCCCTCTATTTAAAAAAAAAATCTATGCCAAGTCATTAATGTAATGAGGGAGGAATTGTTAGTCTGCATTGTCTTCCCTAATTACAAAATTGTTTGATATTAATTAAACTGAAGGACGGCATTCATAAACTAGCCAAATTCTTCGATTCGGATAGGACCTGGGGTGTATTTTGACGAATTCGTAACATCTAACAGCATTTCACTAGGCAAAGGAAAGCGGAATATACTGAAAGAAAAGACAATCGAACTGATTGCCCTAATCAGTTTGGCTCAAAGAACTGGTGGAAACTGGTCAAAGCATTTACTTCCAAAAAGGGCATGCCTTTGGACGAAATCCCCCCCCCCCCCCCCACTAAAGACAGTGGTAAATATGATTATGCCCTCTGCTGATAAAGCCACGATGTTCAATCAGTATTTTGGAAAACAGCGCTTCGTTGAAAACGAAAACGAATCTGTTCTAAGAACAATATGAATTAATGGATCTATTATTACATTCATAATAACTAAGAAATGGTCTTAGACATATCGAAAGGAATTGACGGTTAAAGAAAATGTGTCAGCCCACACTTGTTGCATAATAATTTGTTAAGTTGCTGCTGAGGATACTTTGTGAACCATTAACATGCCTTTACAGCTGGTCGTTTTCTGAAAGAAAGTTATTTTACGTATTTACGTTGATTTATGTATGTTTTTGGATTCTAAAACAACCATAAAAGTAATCTTCCTGACGTACCACAAGCGTTCGTTAAGATGTGGCGCCGAGAACTTGAAAATAAGTTTTCAACCGGAAGTATCAGGAGACAATTCTTTCTGGCTCAATGACTATTTATGAAATCGCACACAGGTAGTTGTCTTAAAAGGACGAAAGTCATGCTACTTGCCTCTGTCAGCTGGTGTTCCCCAAAGCTCTGCCGCTGGCCCACTATTATTCCTCATGTATAAAAATGAGATTGTTCACAGACGACACTAACATGTACCCTGAACTAGAACATCGTCTTAGAACAGAGATACTAAAATCTGATCTCGAAAAAAAAAAACCCAGTTAATTGGTCACTAAAATGGAAAGTTACATTTATCCAATCCACCACAGAACACATAACAAATTCTGATCGAGTAATGACGCTAACACTTCCATTGAGATTTGCAGACGTTGTTCATCACAAAACTGAATCCCATAAAACATTGGAGTCCTTATTCACAATAACTGCAATGTAATTCTCCACTGTTTTGAACACTGACTCAGTTGTAGACCACTTGAAATTATATGCAAATCATTTTTATGTCATTAAAAAAAAACTTTCAGACACTGTTTAGGATAACGTCAGTGGTAATTTAGCAGAAGATTAGCAGACAATAGTTCCTATGACATTCACATGTCAGTGGAAACATTTCACGTGGATGCCAGAACAGTCACTGGGCTCATTAAGAGGTACAAGCCACCATAAACTATACGTAGAGTCCGGCTTTACAGCATTGAAAGAAAGACGTCGTCACTGCAAGATTATTCTATATTTCAAAAGCTTAACAGTAGTGTTCCCATCTACTTTATTAAACGCATTCCTTCAACTGTTTCTTTTTCAGACCCATAATCTTGTTGTCATCCTTTCGATAGAGACATTCAACGCTGTCGAACAGAGCTGTACAAATTCTCTTTGTTTCCCTCAACAACTGTTCTTTGGAACGATCTGCCTGACGATATCAGTCTAATTCTCAAAGTCTGCTTAAGCCATCTCTTAGCTGTACCAACAATTTGGTTTCAGACACTATTATCTACCTTACATGACTTCAGAAATACCTCTATGTAAACTTAGACCAGAAATGAGCCATTCAAAACATAATCTCTAAGCGACACCTCTCACACAGTCCTTCATGTAATTGTGGGCGGCTATTCCATGGTAAACGTTGTACATTTCCTGACAGAATGCCCGCTTTGTCAAAACAATCTTACTCAAGCAATAGATCTTTTATCCCCCGACATTAAGAATAATGCTGAAACATTACTATTAATCAGAAAAAGATAAAAATGTGAGGATGAAAAACCCAGACGAATGTTTGAAGTGGTTGGGAATTATAGTGACATTTTCAGTAGATTTCCACGAGATAAAACTTGCCAACATAGTGCCGACTCACACAGTTCATCATTTCATAGCTGTGCTTTCCAAGCACACACAAATAGCTCACACAAACTCTGATGTGTTAAGAGTACATTATACAAACTCCGGTTTGTTTTACTCGAAATCTGTTTATCGTGACCTCAGCATTCTGTGAACAAAATTTAGTTAAAACCGAGCAAGAGAACCCAGTTTTCTTTTTTACATCTCTTCTCCATCCCACTATATTAGTATTCGTCCCCTTCACCCACCCACCCCTCCTCCCCTCGTACCCTGTCAGTCTACTGAAACTGAAAAGAAGAAAAAAGATTCCACATCACATCACATCACATCACATCTCTCTCTCTCTCTCTCTCTCTCTCTCTCCACAACACATCAACATCCCCCCACCCTCTTACCAAACCACCCTGTCCCTCACAACGCCTACTCCCACATCCACACGTCGGCAGCTTTCATTCCCACTTATGCTGCTGATCACAACATGAATAATGCTGATCGATGTTCTGTTCTGGCCACCTCGTCAACCCTGCAGGTGTCAGCTTCCCCGAGTCTGGCAGGGTGAACGAGTTTGTTCCTGTGCCGTTCTAAGTGACGGTGGGTTGACAGGTGTGGGTTGTTGTGAGAGGGGATGTACAGGTCATGTATATATGGGCGCGCGTGCACACACAGACTCACGTGACAAATCGACTGGGCTGCATGCTCTCATACACACACACACACACACACACACACACACACAACACACACACACACACACACGCACGCACGCACATACATACATACGCACGCACGCACGCACGCACACACACACAGACGCACGCACACACACACACACACACACTCACACACACACACACACGCACGCACGCACGCACGCACGCACGCAC
>CM065718.1:55922260-55927260 GCA_033310375.1 Conus canariensis | reverse complement strand
GGAAGGGGGGACAAGGAAAACCTTATTCCATTCAGGTGCACTACTTTGACATATTCGATCAGAGGATATATATATATATATATATATATATATATATATATATATATCAACATTCTCTCTCTCTCTCTCTCTCTCTCTCTTCTCTCATAAAAGATCACCCTATTAGTCGTTAAAAGATAGTGAGTACAAAACCTGTACATCCCTCTTTTTGATTTTCAAACGATAACAATGGAATAATAATGAGAAGCTAGAGATACATTTGCTGTTAGGTTCTCTCTGCGACGTGAATTTGTATTGCTGAATGTATTACAAATTGTTTTATAGCCCGCCCTCCTCCCCACTCTCATCCTTCCCCCTCTTCCCATTCCACAATTCCGCACGCCTGTTTTTTTTTCCCCCTCTTCATATTCAATGGAAAGATATTGTTTTCATTTGTACACACCCTTGAAAGGGCCCTAAGTGGTCGGCTGGACTGAGAATACAGTTGAAACAAAACAAAACCTCATTCGTCCAGCGTATCTCATTCCCCCCCCCCCCATTCCCCCTCCCGTGGTACTGACTGCACCTTGTCCACCACACATTGTAAGTTCTTGACCCTGGCAACTCGTTTCCACTCCTCATGTTTACTTTGGTCTTGTTAGCTGCTGCGAATGGTGCATTGCCCTGGGGCTGGATAGAATGAAAAAAAATCGTTTGCAACATTGTCTGCCTCATTATCCTGGTAAAAAAAGTTGTTTTCGTTTTCTCTGTTCCACGTTCCTAGATCTCAAACTGTACACCTGCCTTTGTGGATGTAGATGTCTTGGTGCTTTCAGTTCTGGCATGTTTGTTTTCAAAGGGTAGGTTTAGCTTCAGAAAGTAAGCATGACTTATGCCATACCTTGCTGTTGGTATTCTCTGTGGAACAATTATCCTGTCTTTTAGAGTCGACGGTGATAAAAGAAGTACCTCTTTGTCACCAGACTCCCCAAACAGAGTCCTATACAGCCGTCTCTTAAAGTCAACATTCAGTGCACTAAATTTTCTTTGCATTGAAGAATAAATAAAGCTTAAGGAGCTTTAACAAGAAACAAGATTAAGGTCTCTTTTTATTCGTATCTGTCTCTTTATTATACATCAGCATATGTGTTGCGCTACGTAATGTGCCGAATTCTGTTACTTTCCTTGCAATTGGTGAATTCAAAGAGCTCAGTTCACCTGTTGTCGTTACAACATGGTCCATTGTGCAACCCAGAGAATCACTGCTGCATAGTGCAGCCCGGAACAACACTGCTGCATAGTGCCACCCGGAACAACACTGCTGCATAGTGCAGCCCGGAACAACACTGCTGCATAGTGCAGCCCGGAACAACACTGCTGCATAGTGCAGCCCGGAACAACACTGCTGCATACTGTGGTTCATATTCTGAGCTGTCTTCGTTATAGTTGCACATGTGGAGGTTTGATGGAGCAGAATCAGCGTTAACTTTCTAAAACGCCGTGTGCAGATATGATCAGGTGTTTGTGACTGGTATAGTTGTGGACTTCGTGTTGGTGATAACGTCAGCTGACAAACGTGTATGTGAGCTCTGCTAGCTGAGAAGAAACAACGTGTAACCCCCTGCACTGCGCTTGCCGTCACCAAAATTACAGCCTTCCCGACCTCACATGGAAAAGGTAGAGCAAGGTTTAAAAAAGGTATACTAACGAAGGAGAAGGTAGACCACAGTAGGAAAAGGTAGATCAAAGTAGCAACAGGTAGACCAAAGCAGAAAAAGTTAGACCAAAAGTAGGAACACGCAGACCAAAGTAGGAGAAGGTAGACCAAAGTAGGAAAAGGTAGATCAAAGCAGGAACAGGTAGACCAAAGTAGAAACAGGTAGACCAAAGTAGGAACAGGTAGACCAAAGTAGGAAAAGGTAGACCAAAGTAGGAACAGGTAGACCAAAGTAGGAACAGGTGGACCAAAGTAGAAAAAGGTAGACCAAAGTAGTACAAGGTAGATCAAAGTATGAAAAGGTAGACCATGGTAGTAAAAGGTACACCAAAGTGTGAAATGGTAGACCATGGTAGTAAAATGGTAGAATCAAAGGCAGAAACAAAGCTGGAGAAAAGTAGGAAACTAAGCCGAAACAAAGAAAGCTGGACAAAACAAACAAAGAAAGAAAGAAACAAACAAAGACGAACAAGAAGAGGCAGACTATAAATGGAAAAGATAGACAAAAGTGAGAAGAGATAGACCAAAGTAGAAAAGGTACCAAAGGAGGACAAGGTAGATGACGTATGAACAGCTAGGGCAAAATAGGACCGGGTGGGCCAAAGTAAGAGGGTGGACCAAAGTGGGAACGGGTGGGCCAAAGTAGGCTGACCATATTTGGAAAATGTAGGCCAAATTAGGACAAAGTAGACAAGAATAAAAAAAAAAAAAGCTAGACTAAGACAGAGAAATATAACCAAAGTAGAAAAAAATGTCTAGCAAAGTAAGAATAGATCTGGAATAAAAAGTTAGACCAAAGTAGGAAAAGGGAGACCAAGGGAAAAAAAAAGTAGACTAGAATAAGAAAAGCTAGACTAAGACAGAGAAAGATAACCAAAGTAGAAAAAAAAAAAAAGGTCTAGCGAAGTAAGAATAGACAAGGGAGAAAACGTCAGACCAAAGTAGGAAAAAAATGATAGCCCCCCCCCCCCCCCCCAAAAAAAAAAAAAAAAAAAAAAAAGAAAAAAGAAAAAGAAGGTAGGCCTGAGTATGAAAAGATAAGCAAAAAGTGAGAAAAGGAAGACCAAACCGGGAAGGAAAAGCTAGGTAACTGAAGGAAGCGTATACCAATGTACGAACATATGACGCAGATTAAGGAAACGAGGGCCGGAATAGCTCAGTTGGTAGAGCGCCGGACTCGTGATCCTAGGGTTGCGGGTTCGAATTTCGGTACAGGGGGATTTTTTCCCTCGGAGTTAACATTGGTTCTGACTCCATTCCCCATACATTCCTTCGAATGAGACTATAAACCGGGGTTCCGTGTGTGAACGCACGCACAACATCTTGCACACACGTAAAATCCCATCACCAACTTTCGGAAGAGAAGGCCAGTTTGGCCGTTGGTATGGATGACACGTTACACATAGCATGCACCTTCCCCGAAGACGGAGTATGGCTGCTTTAATGGCGGGATAAAAAACGGTCATACACACAAAACTCCACTGCCTGTCTATACAGGCAGTGTCCGCAGGAGTATCAGCCTGCGTACCCAAAGAGAGAGAGAGAGAGAGAGAGAGAGAGAGAGAGAGAGAGAGAGAGAAAGAGAGAGAGAGAGAGAGAGAGAGAGAGAGAGGAGAAGGAAAAGAGAGGCTAAAAAGGTCGAAAACAATGTAGGGCAAAAAGCACACACAAAAAGACAGCCCAAAGTAAGAAATCGTAGGTCAAAAAGTAAGGGGGGGGGGGGGGGGGGGGGGGGGGGGGGGGGGGGGGGGGGGGGGGGGGGAGGGGGGGGGGGGGAGGTCAAAAACCAAACAACAACAACAACAACAGCTGGCCAAAAAGTGACAAAATAAAAGGAGTCAAAACAAAAAAAAAATTCAAAAAGGAGGAAAAGGTGGCCAACAGTGAGGGAAAAAAAGCAGGAAACAAGTTTTTAAAAAAGTAGGCCCCCCCCAAAAAAAAAACAAACATCTGAGCTACAAAGTGGTAAACAGCTAACCTGTAGCAAAAAACATGTGAGCTACAAAGTGGTAAACAGCTAACCTGTAGCAAAAAAGTAGTTTGATTCAACGCCTATCTTGCGCTGAAGCGATTGAAGATACATGATTGCTCGTTCATTTTCGTTGTAATAATTGTTTTGTATCTTGCCTGAAGAAGACCTAAGAGGTCGAAACACGTCGTGTTTTGTCTTGTGATTCGTTTGTCTACGTTTTGGGGGCGGTTCGCTAATATTTATTTAAGATTTGTTCAGTAGCAAAAAAGGTACGATAAAAAGTAGTGAAAATGAAGGCAAAAAAAAAAAAAAAAAAAAAAAAAAAAAAAGTAAATGGTAGGCCAGAAAGTACAGTAATTCGGCTAAAACTTGTTTTTAAACTGGGCAGCAGAAAGGCAATTGGCTGCATAGCCATAGGAAAAGAGAAGATAATCCCTTGACAGAAAAGAAGCTCAACGAATAATCGTAAACCTTGTTTACAGCAACGGATTGTGTTTTATTCATGGAGCTTCTTTCTTTCACAGATTACCTCCTCTTCAATTGTATTTTATTCATAGAGCTTCTTTCCTTCAATAGATTATCTCCTCTTCCCTGTGTCGACGTCGCAAGTGCCAACACGAACGGAAAAAACAAAAGACAGAAAGAACGAAGCAGCCAGAGGCAGAAGAGAGCGAAGAGAGGTATAAGGAGTAGACGGTGTGAGCAGTTCAGCTCTAAAAGCAGCACAGTGAAGAGAGTGCAGCGGCAGGTGCGAGTGACGAGCGACAGATGACAGACCACTGGACAAGGACACGAAGGGTGGGAGGAAGGAAGGAAGCCTGCACTGGCCGTGTACACAGGGAGAGAGGACTATCGGAAGGAGCATCGATTACCTCCCCTCCCCCTGGAAACGATACCATCCACATCTCTGAACACACCGGCTTCACAACATCGATCCTCTCACCCTTTCTTCTTCTTCGCTAGCTTGAAGAATGGCAGAGAATGGGGTGGGGGTGGGGGAAGAGAGAGAGAGAGAGAGAGAGAGAGAGAGAGAGAGAGGGGGGGGGAGAGATGTTTTATTCATGTGTCGGCCATTGCCGCTCATGAAGGGAATTAATTGAACAATCATTTCACACACAATGCCAAATTTAACTTTAAAGGAATGAGAGAGAGAGAGAGAGAGAGAGAGAGAGAGAGAGAGAGAGAGAGAGAGAGAGAGAGAGAGAGAGAGATTCAGATGTTTTATTCATGTATAGGACATTGCCGCTCATGAAGGGGGGGGGGGGGGATTAATTGAACAATCATTTCACACACAATACAAAATATGAGGTTAAACGAATGTGTGTGTGTGTG
>CM065718.1:55912260-55917260 GCA_033310375.1 Conus canariensis | reverse complement strand
TGCAAATCTAATTTAGTTGCTGTTCGAAATAAAACTAAAACTACAACAATACCAGCGGCGTTGGCGAAGTGGTTTACGTCGCTGACTCCCAGCTAGAAGGTTGTGGGTTCGATTCCCATGAGAGCCGTTTTTATTTGCGGAATTTTTCTGCCTCGATACGCCCCCATCCAGTGTTGAGTTTGCTTTGGGCTCTGTTTGGAAGACTGGGATCACACCGTCGAGTTTCATCGTCCTAACAGATTCGGTCTCTGGGAGGGTTCCTGAAATTTCCTAGCCAACTCTGCAGGTGGTTGTATCTTTCGGGCCTGGTTGACGACGAGATATAGTATGAAAGGAAGTGTAGAGTACAGTCCTCTTATGCAGTCTCAGACCAGGACAGAAATCTGTGGCATCCTCATCTTAATCCACATCCTCATCGATCAGCATTAAACAGAAAAAAAAAAAACGTTTTAAAGTCTGTAGCCCTTCATGCCCTGCTTTCATGGGTGATCTCAATTTCGATTACATCCTCACATCCAATGCCCTTAGTTTGGTTCCGTCGGGGTTTCCAATATCGCAAACTCAAGAAGATTGTCGTTGGACATAAGTGATGGAGCCTCCGGATGGCGGGTAGGAGGGTGGGGGTGGTGGGGGGGTGGGGGGGGGGGCTGACTCACGCTGGCTCTGCAACTAAGCAATTATTGTCGTCAGCATGGGGCTTAGCAGGTGGTGTCCAGCGTATACTGGATCAGAACAGGCGCCACTGAACACCACTGAAGTGACTCGGCAGCAGCGCAGTGTCTCCTCTGGTGGGTTGACGACAAAGATGTCCGAGGACGAGCGTTTTCGACTCAGAACTAAAACTTGACGACTTCTAGTGTCTTGCTTCTCTCATGTGGAGACACAAATGATCAATTATTAATTATCGATTATTTCATTTCCGACACCACCGAAACTTGTGCTTGTCATTATGGCCGAAAAAATGTTGGCTCACATTCCCAACCACCGCTTATAAATCTTTTAGTTAAATCATCTATAAAGACATTGCACGGAAACCTCTGTAATGATATTGCATCGCCTTCCATATTCAAAACACAATGGCAGACCAACGTTGATTTAAGTCTGCTTGCGCAGATTAAGGTAAATGGTCGTGTTTGGTTCTAGTCCATAGAGGCAAATTAGGCGCAGAACGCTATGCATTTCCCGCTAATTTCAAATTCTGAGTCACAGGTGCGTGTGACATCCATATGAGGACGAGCCGTTATAAACAGAAGAAAATACTGGTAATCAAGCCAATGTGCCATTACCAATTGGATGTTCAATGCATTAAATATTTGCTATGCAAATATCACTCCTCTCTCTCTCTCTCTCTCACACACACACACACACACACACACACACACACACACACGCGCGCGCGCGCACGGACAAACACACACACACACACACACACACACACACACACACACACACTCTCTCTCTCTCTCTCTCTCTCTCTCACACACACACACACAACACACACACACACACACACACACACACACACATGCTCGCACGCGCGCACGCACGCAAACATGCACATATACACACACACCTCCTATCCATTTTCCGTATTCATCTATTACCTTCATCCTTCCGATATTCAACCCTTTGATTGCTCAGTTGAACTGAAAGCGGGTTGAAGCGTTCAGATCAGAAGAAGACTGGACATCATTTGTGTGGACACCAAAGTGTCATTACTTCGCCTTCTAAGCAATTGCTGTCTGCTTAATATGAAACAAAACCCGACAAACAGTGCTACACAGTAAGTGAACTGCCTGCGCGATACCGTCACTAGGGTGTAACTGTCTCTTGCTGACTTGTGTAGGACTCTGTCAAACTTATATATTTGTGTGTTGTGTATTCACCATTCACACGTCAGTCGAAAAGACAACGCTCGCTCTCTCTCTCTCTCTCTCTCTCTCTCTCTCTCTCTCTCTCTCTCTCACACACACACACACAACACACACACACACACATACTCTCTCTCTCTTACATACACTCTCTCTCTCTTACATACACTCTCTCTCTCTCTCTCTCTCTCTCTCTCTCTCTCTCTCTCTCTTTTCCTCTCTCTGCGTCTTTTCACCTCAAAGTGAATGAGCATCAAAGGTCTTTCCAAAGAGCCTGATTTCAAACATCACTTCAAACAGCACCGTAGCTGGAAGCTGGAATTTTTTCCCCCTAAGAACTGATGGCTTCCTAATCAAAACGATTGCACAGGCCTGTTTTCAAAATCAACAAAGGAAATCTTTTCTTTCTGGATTACAACACACACACACACACACACACACACACACACACACACACGCACACACAAACACGCGCGCGCGCATATACACACATACACACAGATGTACGCGCGAAGAGAGAGAGAGAGAGAGAGAGAGAGAGAGAGAGAGAGAGAGAGAGTCAATGTATTGCTGTCAGTCAAAGTGCGGAATGACCTTTGACCCTGAATATGTGAAATGACAATACCTAGCCCCTTCTCGAAAAGTCAGGAACCGATACATTAGCTGCAAGGGACAACACATTGAACAAACCGGTGTCAGTGATCCCCGCAACACCCATTCTTTTTTCACCCACAGATAAATCCAGGCCTCAGCGTTACTGTGTATCAACACGTCTGGTATACAGATTACCAGAGAACGTATTAATTTGTCACATAGATTCACAAACAAAGACTCCGACGCGGACAGACAGACAGACAGACAGACAGACAGACAGACAGACAGACAGACAGACAGACAGACACACACACACACACACAAACACACACACATGTTAACATAACACACACACACACACACACACAAACAACACACACACACACACACACACACACACACACACACACACACACACACACATGTAAAACATAACACACCCACATGACAACGACACTGTACACACACACACACACACACACACACACACACACACACACACACACACACAGAGAGAGAGAGAGAGAGAGAGAGAGAGAGAGAGAGAGAGAGGGGGGGAGAGAGTATCTATCTATCTATCTATCTGTCTATAAAGCTTATATAAATGTATGAAATGCATGAGTGGGGTTAGAGCAATGCTTTGTATGTGTATGCAAGTGTGTGTGTAAAGTCTGAGTCGATGAATAATTAAAGTAAGTTTTGAAATGTAATTTTATATAAGTTAAAATGCAATTTTATAAACCGTTGTAAGTGTCTTAAACATGCGCCAAATAACAACAACAATGACAATATAAAATAATAATAATAATGATAATAACATGATGATAACAACAACAATAACAACAACAATCATGATAATAATAATAATGATAATACTACTAATCATAATCATCGTCATCATAATTATTATTATTATTGTTATCATTATTATTATCATTATCATCATCATCATTATTATCACTATCATTATAGTTCATGTACCGCTCAGAACAGTACGGCTGAAATACAATCCAAATAATCAATACGTTACTTTGTACATTTCAGGAGTTTATAACTGAATACTGCCAAAATAACAAGCGCTTTATAATATAACCTTCAGGGGTACATGGGCGAAATATCGTCAAAATAATGACTGCACACACTCTTCATGGATATATGGCTGAAATACTGTCAAAATATTAATGAACACTTTATGATATATCCTTCAGGAATATAAGTACTGTCGAAATAATGACTGTTTTTTACGAAATACCCGTCAAGGGTGTATGGTTGGAAAACTGTTCAAATAATGAACATTGTGACATATCCTTCAGGACTCCACGGCCGAAATACTGCCAAAACAATGACTCCTTTGTGAGAATACCGTCCAAATATTGAAGATTTTGTAGATTGTCATTCAGGAATACAAGGCCGAAATACTGTTGAAGTGACGAATATTACATGACACACTCTTCAGGCATAGACGGCTGACATATTGTCCAAATATTAAGCATTTATAACATAGCCTTCAGGCGGAAATACTTCCAAAACAATGACAACCTTATGATATGCTTTTCACGGATATATGGCTGAAATACTTTCCAAATCAAGAACATTTCATACTATACCAAAGTGCAGGGCTGAAATACTGCCCACAGGAAGAACATTTCATACTGTATCCTTCAAGTGTGTATGGCTGAAATAATGTCCGCATACAGAACATTTTATACTAGATCCTTCAAGATCGCATGGCTGAAATACTGTCCAAATGTTGATTTTGTACCGCTGGAGGTTGAGGATCACTGTGAAATAGATGAAAGAAAGCTTGGGGAAGGGGGGGGGGGGGGGGGGGGGGGGGAGGCGAGTGTAGGGTCTTGTTATATCAAGGTCTTGATTTCATCTTGAGAAACGTACTGTTCAAGTGTATTCGATACTTTTTAGTCTATTATTTCTCAGCGTATTAGAGTTTCTTTTTTCTTTTTCTTTTTTTCTTTGTCACTTCCTCTTGTTTTCCTTTGTGGGACACGAGCTAGTCTTCTGTGTTTCACACTTTTTCCTTCCTTCTTTCTTTTTTTCTTTCCTCCTATCTTTCTTTTCTTTTCTTCTTTTTTGTGCGGAGCCTTCGTCTCTCTTCTTTAATCGGAAAAAAAATCCTCCCACTTCATACACCTTTCTTGATCAGTCTTTTCTTTCTTTTTTTCAACGAACACTGTAGTACCTTTGTTGAAAATGTTGCGGAATGTTGATGACACTTATGGTTTTAGTTTTGAACGTGTGGGAGGTGCTTTACATAATTTGTCAATCAAAATGCCTTTATGGTTTGGTTTTATAGCTTGGCAAAATTCTCAACATAAATGCGAAAATATGAAATTGTGTTGATTATTTCTTTCTCGTAAGATATCAAAAAGTAAAGTATTGGAATGGATGGACCAAATGTCAGGGTCATTCAGGCAATCAACGTTCTTCGTCTGTCAAAACGGCTCAGCAAGCATTTTGAAAGAATAAAATAATAGCTGAGGGTAAGAAGACTGGAAGAATGTGCATCAAATATTTTCA
>CM065718.1:55904760-55907260 GCA_033310375.1 Conus canariensis | reverse complement strand
CCAGTATTATAAGATATAAGAGGTAAAATTTATTCCACGGAAATTTTATACAAGACCTTGCCTGTTCAGGCTTGCCTTGTTAATGTCATCTAAGAATGAAACCATTGTAAAACAGTCCGCAGTTTATTTATATAAAGCTTTGAAAAGACGATGTGTTCATGCAATGTGATTATTATCATGAATCTGGTGGTCTGACGTTGTTATGTTTCATGTATCTCCCCCTTCTGTGAGGCCAAGGCGTATAAGAATAAAACATCTGAATCTCTCTCTCTCTCTCTCTCTCTCTCTCTCTCTCTCTCTCTCGTTCCGTGCCCTCCTTGAAGAGAGAGCCAGAAGAAACAGAACACTACCCTGAGAAAAAATAACGACTACCATTTAAATTCATTTGTACTGGCTGTCTGGCAAAGTTAGTATACTTCTCGGCGGGGGTCACGTGACCAGTGAGTTTTCAAAATACCGACAGTTTTTTCCCCCTATCAATCAGACGACGTTACTATTTTTAGTGCATAGTGGGCGGAAGAACAACGCTGAACAAAATTCTAAAAGTTTTTGGTCTTGATCTCTATCCCTGACTGAAAACATTGTTTCACACTTGTTGAAGATGACACAGACTTGAAACGGAGAGATGCTGAATTAAGAATTAAAAGAATTAAAAACTGAATTGTTTAATTGAACTTTGTAATCCTTTGAGTTTCCTCTGTCTTTGTCATCTACCAACATTTTTTTATATAGTGGGGGTGACGTGAGTCACCGAATTCTGTAAACTTCCTCATGATTGGCTGGAAGAGGCGTCGACATTCACGTGCTGTGGTCAGCTCAAACAGTGCAGACAAGATCACACGTTCTATCGTCAGGGTAAAGGGAGGGAAGTGACTTGCACGTGCAAATCGTAATTATCGGGTGAGAAAATAATAATAAAAAAAAAAAGCCTAATTGAAAAATTATGGTCTCTCATAAAAGCGAACATTTTCAAATTGTCATTATTTTAGAAATACAGATACCCCCTTCCCTCCCCCCCCAAAAAAAAAAAAAAAAAAAAGAAAGAAAAATGAAACCGGATCGCCAGGCTGACTTGCACGTGTAATTCGTGATTATCAGATGAGGAAAAAAAAAATCCGACTCGTAGAAAAAAATTATGGTCTCTCATAAAAGCGAACATTTTCAAATCGTCATTATTTCAAAAATAAACTAACCCTCTCCCCCCCCCCCCCCCGCACCCGAAACAAAACAAAACAAAAAACAAAACAAACCAAATAAACAAAACCCTAAAACATTATAAAACAAAACAAAACAAACAAACCGACCGCCACTTTCACTTTCACTTCCAGGAAGGCCTCTGCTCTGGCACTGTCTGGGCGCAGGTACCGATGGAAAGGTATACCAACAATTCAAACAATGGCTACTTCCTGACCACGTTGACCAAAATACTCATTTTCTTTTGGTCATTTTTAAGGCTCGGGGAAAACAAAGACCAATGGAATCTTTCCGTGATGATTTCCGTGTTCAGCAGACGGAAAGTGGTAAACCGGATGAAACTAATAGGGATCTGTCGTTTACTGAGTTTGTGCGAGAGCACGCTCGACTGATGTTTTCAACGCCCATCTTGCCCCGAATTCGAGATGACAGGTGGCTGCTCGTTTTCATTGTCCTGAATGTTGTTTATCTTGCCTGAAGAAGACCTAAGAGGTCGAAACGCGTCTTGTTTTGTCTTGTAATTTACTTGTCCATGTAAACCGGCGGAGTTACGTAAGATACTTTTTTCAAATTTTAAACGTTAAAATGTTACCCACTATCTTCATTTTCTTCAAACAAAAATCACATATTATTCATTCAATCAGATGCCCAAAACTTTGAAAATATTTGGAAACCAGCTCAATGTCGATTTAGTGCCTACTTCCAGTGAGTCCTAGCCGGGTCAGTTAGTGTCACAACAGGCGCCACTGCACAGGGACAAGTCCCTATACCCTGCACCTCTGATAAGCCACGAGACCACAGCGCGCAGGATAATAAGCAAATACTTCAGTAGGCATTGGAATCGCAAGTATTGAAAAAAAAAATGGCTGAGTTTTCAGAGGAATGTTCATCTTCTGTGTCAGTGTGGGTTTCAAAGAAATGAGTGACCTCTGGTTTTAAAAAGCAAGGGAATTTGACAATTGCCTTACTCGGATGCGTTTCATAAGACAATCCCATCGCCTGAAAAAGAGGCTGAAATGTTCTGCTTTCTTCAGAAGTGCGGGACGCTTCTTTTTCTGTGAGGGAGGTTCTCTTTCCGTCAAAACATTTCATAAAACTGTCAAGAACTGAAAGTGTTTAGACGGACACAGCGCCCGTGTGTGTCTGTGATCATCTGTATGGACACTGACGGAACTTAGCTACAGCTTTAGTAAAACCGTATGGGGAGTTTCGAGTGATGTCCAATGCAAAGCCAGGTTTGCAAAAAGTGAGCTTACAGTCTTCTGTATATATACTAAGACACACACACACACACACACACACACAC
>CM065718.1:55884760-55894760 GCA_033310375.1 Conus canariensis | reverse complement strand
GCAGCCTCCTGGTACTGTCTGACCACACTAACTTCTCCGTCAAAGCGTGGACTTCTGTGCTTCGAAGCGGGTGACAGAGCAGCTCGTCATGTGTGTGGACAGTCACGTGACCGCACGTGAGACACGACACTCCCCAATACTTAGGTTACAAGCTCGAGGCGTCTATGTACATTTGGACCTACTCCAGTATCAGCTCTAGGGAGGCTGAGCTGTTAATGAATGTGGAGAGAGGGAGCTGGTGAGAGAGGGGTGGGAGGGGGGGGGGGCGTGTCCAGTTACGTCATGTTGATGATGTTCTGAAGGTCAATGTTCTAAGATGTCTTTGCATTGTTAACGATGATGACGCTGATAAATACATAGATGGTGAAGATAGTAATAATAATGACGATGATGATGATGGGATAATGATGATGATGGTAAAATAATAATGATAATAATAACGATAATAATAATAATGAAAATAATACAAAAATAACAATAATAATAACAACAATAATAATGATAATAATAATAAGAAGAAGAAGAAGAAGAAGAAGAAAAAGAAGAAGGATCATGATGATGATGATGATGATAATGATGGTGATGATGATGATGATGATGATTAAAAATAGTAATAATGATAATAATAACTAGAAGAAGAAGAAGAAGACGAAAAAAGAAGAAGAAGAAGAAGATGATGAAGAAGAAGAAGAAGAAGAAGAAGAAGAAGAAGAAGTATAGTGAAGTAGCAATACTAGTAAACATCGAAAATGCCAAAACAAGCGGTAAAATTGACATCAAACCGTTTCCTGACTGTCCGTCGGGTAAAGTAAGTGCTTGTTCAATGCTGAAGATTTTAGCATCGCAGAGTTTATTAATCACATCACACCTCGAACTGGATGGAAACCATGAAGTGAGTGAGTGAGTGAGTGTTTAGCAGTGAGCAAATATGCATGGGAGAATACAAGAAAGGGAGTATGTAAGTACTGAGTAACTAAAAAGCAAGTCATCGAGCAAGCAAAATTAAGTTTATAGATCCTGAACATAAGATGCGCCCTTTTTAAAAAAATATTCTTCGTAATTGTGCTTATTCTTATTTGGTACCCTGATCCATGTGTACCATTTTTGTACACCTATAATTTCCGCAGTTTTCCGTCCATGCCATTTTTGTTTGTTTGTACCATTTAAGTCTGTGTCAGTTCTGCATGTGCTATTTTTGCCCCCCCCCCCCCCCCCCAACCACCACCACCACCACCACCCCACCCTACCCCACCTCTTCTTAACAGAGTTACTTGACTGCAGAGAGTTTTAAGATCAGACACAGGATGTTTCGTAACACTGATAATGTCATTTCATTTGTTCTTCTGTCACTTCTGATAACATGTTCAATATGAGGGGCAGATCAGAAATGCCCATAAAGAACACAGTTCTCTATACATAGACTGAATATGAATAAGAACACGTCCGTTCGCACAGACTGCACAGCACGGTTCTTTTAACATACATTGCTCATTTAAAAGAAAACTGGTTCTATTAATTGTATTGACATAAGATTTTACAAGCAACAAACGCAGTTGTGTTGAACACAGAGGTCATGACAACCCTATGAGCTGAACTCCGAGAAAGAAACAGAAAGGAAAGAATGCTCGTCTCTGGCATGACTAACCACAGCATACCGCCACGCCATTATCTGTGTGAAGAGCGCCACCTGTTATCACACCTACCGTGCACACACCGACATGCTCCAATTGTTTAAATATACACACATACACCACACAGCACTTCACGTTTCCGCTTCATTCGTTCATCCCCCCGCACAGAGACAGGTCCCGCCGTCACGCACCGTGTCACAATCCTCAAACCGTATCGATGACAAGCACCGCGCCACGCACAATAAGGCAGGTCACCTCACCCACCGTCACAACACTACGAACCCCGCCCACCCCCTTCCCCTTCCCCTAGGGGTATTGACAGTTTCCCTCCTCCCTCCCTCCTCCCCACCAACCCAACCATCCCTCCTTTTCCTTCCAGTTTTCCTCGTCGCCCCTACTTGAACGGTGACCTCTCTTCCTCCCTCCTTCCCTCCCTTCCTCTCTTTCTTCATCCGAGCGTGAAAGCTTTTTTATTTATTTAGTTTTTTTTTTTTTTTTTTTTTTTTAATCAAACCATTTCTTTCAGTCACAAACGGTGTCGAGGAATGTGGACATTGTGTCACAGGCAGGCGAGGAAGTTGTCACTGAGTGCAAGTCCTTTTTCATCCCACAACTACGACAGCTGGAGCGGCCAGCACGCGATCGGCGCGAGGGGAGGATCAAACGGTAGACTGGGTGGCCATATCCTCCTCTCCTCCTCTCCCCCGTATCTTCCAACAGCAGCAAGCAGCAGTAGTACCACCACACAACCAGCCATCCCCCCCCCCCCCGACAGCCCGCTCGACCAAACAAACACGACGAGCACGTGCAACAGCTGTAGCGGCCACGGACGGAGGTGGCGGTGGAGGATGGGTGGTGGTGGTGGTGTTGGTGGATGTGGGTGGGGGTGGTGATGAAGGGGGGTGGGGTGGGGTATGGGGTGTTGTTGAAGGAGTTGTGGTTGTTGTTAAGTCGAGGCTTGTACCTGGCCTGTCTGCTGCTGCTGCTGCTGCCGCTAACAATGGAACAGTTGATGATCATTCTTCTACCTGCCAGTCAGTTTCTCCCCCGCCCACTCATCCCCCTCCTCCTCCTCCTCCTCCTCTCTCTCTCTCTCTCTCTCTCTCACCCACGGCAGGTCAAGAGGTTGAAGAACGGTTGTGTACGCCTGTCATTGTGCTTTTGTTTCCTCCGCTGTCTAATTTGTGGCCTGGCTGCTGCGCCCTTTGTCTATGTTGTAGTACTGGGTTTGAAGCAGTGTTGTTGTGCTGGCTGTCAATTTCGTTGTATTGATCTTGTAGCACTGTTCTTTACTTGACTGTCAATCATGTAGCACCGATCTAGTAGCACCGCTGTTTTGTTAGCTGTCTAACTTATCGTATCGATCGTGTAGCACTAGTTATTTTGCTGGCGCTGTATCTAGTAGCACTGTATCTTGTGGTATTCATATTTTTGTGTTTGTTAATTATCTTGTAATACTGATCTCGCAGCACTATCGTTTCACTTGTCGACCCTGTTGTGGTACGGATATTGTAGTACTACTGATTTTGAGGACCCATCTTGTAACATGGGTCTTATGGCACTGTAATTTTTAAAACTATTTTGTAATGGTAGTTGTCGTATCTTGTGATATTGATCTTGTAGCATTGTAATTTTGTTGACTGTCTATCTTCTATATTAATCTTATAGCGCTGTCATTTTGTTGACTATCTTGTGGTATTGATCTTGTAGCATTGGCATTTTGTTGACAGCCTGTCTTCTATATTAATCTCGTAGCAATGTGATTTTCTTGACTGTCTATCTTGTGATATTGATCTTGTAGCATTATAATTTTGACTGCCTATCTTGTAGCATTGATCTTGTTGCATTGTAATTTTGACTGCCTATCTTGTAGCATTGATCTTGTAGCATTGTAATTTTGACTGCCTATCTTGTTGTATTGATCTTGTAGCATTGTAATTTTGACTGTCTTGTAGCATTGGTCTTGTAGCATTGTAATTTTGTTGACTGTCTACCTTGCAGTACTGATGTTTAAGGATTGTCATTGTGTTGACCGTGTACCTTGCAGTATTGATATTTTAGCATTGTCATTGTGTTGACTGTCTACCTTGCAGTATTGATATTTTAGCATTGTCATTGTGTTGACTGTCTACCTTGCAGTATTGATCTTTTAGCATTGTCATTGTGTTGACCGTGTACCTTGCAGTATTGCTCTTTTAGCATTGTCATTGTATTGACTGTATATCTTGTGGTATTGATCTTGTGGCCTTGTCATTTTGTTGACTGCCTATTTTACACTACTGATCTTGTAGCATTGTAATTTGTTGACTGTCTATCTTGTAGCATTGATCTAATATAATGTTGTTGACTTCGGTCTTGTAGTATTGACCTCTTAACATAGTAATTTTGTTGACTATTTTGTAATATTGCTCTTGCAATATTGTAATTTTGTTGACTGTCTATTTTGTAATATTGACACAATTGTGGCACAATTATTTTGCATGACTGCCAGCCACTGATCTTGCAATACTTGTTATTTTGTTGGCTGTCTATAATTGTACTATTGATCCGTTCGCGGCTATTTTGTTGACTGTCAATCAATAGTAACCGATCTTGTAACATCAAATCGAAACTTAGTTAATGCATTTCTAATACATCTATTCATTTTAAAGTCATATATACGTTTCTATTAAATGTGTCGTTTTAATTAACCTGTACTGACAGAAACTGTCATAGCGAAAATTTCATCGTACCAGCCCTGCCATTTACAATCGATGACTATGTGCCTGAAATACGTTAATACACCGATTCAGACAAACCAAAATCTCTAAAATTTAAAACAATGATACTTCATTTGTAACCCATATCTTGCAAACCATTCAAATCTAAAAAAATCACATGTTGTTTGCTTTAAAGAGAAACCTGTCTTCATTCATATCTTGTCATTTTCAGCCGTTATTTTAAACATTTCACGTAAGGGTTTTGTTGTTGTTGTTTGAACTGGAATAGCCAGCCAGCCATAATCAGATAATTTATTTATTTATATATATAAGAGAAGAGATAAGAGAAGAGAGAGAGTAGAGAAAAAATAGATAACAGATACGCACGCAAACACAAAACAAAACATACAACATATATATTATAATTACTATCTAATAACAGATAGAATAAAAATATAATATATTATATTTATATATAATAATAATATTTTAATAAATGCTGAACAATTAAGTAGTGGGGGAAAACAAGTGTAGGTTAACAATTCTTTCATCATTATAGTAATGATTTGGCAAAGTTTGAAATTTAAAAAAAAAATAAAAAAAGGGGGGGGGGGGAATGTATATTATAAAAATGAAAACCCTTCACTAGCTGCATGAGGGAACCATCGCAATCCCTCTCGAAGGCAGATCTATATGTATCGCCTGCTCCTAGGCCTTTCGTCCGCTGGATCGGAACTCATCAGGGAGACACGGCTGATTGTGTCTGTGCTCTTGGCGTCAAATAGAGACACACCATAGTCCGTAATTCTGTGGTGTTCTCACCACCAAGGGTTCAAAGAAGAATCCAACAGACCCCCAAAGCAGCCAGCGAAAGGTAGTAGAATAAAATAAAACGAAAGTGTGGAGAGGTAAAAAGTTGCTGAAAAATTAAAAACATTATGCAAACAGTATAAAATGTAGGGATAACCTTTGAGCCTATGCTTGAGGATCCATTTAAGGATGCAAGGGAGATAAAAAAATATGGAACAGTCTGAGTGGTCAGCTCTGCTGTTCAATAACCCAAGCATTGTCAGCGGCTGAGAACTGAGTAGAACAACCATTACTTGGATCTCCTAAGAGATGCAATCACCCACTGAATGACCAAACAATATAATGCTGAACAATTAAGTAGTGGGGGAAAGCAAGTGAAGGTTAACAATTCTTCCATCATTATAGTAATGATTTGGCAAAGGTTTGAAATTTTAAAAAAAAGGGGGTGGGGGTGGGGGGATGTATATTATAAAAATGAAAACCCTTCACTAGCTGCATGAGGGAACCATCGCAATCCCTCTCGAAGGCAGATCTATATGTATCGCCTGCTCCTAGGCCTTTTGTCCGCTGGATCGGAACTCATCAGGGAGACATGGCTGATTGTGTCTGTGCTTTGGCGTCAAATAGAGACACACCACAGTCCGTAATTCTGTGGTGTTCTCACCACCAAGGGTTCAAAGAAGAATCCAACAGCACCCCCAAAGCAGCCAGCGAAAGGTAGTAGAATAAAATAAAACGAAAGTGTGGAGAGGTAAAAGTTGCTGAAAAATTAAAAACATTATGCAAACAGTATAAAATGTAGGGGATAACCTTTGAGCCTATGCTTGAGGATCCATTTAAGGATGCAAGGAGATTAAAAAAATATGGAACAGTCTGAGTGGTCAGCTCTGCTGTTCAATAACCCAAGCATTGTCAGCGGCTGAAAATTGAGTAGAACAACCATTACTTGGATCTCCTAAGAGATGCAATCGCCCACTGATTGACCAAACAATATAATGCTGAACAATTAAGTAGTGGGGGAAAACAAGTGTAGGTTAACAATTCTTCCATCATTGTAGTAATGATTTGGCAAAGGTTTGAAATTTTAAAAAAAAGAAAAAAAAAGGGGGTGGGGGGGGGGGGAATGTATATTATAAAAATGAAAACCCTTCACTAGCTGCATGAGGGAACCATCGCAATCCCTCTCGAAGGCAGATCTATATGTAGCGCCTGCTCCTAGGCCTTTGTCCGCTGGATCGGAACTCATCAGGGAGACATGGCTGATTGTGTCTGTGCTCTTGGCGTCAAATAGAGACACACCACAGTCCGTAATTCTGTGGTGTTCTCACCACCAAGGGTTCAAAGAAGAATCCAACAGTACCCCCAAAGCAGCCAGCGAAAGGCAGTAGAATAAAATAAAACGAAAGTGTGGAGAGGTAAAAATTGCTGAAAAATTAAAAACATTATGCAAACAGTATAAAATGTAGGGGATAATCTTTGAGCCTATGCTTGAGGATCCATTTAAGGATGCAAGGGAGATAAAAAAATATGGAACAGTCTGAGTGGTCAGCTCTGCTGTTCAATAACCCAAGCATTGTCAGCGGCTGAGAACTGAGTAGAACAACCATTACTTGGATCTCCTAAGAGATGCAATCACCCACTGAATGACCAAACAATATAATGCTGAACAATTAAGTAGTGGGGGAAAGCAAGTGAAGGTTAACAATTCTTCCATCATTATAGTAATGATTTCGCAAAGGTTTGAATTTAAAAAAAAGGGGTGGGGGTGGGGGGATGTATATTATAAAAATGAAAACCCTTCACTACTGCATGAGGGAACCATCGCAATCCCTCTCGAAGGCAGATCTATATGTATCGCCTGCTCCTAGGCCTTTTGTCCGCTGGATCGGAACTCATCAGGGAGACATGGCTGATTGTGTCTGTGCTCTTGGCGTCAAATAGAGACACACCACAGTCCGTAATTCTGTGGTGTTCTCACCACCAAGGGTTCAAAGAAGAATCCAACAGCACCCCCAAAGCAGCCAGCGAAAGGTAGTAGAATAAAATAAAACGAAAGTGTGGAGAGGTATAAAGTTGCTGAAAAATTAAAAACATTATGCAAACAGTATAAAATGTAGGGGATAACCTTTGAGCCTATGCTTGAGGATCCATTTAAGGATGCAAGGGAGATTAAAAAAATATGGAACAGTCTGAGTGGTCAGCTCTGCTGTTCAATAACCCAAGCATTGTCAGCGGCTGAGAATTGAGTAGAACAACCATTACTTGGATCTCCTAAGAGATGCAATCGCCCACTGATTGACCAAACAATATAATGCTGAACAATTAAGTAGTGGGGGAAAACAAGTGTAGGTTAACAATTCTTCCATCATTATAGTAATGATTTAGCAAAGGTTTGAAATTTTAAAAAAGAAAAAAAAGGGGGGGGTGGGGGGTGGGGGGTGGGGAATGTATATTATAAAAATGAAAACCCTTCACTAGCTGCATGAGGGAACCATCGCAATCCCTCTCGAAGGCAGATCTATATGTATCGCCTGCTCCTAGGCCTTTCGTCCGCTGGATCGGAACTCATCAGGGAGACACGGCTGGTATATATATATATATATATATATATATATATATATATATATATATATATATATAATACGTAATGCTCTCTTGTGTGTCCTGGTTTCCACACGTTATAAATGAAACTGTAGTAAACGCCGGAAACGGTGGAATATAAGAATAAAAACAAGTTTTTTTTTTCATGTCTTGAGACTTAAATCTATTTTTTCACAAATTTCGTGCTGCACAGTTTCCTCAAGTCAGGGTATATAATGAGTGCTCTGAGCTAAGGAAGCTGTACATTGTACATTGTACCCTGACCTGAGGACGCTATTCAGCGACGATTTGGGAAATGCACACTGAAGTCTCAGGCCATGAAAAAACTGTTCTTTACACACACACACACACACACACACACACACACACACACACACACACACACACAAAACACACACACACACATACAGAGAGAGAGAGAGAGAGAGAGAGAGAGAGAGAGAGAGAGAGAGAGAGAGAGAGAGAGAGAGAGGGACAGAGAGACAGCGAGTCAGACAGAGAGAGACATGACGAGTATCCCCCTTTCCACATCCAATAACATGTCCTGCTGTTATTAAAGCAGATAGTTTATCGCTTGACGTCGTTGGCGTTGCCAGGTAAGTCCAACAAGCTGCTGCCAGTGCCTACGAACAATGCCTTTGATGCTAATATTGCCGCCAACAGGAACTACAACAAGAGATAACGATCGGTGTTCGTACCGCTAACAGACACTTGATCAGGACATAAACACATAAGGGTGAATAGAAAGGCACCAGAGCACACACACACACACACACACACACACACACACACACACACACACACACACACACACACACACACACCTCTCTCTCTCTCTCTCTCTCTCTCTCACCACACACACACACACATTCACACACGCACACACCACACACACACACACACACACACACACACACACACACACACACACACACACACACACTTGGAAAAATTAACTACCAAACCAGCTGAAGACTCTCAAAGAGGAAGTAGACCCACTACAATTAAATGACAATCAGGACTAATAATGAAAACCTGAATTCCATCAAGTATCAATATTTTGAACTCTTTTGTCAACGTTAAGGTTTCACCCTTACTTACATACGCAACGGCAATGTATGGTGCTCCTGAGGTCAGACGAACCGAAGATGTCCACACATTTGCAGTTAAGCCTTTCCTAAAGTTCCCATCAAATTCTTTTAACAGAATGGTTTATACGCACAGACGGAAAGATTCCTTTTGCATGCTGGCTAAAACTTTTGGGATGACCGTCTACAAGACTGTGTAAACTGGCATACAAAATGTTATCGTAACAATATGGAAATAACACGTTTGACTGGGTGTCTAATGTGTAAAAAATATTGACGGAAACAGATTTGGTATTGTTTGGCTAAGCGAGAAAGTAAGTGATGATAAATTGTGTTCATAGATAGGTTGAACTGCATGTTCTAACAACACTGGTCCCTCGTATGAAAGAAAATAAGAAACACGAATAATAGTTACCCTAATTTACAATAACCTGCGAGCTAAAAACAAACTTACCAGTCGTAACAGACAGGCGGTGTACAACTGCACTCGTCAGACGGTATAGAATTGTACTTGCAAGTTTTTGAATCGAAACATTAGATTCTTCACACAAACAAAATTTGGTTCCTGCTTGGTTCAACAACATTACGTACTTGTTCAGTTTGTAAAGTGATTTCCACGGCAGATGACTACCACTTCTATTCCAATATGGCTTACCAACAAATCCGCGGAGGCGAGGAGGAGGAGAAGGAGGAGGAGGAGGAAGAAGAAGAAGACGAAGACGAAGAAGAAGACGAAGAAGAAGAAGAAGAAAGAAGAAGAAGAAGAAGAACAACAACAACAACAACAACAAAGACGAACAAGAAGAACAAGTGGAAGACGTAAATCGAGAAGAAGAAGAAGAAGAAGAAGAAGAAGAAGAAGAAGGGCGACGACGACGTCTTACCATTCTGATCTGTTGCAGAAGCCATTTCCTACAAAGTGCCCGGTGTTCTTTAATCTTACCATGGCATGATGCATATAACTTACTAGAGAACATGTTTGTTCCTTATCCTTTATCCTTGGCCAACAAATGGCTTATAGCTGCACGGTTGAACTTGAGCGTTGCAGGTGAGACTGCAGATGAAAAAAAAAATGTTTGTCTTTGTTTTATGCAAAGTTATTAGGCACAGCTGAGATCTTTTTCTAGGAGTGATAAACTCAGCCCGCCTCCCCCCCCCCCTTCCCTCCCCC
>CM065718.1:55869760-55879760 GCA_033310375.1 Conus canariensis | reverse complement strand
AGAAAAATACAAATCCATAGGTGAACAGAGTCTTGACATTCACAGCACAGGACAAAAGTTTGACATGATGAGGCGGTTGAAATTTAAAACAACAACAACAACACCAGTACCATGCTGATATTTCATGTTTCAAAAAAAAAAAGTCAAGTAAAAATAATAAAAAATTATTTTTTGAGATTTTTGTTTAAAATGTAAAGCCAGTTTGGAAACAAGCACTATCAAGATTAAGAAAAAAACAGCCACAGCATGTTGCAAAGAACTGAAAACAAGAGAAAAAGAAAAAAAAAAAGTTAGACATTGACAATATGCTGAAACCAAACAACACGTCAAACAAAAAGATAGTGTATTGATATAGTGCCAGTTAAAAAAAAACAAAACAAAAACAAGTCTAGAATCAGAACAAAGAAAGAAAATAGTTTGTGCGATAAAAACTATCATTCTTTCAGAACAAAATCTATAAAACACAGCGGAGAAACATCAACAATAACAAGAACAACAGATAAACCAATGAAAGAGTGTACATTTCAGTCTCACAAAACAAACACAAACGAATAAAAAAAATGAACCCCAGTGGGTTGGCAAGAGATCATACACAACAACATGAAACGCAGCCTATATCATAACTCTGGAACCGGTGATGTTATTCCTTACAAGAGTCTGAAAGGGTTACAAAGAGATAAGGACACAAAACGCCAACCCTCAATCTTTAGAAACCGACACCTGTCGTTTTACGCCTGTCCAGACAATGGGAATTTCACTTCGACAGAAAGCTGACTTAAAGTCCGAAGCAACTGATTAACTTAATCATAAAATTTAGTTTCCAAACTTAAGCTCACCAAGGAAAATCCATGTCATGAATTCATGTGAAATGTTTAAAGGAAGCTGAATTCAGCGTTCATGTCAGTTGTTAAGATTAAATGATGGCGGTAATCCATAAATACTGTGCTTAAACAACGATGAACCCGTTTCATGTTTTGTCGCTATTGCTTGCTTCGTGTACTCCCCCTCTCTCTCTCTCTCTCTCTTTCTCTCTCTCTCCCCATAATGAGATCGCTTACTATTTTCTAAAAAAAAAAAAAAGAAAAAAAAAAAAAAGGGGGGGGGGGGGGGGGGGGGGGGGGGGGGGAGGGGGGGAGGAGGAAAACAAACAAAAAAAAACCCCGACTTTTTAAATCTTTGTTTGTTTTTTTTCTTATTGCTGTGTTTAATTTTGGTTATTTTGAGGTCATAGTGTAAAAAAGCTTCCAGCTTATCTATTCACCCTCATTAAAGATCTCGAGTTTCGAGTTTCTCTCTCTCTCTCTCTCTCTCTCTCTCTCTCTCTCTCCTCCCCCCTTCCCCCCCCCCCCCCCCCCCCCCAATTACTTGTAATATTTCAGAAAGTTGTTGCCGTAAACACTATGTAACACTTTGTTACTGTTGCTCTTTAAGTTCTTTTGTTTTCATTACCATTTCCTTTTTAATTCATATATGATGTATATGCTATCTTCCTGTTGTTAACTGTTTTTGGGTTGGTGGTGGTGGTGGTTATTTCAACCTGCTTTGCTTTCCTTTGCTTATTTTACTGCTGGTGTCAGTACTCGCTTCTTGGTGGTGGTGGTGGTGGTGGTGGTGGTTGTCACTGTCTGGTTTGTTGTTGTTGTTATTTTTTTCAATAATAATGTTTTAATGCATACATTGTATCTCTTTGAATTAGTTTCGTAGAACAGCAATGGCAAGTATGAAAAGCAGCTAACTCAATACCTTTACTGTGGTAAAATCAAGAATCATTGTCTCTCTCTCTCTCTCTCTCTCTCTCTCTCTCTCTCTCTCTCTCTCATCTTCCCTTCACCTCCCCACCCCCCCCTCCCCATTCTTCAACACCTCTCATACACACTTAAACCTAGGTGTATTCTGCTGCATCTTCGACACTGCACCCCACCGGGGTTAGAGTTCATTTATTTAAAAATTAGTTCTTTCTACGATTATGTCCCCTGTCTAAGTTTGATCATGTGTATGGTTCAAATAATTATATGTATACAAATGAGTTATGCAACTCTTGATACGAAACAGTATGACATGAACCATGAAAATAAATAAAAAGGATATAAAAAAGAAGCGTGCTAAAAATAATTAGTCATCATAAACATGAACATGCTTCACTGTGTATTCTTTTTTTTTTTTTTAAATTATCATTATCAACGCAAATTTTAAGCTATTTCTTAAACGTTGGAGCAGTTCTGCTGGTCACCAACATAGAAGAAAGCAGTTTTTTTTTGTTTTTTTTTTTTTTAAAGAAAAAGTCGAAGTCAGAAATGGACGTCATAAATTGATCTATTAATTAATGACATTCAGGCTTGTAGATCCCTGAGTCACAAAGGAACGTCACACCACTCTTTGCACAGAGCACACCAAAAACAAGCGGCGACAAAATATGTCCCCACACCAACCATCACACACACATACACACACACACAACACTGGCCATCTGTCCTTCTTCCTGTCTTGTTCTGAGCCAACTGAACCACTTGGACCATCATTTCCCGGGAATAGAGCAAGACATCGCCGGACACCACCCTAGCAGACTAAGACCGTTCTGGAAGGACGACTAGAGAAGGCCAGGAACCAATCGGGTTGCAGGAACAATTTTCCACTGTTTGTGAGCCTCCCCTGCACTCCCTGTCCCTAAAGATACAGGGGGAAGAGGACGGGGGCTAAAGCTGGAACGATGAATATTTGATGGAGGCAGAATGGTGAAGATGGGTTAAGTTGTTCCGAAGACCTAATGAGCAGCAGGTTGCTCCCTAGATCTAATGAGGAAAAGTCAGAGGCAATGTCCTCTGTACTTCAAAACGTGGCACAGTGGGGACAGAGGTGTCATCTGCGGCGTATAACTTGTCTCTCTGCCTCTGTCTATCCCTATGTCTGTCTGTCTGTCTGTCTCCTCTAGGGTGTCTCTCTCTCTCTCTGTCTCTATCCCCCCCCCATCCCCCCCCCCCCCCCCCCCGTCCTTTCCTTCTCTTTCGCCTTCCCCCTTTCTGCCCCTAACATTCTCCCTTACTCTCCTCGGGAATACTTCAGACCTTTTAATGGAAAGAGGATAGTTATCCATACGTTGTGACAAAACGTGCGTGCTCCCACCCTCTCTCTCTCTCTCTCTCTCGGTGTGTGTGTGTGTGTGTGTGTGTGTGTGTGTGTGTGTGTGTGTGTGTGTGTGTGTGCGCACGTGTCTGAATGTGTGTGTGTGTGTGTGTGTGTGTGTGTGTGTGTGTGTGTGTACGCGCACCGCGCGCGAGAGTGTGCGTGCGTGTGCGTGTGTCCGAGAGGGTGGGTTCATACGTGCATGCGTGCGGGCACGCGTGTGCGCGTGCGTGCGTGCGTGCGTGTGTGAGTGAGGGTGGGTGTTTACGTGCATGTGTGCGTGCATGCCTGCGTGCGTGTGTGTGTGTTTGTGTATGTGTGTGTGCGTGCGCGGGTGTGTGCGCGCGCGTGCGTACGTGCGCGCGCCCGTATATATATATATATATTAATATATATATATATATACGTGTGTGTGTGTGTGTGTGTGTGTGTATGTGTGTGTGTGTGTGTGTGTGTGTGTGTGTTATCTTCAATTAAAACTGTCGGCTGAAAACGTTAAAATGTACGTTAGCTGCTTACAAACCCTTGGAACTTTTTTCCCTCTTTAAAAGTTTTTACGTATTAAAAAGTATCTCGGTTTGGATTTGAATCAACTTTCGTGAAGACAGGGAGATTCATGTCCAATCAGCCAAAGGTCTGTGGGCTGGGTGACACCAAGGCCAGGGTCTTCACACAAGGCTTGCCGGTCCATTCTGTATTGTTGTCAGTCCTTCATCGTTTTGTCTCGTCCTCCATCTCCCCCCCCCCCCCCCCCACCTCTAACGTTCCTTGAATGGTTGTTTCAGCAATACCATTAGATTTTGTTACATAGCTCTCTCTACCAATGAAGTTTTCTTCTCTTTACCGATATCAGATACTCTTCGTATGGACGATTGCGGCTTGATGGTGATTTTTCACAGAGTACAGACGTTTAACGTTTCATGATAATAATATTAACAACAAGAACAAGAATGATAATCACAACAGCACTAACAATAATAAAACTATAACAATAACTCATGGTTGTAGTTATTACAGACTCTCTGTTGAGACACGAAGAGAATTTAATACTGAATGACGTAAACCATTGGATACAGACTACATTATGAACGTTATCAGTGATTAGTATAATTATCTGATTTCGTTGCCCGAAATGTAACGTATTACGACAACAGTTTTCTTTACAAGGAAAGGTCTGTGTATCACATCTATAAAACAACGTCAAGGTGGATAACAAGTGGTGTCGAACCTAGCAAAATGTCTGAAGAAAATATGTTGAAGTTGCAGTCTGAAAGGGGAAGATAAAGAAGGAGAAGAAAGCGAAGAACTCGCTAAAGAATGTGCATAGTCCCTTGGCCATGAGCGAAGAACTCGCTTAAGAATGTGCATACAGTCCCTTGGCCATGAGCGAAGAACTCGCTTAAGAATGTGCATACAGTCCCTTGGCCATGAGCGAAGAACTCGCTTAAGAATGTGCATACAGTCCCTTGGCCATGAGCGAAGAACTCGCTTAAGAATGTGCATACAGTCCCTTGGCCATGAGCGAAGAACTCGCTTAAGAATGTGCATACAGTCCCTTGGCCATGAGCGAAGAACTCGCTAAAGAATGTGCATACAGTCCCTTGGCCATGAGCGAAGAACTCGCTAAAGAATGTGTATACAGTCCCTTGGCCATGTTTAATAATGCCAATACGCATAACATTTGTAGTAGAATGCTTATATTGTCAATGCTTATATGCAAGGGGCATAACCACGTTTTCACTATCGGTTTGTTGATTTGTTTGCTTCCATAGCTTAAAAAAAAAAAAAAAGGGTGAAACGTTTCGAGTGAAGTTCAGTTTCATGATACTTGTGTCAGGACGTGTTTCTTTTTGCTTTGTGATGTTAAAGAAATGCGAACAACAACAGTGAAAATATTATATTATTATTATTATATATCATTATTATCATTATTATTTTTGTTGTTTGTATCATCATTTCTACTGTCATCATTATTATTCTGTTGTTTTGGTTGTAGTTGTTGTTGTCACTGCTACTAGAAACTACCTTTTTTTCTCTCTCTCTTGTTGGCAATGAAGTGACGTTCACAAACTTCTCGGCAAGGAAAAAGCAAAGGAAAGCAATCTACAACAAATTGTTTGGTACTCCACAATTATTATCATTATTATTATTATTGTTGTTGTTGTTGTTGATGTTGCTGTTGTTGTTGTTGTCGTCGTTATTATTATTATTATTATTATTATCATTACTAATACTATTATTATTATTGTTATCGTCATTGTTATTATCATCATTATTACTATTACCATTATTATTATCATTATTATTACTATCATTATTATTGTTATTATTATTATTATCACTGCTTTTGTTGTTGTTTTGGTTGTAGTTGTTCACTGTTATTACAAGTTACACTTTTTTCTCTCTTGTTGGCACTGAAGTGACGTTCGCGAGCTTCTTGGCAAGGAATAAACAAAGGGAAGCAATCTACAACAAATTGTTTTGTTGTCCACAATGTGCGGCTGATCTCCCTTTCATCAGCTCTCTACACATTCACATCTCTCTCTCTCTCTCTCTCTCTCTCTCTCTCTTCCGTAGATAGAGATGTACATAAACGCACGACACAAGGTACAGTGAAAGCGTAGTTAATAATACATAATACGAAACAGACAACCGAATTTTCTGCAACTCTCATCTTAAGATGTTGCGAACAACAGAAATAATATTCCCCCGATCGAAATCAGTTTTGTGTATACTCAGGATTTCTCTCATTCATGAAAATTCATTCATAATTATTCTTTCTGGTTTACATCGCTTTGTTGTCGTTTGTTTACTCATCTATAACCCTCCCTAACCGTCCTTGTCAAGTGACCTGTTTGGCGATTAAAAAAAGATTGAAATGTGTGTGTGTGTGTGTGTGTGTGTGTGTGTGTGTGTGTGTGTGTGTGTGTGTGTGTGTGTGATCTTCATCCTTCATGACTGACTGTTATTTTTCTGCTTGTTGTCCGTTCCGTAATAACTGCAATACTGCTACTTTTTTTTTCTTGAATTCAATTTTTATTTTAGCGTTTGCTTTTATGCATTATTTTCGTCATCTCCACTTTTTTTTTTTGCATTTCTAACCATTCCCTAACACCCCTCCTCTCCACCCCCCCCCCCCCTCCGTACCTGCCCTCAACCATCTCCTCACCCCCATGCACCATCGTCACTAGACCAGGACAGCAGAGCAGACGATTAGAAATCCGAAGATTCCACAGGAGGCAGGAGATGCAAGGGGCATAACCACGTTTTGACTAAGCGCAGGATTCTTGCCTAGAGGTAGCAGTGCTTTCCCTTTTATACTCGCTACTGAGGGATCCGACTGCGGTAGAGAGAAATGACAGCCTGAAAAGGGGGTGGGGGGAGGGAGGCAAAGAATGGAGGAGAATGTCTGGATTCGGGTTGGGAAGTTAGTGGTCTTTGACAACGGGAAATAAGAGAGTGGGGAAAGATGAGGCAAAAGAGGAGATATTGGCGACTTTCATTAAAAAAAAAACACACTAAAAAACAAGGGAATTACCCCCCCCCCCCCCCCCCCCCCGTTTATTCACTTTTTTTTCTCCAAATCTTCTTCACTTACCTTTTTTTTTTTTTTCCCAGATCCCCGTGTACGAGAGCACTTATTACAATTCTGTTTTAGGTAAACGGAAGTTGCAAAAAAAACAACTTACGATGCTTGCAACAAACCCGCACCCCCCGCAACCCTCTGTCTCTGTCTCTCTCTCTGTCTCTCTTTCTGCTTCTTTCTGCAATGTTTATCTGTCTCTGTCTTTCTCTCCCTCTCCCCGTCTTTGTCTGTCTGTCTCTGCTTACCTTCCCCTCCCTCCCTTCCTCCCTTCCCATTTTCCCCTCCACCCTCCCCCCCCCCCCCCCCCCCCCCCACCCATCTCTCTCCACTTAATTGTATTATACGTTAATCGTTCTTTGGATCTGAGCGTGGAAACTAGAAATCGCGCTGATCTCCACGAGACCGGAGGTTGTGTGTGTGTGTGTGTGTGTGTGTGTGTGTGTGTGTGTGTGTGTGTGTGTGTGTGTTTGTATGTGTGTGTGTGTGTGTGTGTGCGTGTGTGCGTGCGTGTGTGTGTGTGTGTGTGAGTGTGAGTGTGTGTGTGTGTGTTTGTGTGTCTGTGCGTGTGTGTATGCGTGCGCACATGTGCAAGCTTGCGTGCTGTGCTTGTGCGTGCGCGCGTGCGGGCGCCGCCTGTGTGTGCGTCCGTGTGTGCGTGCTTGTGTGGGTCGCGGGCGTGAGTGTGCGTGTGAAAAGAGAAGTGAAAAAAGATCGAACAGACTCGACGTAAGTCTGATAGACGAGAACTCGGTTCAGCGGTGTGCCTAACTCGATGCAGTGTATGATGTAACTCACCACGCATCAATCAATACGCCAAAGCTGTCACTAACCTGTCCACAGTGTACAGGCAAGCACCACTGAAACGTTCACAGAATGGTGTGTCTGTCAAGGTAACTTTCACAGAGACAGGACAGCGGATTCCAAGCAGAGAGATTGAAATATACGCCAAATCAACCGATTCTAAGCAGAGAGGTTTTATACATACACCAAATCAGCTGCATCGAAGCAGAGAGATTTAAACATCCACCAAATCAGCTGCTTCTAAGCAGAGAGACTTAACCATATGCCAGATAAGCGGGTTCTAAGCGGGGAGATTGAAATAAGCGCGAAACCAGCAGACTCTATGGAGAGAGATGTAAATATTCGCGAAACCAGAGGATTCTAAGCAGAGGAATTTAAATATAGGTCAAACCAGCGGATTCTATGCAGAGAGGTTTAAATATAGGACAAATCAGCGGATTCTATGCAGAGAGGTTTAAATATAGGCCATATCAGCGGGTTCTATGCAGAGAGGTTTAAATATAGGCCAAACCAGCGGAATCTATGCAGAGAGGTTTAAATATAGGCCAAATCAGCGGGTTCTATGCAGAGAGGTTTAAATATAGGCCAAATCAGCGGGTTCTATGCAGAGAGGGTTAAATATAGGCCAAACCAGCGGATTCTATGCAGAGAGGTTTAAATATAGGCCAAATCAGCGGATTCTATGCAGAGAGGTTTAAATATAGGCCAAATCAGCGGGTTCTATGCAGAGAGGTTTAAATATAGGCCAAACCAGCGGATTCTATGCAGAGAGGTTTAAATATAGGCCAAATCAGCGGACTCTAGTGAGATTTAGATTAATGGCAAAACCAGCGGATTCCCAGCAGAGAGATTTACAATATACGCCCAAACTGTGGATTCTAAGCAAAGAGATCTAAACATGTGCCAAACCAGCGGACTCTGAGCAGAGAGATTTCAGTAAACGCTAAACCAGATCCGTTTTACTTCCTTATACATTGAAAGATTCCATTTTGTACGACAGAGCCAAACCATGGCCAGAGACATGGAATGGTAATAGAAACTGAGGTCAGCTGAGAATAGGGAATGAAGGGCCGCAAATCTAAGTTCTTTTTACAATTTTTATTTTCTTAATGCGGTTTGATGTGGATGAAAATGATGCGATAGATTCCATTCTTTTCTGAGACTGCATGACGAGGCTGTACTCTACGCTCATTTTCCATTGTATATCCCGAAGTCAACCAGGACCGAGGGATAAAGACACCTGCAGTGTTCATCTGGAAATGTGAGAAACACTCTCAGAGATGCATCCATTATTTGGATGAAACTCGACTGTGTTGTTTCAGTCCTCCCAACTGAGGCCGTAGCAAGCTCAGTCGTGGGCAGCAGCCGGTCGGGAAGAAAATTCCCACAAATAACTGGCCTTTTGGGAATCGAACCCAAGATCTCACGGCCAGGAGTCAGCAACGCTAACCACTTCGCTACAGCGGCTGGTTATCTTTCCACTAGACTGATCAAACTCGGTTCAGTTTTTTTTTCCCCGTCTTGCAGAGAGAGAGAAATATACACACCAACAAACACAAGCGAAGACCTGACCTATTCTGTTAATGACAAAATACTGTGTTGCTCTGTTAATGACAATACTGTGTTGCTCTGTTAACGATAAATACTGTGTTGGTCTGTTAATGATACAATACTGTGTTGGTCTGTTAATGATGTATACTGTGTTGGTCTGTTAATGATGTTATACTGTGTTGGTCTGTTAATGATTTATACTGTGTTGGTTATTAATGATTATACTGTGTTGGTCTGTTAATGATTATACTGTGTTGGTCTTTAATGATACAATACTGTGTTGGTCTATCAATGATATCATACTGTGTTGGTCTGTTAATGATTATACTGTGTTGGTCTGTTAATGATACAATACTGTGTTGGTCTGTTAATGATATCTTACTGTGTTGGTCTGTTAATGATACAATACTGTGTTGGTCTGTTAATGATACATACTGTGTTGGTCTGTTAATGATAAAATACTGTGTTGGTCTGTTAATGATACAATACTGTGTTGGTCTTTAATGATATCAATACTGTGTTGGTCTGTTAATGATATCATACTGTGTTGGTCTATTAATGATATCAATACGTGTTGGTCTGTTAATGATATAATACTGTGTTGGTCTGTTAATGATACAATACTGTGTTGGTCTATTAATGATATCATACTGTGTTGGTCTGTTAATGATACATACTGTGTTGGTCTGTTAATGATACAATACTGTGTTGGTCTATTAATGATACATACTGTTTGGTCATGTTAATGATATAAATACTGTGTTGGTCTGTTAATGAATACAATACTGTGTTGGTCTGTTAATGATACAATACTGTGTTGGTGTATTAATGATATCATCTGTTAGTGTATGATCAATATATGTGTGTGTTGTTGATTTTATGATTCAATACTGTGTTGGTCTGTTTATGATACAATATCTGTGTTGTGCGTGTTGTAATGAT
>CM065718.1:55859760-55862260 GCA_033310375.1 Conus canariensis | reverse complement strand
TACTCATTAAACAAAAGTACATGAAACATGACCTGTGGACGATTGGATGCTACAGAACGGACAATAAGATAAGTGTCCACTCTCGACAGTATATATATATATATATATATATATATATATATATATATATATATATATATATATACAAAGTCATTGCTATGAGGTTATCCCCCTCGGAGACTATAAGCTTGCTGAAGGCTCATTTTGAGAAGCATTATCATTCCCCATTCACCCACTCAAGCACATACTGTTAGTTAGGCAGAATTATCTACCACTGCAGATATGAATGCTTATCTCCCCCTATTTCTTCAATCTAAGACATAAGAGCAAGCTTTGTTTATAATTCCATATTTTTTTGCAGTCATTGCAACACCAAGCTGCTCTGTAAGTTGCTGGAATGGTGCTCGGTTACTTATCCTTGGAATTAATTATAATATTATATATATAATATATATATATATATATAAAATAACCAGCCCGAGAGAAAATCTCACGACGTTCTTGAACAGAAACAGGTGAACGGGCAACAAAAGCAGGAAAAACAGTGCACGATAGTAAAAGAAAACAAATTAAGAAAAGAAAAGTCAAAGAAAATGACAGAAAAGACAACAACTGGAAAGAAAAAAAATCACAGGAACAAACACAACGTAAAAATGAAATTAAAAAAAACGAATGAATCACAAAAAGAAACAAAAAAAGAAAAAAAGAAAGAAATCATAATTACCCAGAACGACCTTCGGCGTTCGTCTCTTTCCCACACACGCCAGAAGAGAGAGAAAACACACTCAGACAGACACACACTGGTCCGGAGACACCACAGTTGGATTTTCTCTTTCCATCTGTCAGAGTAGCTGATTCCTTTCTGATGGATCTGTGATTTTTTTTTCAGTATGGCGACAAAAAAGGGGTAGGTGGGGTGGTGGGGTGGGTGTGGATGAGTGGGGGTGGGGGGCTGAGGCCAGTGAGTTGTCCGAGAAGTAATTTTCATGTAGTCTGAATGACGGTGAGGTGTGTGTGTGTGTGTGTGTGTGTGTGTGTGTGTGTGTGTGTGTGTGTGTGTGTGTGTGTGTGTATGTTCAGCTGAGCGTCAATGTGTGTTGTGGTGTGTGTGTGTGTGTGTGTGTGTGTGTGTGTGTGTGTGTGTGTGTGTGTGTGTGTGTGTGCGTGCGTGTGCGTGTGTGTGTGTTCAGCTGAACGCCAATGTTAGCAGAGTCTCTCAGTGACACTGATAAGATCAACGCTACATGGAGCTAAGTGATACTTTTGACTTACATCTTTGAGGGAAAAGCGTACCTAGTAGCTTGCTTCGTGTAATACGCGATTGTGTGTACATGAAAAAAAAGGAGAGAGAGAGAGAGAGAGAGAGAGAGAGAGAGAGAGAGGAGAGAGAGAGAAGAAGAAGAACAGACAGACAGACAGACAGACAGACAGACAGACAGAGACAGAGAGATAGAGATTTCAGGTAGACGGGTGTGAGTGTGACAGGGATGAGGGTGTAGTTCTGCGAGGCTGGATCCATTTCATATATTGACTGATGAATTTCTTCCATTCTATATTTCTATCCAGTTTTCTTTTTTCCTCACTTTATTTTCTTTTGGTTAGCTCTTCTTACTCTTTTCTTTTCAGTCATTTTCCTTCTGATTTGTTTATTAAGAATTCTTCTCTATATTTGGCCAGAGTGCTGGATAAAAAAAAAACAACAACAACACATTTCTATGCATATCCTACTATCCTTTTTAAACTAATATATATATATATATATATATATATATTATTTATTTTTCTGTCTCTCCTCTCCTCTCTCTCTCTCTCTCTCTCTCTCTCTCTCTCTCTCTTTTTTGATAAAGCTTAGTTCCCACGGGAAAAAAAAATGTTGCACTCATATACATATATTATGTCAATGTTCCTTTGCTCGTGTTTTGCTGATAACATTTTTTTCTATCATCGTAATATGTATGGTTTTACAAAAGGCGAATCCAACAACAACAAATAATAATAGTAATAATAAATAAATAAATACAAAAACAAGAAAATATGTAAAAATCATCCTGTTTCCATATACTCCTGGGAATAACTTAGTTAGACTAACCGTCGCACTGGAACAGAATCGGATTTTTTTGTTTGTTTGTTCGATCGTTTGTTTGTTTGTTTGTTCGTTCGTTCGTTCGTTCGTTGGTTGGTTGGTTGGTTGGTTGGTTGGTTGGTTGGTTGGTTGGTTGGTTGGTTTGTTGGTTTGTTTGCTTGTTTGTTTGTTTGTTTGTTTGTTCGTTTGTTTGTTTGTTCGTTTGTTTGTTCGTTCGTTCGTTGTTTGTTTGTTTGTTCGTTCGTTTGTTCGTTCGTTCGTTTGTTGTTGTGTTTGTTGTTTGTTTGTTTGTTTGTTTTGTTTGTTTGTTCGTTCGTTCGTTTTTTTTCTTCGTTTCTTTTGTGTTTTATTCTTCCAGAGCCCCTTTTGGCATTAAGTCAGTTCTGCTGATGCTTAATAATTCCAAGATGCCACCGT
>CM065718.1:55852260-55854760 GCA_033310375.1 Conus canariensis | reverse complement strand
GTTTATGTCTCTCTCTCTCTCTCTCTCTCTCTCTCCTCTCTCTCTCTTCTCTCTCCTCTCTCACACACACCACACACACACACACACACACACACACACACACCACACCGCGCGCGCGCGCGCGCACGCTCTGTCTGTCTGTAGTGTGTGTGTGGGGTGTGTGGTGGTGGTGCGCGCGCCCCGTGTGTGTGTGTATGTGTGTGTGTGTGTGTGTGTGTGTGTGTGTGTGTGTGTGTGTGTGTGTGTGTGTGTGTGCGCGCACGTTCGTTTGTGTCTGTCTGTCTGTCTACCTACCTTTGTGCATACACCTACTCTCTGTGTGTCTATGCCTGTTTTCTGTCACTACTCCTCTCTCTCTGTCTCTCCTCTCTGTCTGTCTGTCTGTCTCACCCCCCCCCCCCCCCCCCCCCCCCCCCCCCCCCCCCCCCCCCATTTTTTTTTTCCTTCTGTTGGGGGGAAAATCCAAAAGGGAAAATTTTATTGCATCTCCCTGAAGAAACAGACCCCCGATGGCAAAACGAAACCCCCTTTAACCCCGGCCTGTCAAAGTAATTTTTACCGGGGGGGAGTCTTGGAAGAAGGGGACTTGACGAGATGAATTCCGATTTTCCCCTTTATTGGTTCACGGCTTTAACCCTGGTATAAGACATGAAAAATTGGGGGGGGGGGGGGGGGGGGAAAGAGGAAAGAGGAGAAAAAGAGAACAACAGACAACAGAACAGAGAAAGGGGAAAAACAAACAAACAAAAAAAGGAAGAGAAAAGGGGAGAAAGAGAGAAGAAGAAAGAAGGGGCGAGAGAGAGAGAGAAAAGAAAGACATGTTGATTGTTTTTTTTTGTCGCGCGCGCGCGTGTGCCTGTGGGTGTGTGTTTTGTGTTTGTGTTTGTTGTGTGGTTTTTTTTTTACAGAAACAGACAATAAACAAAACATACACACAAAAAGCCAGGAGAGAGAGAAGGGGGGGGGAAAAAGGGGGAAAAAAAGAGAGAAAGGGGGGGAGACAGCCCCACAGCAGATAGAACAACAACAGATAGACAGAAGAAAAAAAAAGGGGGGGGGAAATAAAAAAAAAAAAAAAAAAGAGAAAAAAAGGGGGGGAAAGGGGGGGGGGGTTATAAAAAGGGGAGATTAACATAAAACAGAGAAGGGGGGGGAACAAAAAACGGGGAGGGGGAAAAAAGAAAATAAAGAAGAAAAGGGGGGGGGGAGTATGGGGGGTGAAATTTTTGGGATTGAAGGGGAGAAAAAAGGAAAAGGGAAAAAAGGGGGAAAAAAAGGGGGGAGAAAAAGGGGAAAGTCACACCCCGGTCTGTCCAGTCGAAGTTCCGGCACCGGCAATCCACACAGAAAAAACAATGTCAAGTCGTGATGAGGCAACCCACCAGAAGAGACACTGCACTGCTGCCCAGTCACTTCGCAGGACTTCAGTGGTGCCTGTTCAGATTCAACTTACAGCAGGACATCACCTGCATATGCTCCCTATTGAAGACAGCAACTGTTTAGTCGAAGAGGGAGGGAGTCACCACGTCCGTCCAACGAAAGTCCTCGTGAACTCGCCGATACCAGCGACCTCAAAACGAACCCTCAAAGGTCGTAGACGTGGAGAGGAAGTCGAAACAGGTCGCCATGAAAGCAGGGCATGAAGGATCTCAGAATTTGATTTTTTTTAATCTAATTGTTGAGGACAAGAATAATAAAGATAATAATAATCAAGATGATGGCGGAGGAGGCATGAGGTGGGAGAGGGGGGGGGGGTAATTCCGGTTTGAAAGCACATGTCAGGGCTGCGGTCTACGCTTGCTTTCATCATATATCCAGGCGTCAACCAGGTCCGAGAGATACAGATTCCTGCGGTGTTGGTCAGGATATTTGAGCAACGCTCTCAAAGACGCATCCATTAAGTGGGCAAAACTCGACTGTGTGGCTCCAGTCTTCCCATTTGATCCACAGCCGACTCAGCTATGGGGTAGGAGTCAATTATGGGTCGAAAGATCTTACAAATGATAATGGCTTTGATGGGAAACGAACCCACGACCTCCCAGTCGGGAATCCGCTACACTAATGACCGCGCCAAGGCGGCTGGTCTCTCTCGTTTGTGTGTGTGTGTGTGTGTGTGTGTGTGTGTGTGTGTGTGTGTGTGTGTGTGTATAAGAGAGAGAGAGAGAGAGAGAGAGAGAGAGAGACAGAGACAGAGACAGAGAGAGACAGAGAGATGCGTGCGTGCGAGTGTGCGTGCGTGCGTGCGTGCGTGCGTGTGTGTGTGTGTGTGTGTGTGTGGTGTGTGTGTGGTGTGTGTGTGTGTGTGTGTGTGTGTGTGTGTGTTTTATCCCTGTCATTCATATTCTTTCATTCACTGTATGAAACACTGTCGCTGTACATGATAGTTGTTGTACTTTGGCCTTTTTCTTCCTGTCACTTACACAAGGAAGACTCAGGTAATTGAGTGTATTTTCTGTCCAAAATACCCGTGCTTTTGAAACAGCTCTCTTTAATTTTTCGA
>CM065718.1:55829760-55834760 GCA_033310375.1 Conus canariensis | reverse complement strand
TAGTCCGGATCCACTCACCAATCCGACCCCAAATCTAATGGGCTCTTCCTTGAGCCCAATTATATTTTCCCACCAAGTGTGATTAAAATGGGTTCAGTGGGTTATGCCTATTATTCTGACATGCTAATGGACAAACAAACAAATGGACATTAGTGAAAAGGTAGTCGCCATGGGGGAGGTGACTGTGAGTAGTAATCTCGGAACTGACGCGTGGCAACACGAGAAGCAGTGATGACAATTTCCCCCGGAAATAAATACTGTCATGAACCAAGAGAAGAGTCACAATGATGGTAAGTGGTTCAAGCATGCAGAAAGTATATTCCTAGTTTCTATTTTTTATTAGCGAAGTCTGCCTGATCTGTATAAGCCAAATTTGCTCTGATAAAAGTGTGCCAGAAGCAAAACGAAAACGAAATTGCCACCTCAGTCTCACAACAATATGTAGAACAATGCCATGGCCTGAAACAATAAAAGGAAAATTGTTAAGTGAATGGATCTGAAGTGTTACCTCATGTTCATCGTCCGATTCATGAAACATGATGCCAGCAGAGCGTGGCAGTGATGTGGGCACTGAAGTCAGAGATGATGACTTTGCCTTCCTTCTCCATTCTCTCTCTGTCTCTGTGTTTCTGCCCCTGTCTGTCTTTCTGTCTGTCTCTGTCTGCCTATCTGTCTGTTTCTCTCTCTCTCGCCCTCTCTCTGTCTCTGTCTCTCTCACCTTTCACAAACACAACTGCAAAGATATGGACACACATACAGACTCTTTCTCTCACTCTCTCTCTCTCTCTCACTCACTCACTCACACACACACACACACACAAACACACACACATATTTCACAAACACAAATGCATAGACATGGGTAACACACACACACACACACACACACACACACACACACACACACACACACACACACACAAACACATGCACGCGCACACACATACAAACGCGCACTCGCACCACACACACACACACACACACACACACACACACACACACACACACACACACACACACACACTCACACACACACAAACACAAACACACACACATCCACACTCTCATTCACAAAGACACAGAACTGAAAAAGCCAGAAATCAATAGCAGACCTATAAATGGAACCCTTTGTGGTCCCAAGCAGTGAACATGTTCACCCTGCCGGCCAGACGCCCTGTAAAAATAGCCCTCCAACAGCAACTTTCCTAAGTAATTACCCACCCAGACACGCGCTACACTCAAGTCCCACGTGGACTGACCTGCCTATGGTCCTGTGAGCCGGGCACGTGCTGCTTGCTGGGTTGTGAGTATTGGAGCAGGCGCTCTTTCACCCTTCCAGACTGAGTGAGAGTGGTTGGGCGGAACCCATGCATGATTAACCCGACAGAGTGTGGTAATCTCGGAAATGACTCGTGACAACTCAGCAGACCGAGAGGACAATTCCTTCGGGAGTTAATTACATTCTGAACTTGTTAATAAGATGGGCACACCATAGCCATGCTATTCTTTTCCCAAAAAAGATGGCGTCTGTAATCTTACATATACCTCCCTCCCCACACCCCCCACTAAAAAATCAGCCTGAGGGTATTCAGGATGGCACAGACGTTAGACTTGTGAAATCAATGAAAAAACTCATCTCACTACATTGTGGCGAATTGTACAATATTTATGAAAACCATTTATACCTTGGCCCTAAATTGTTTTTCTTTTCTCCAGCTGCAATTTGTGATGTATGTACTTAGCCATATTATCATTCATTCATATTTATCAGTGGCATTACTCACACACCTTAAAGCTTCTCATAATATCAACACCAGTTCTTATCGTGTTGATCGCAAACAGTGCTAAAGGAGTTACCAATGTCAGGTTAAAGTTATAACATCCAACAGTCACAATGTGATGCTGAGTCACTGCAGAAATAACGAGCAGAGGCGGTCTTCTTCAGCACGGATGGGAGTATCAAAGACTTGATTTTAAAAAAGATCTACTCTGGGAAGTGGTACTATAATTTTGTGAGCATGGCGATTTTTATGACACTGAAATTTATCTCTGATAATTTCTAACATTCAGACCACTTTATTAAAGTTCAGGTTTTAGTCTTATTGGAAAATATGCCCAAGGATGCATAGTCCGAATTAGATAATGGTGACATTTTCAACAGAACTGATTTCAGAGCTTGATCGTGGAGAAAAAGAAGTGGTTTCAATCAATGTTTATTCATAGAGTCCCAAGTTGTACAAGGGTTGTCATTGCTGTTGTTGTTGTTGTTGCTGTTGTTGTTGTTGTTGTTGTTGTTTTGTCGTACACTGGCTAAAAGACTCCAGGGATCATCCGAACAGCCAAAGTACTTGAACACTATGGTACAAATGCATCAGTTGGGGATGAAAACATTACGCGTGTGACCGTTTTTGATTACCCCACGTCATGGGCAGCCAGACTCCGACTTCGGGGGAGTACAAGGGTAATTTACATAAAATTCAATGTCAGAATGGAAGATGTTTTGCTAAAGTGGGTAATTAATAAGTGTTTCATTTTAGACAATATGTAAGGTTTTTTTTTAACATTTGCTGTGTATACATTTTACTTCGAACATCAGCAGACCCACAATACATTATGCTTACTTGAACATGACTGCCCCATGAATAATTGACTGTTCACACCACAACAGGCTGTGCTGGTGATACGGTGTTGGTCACTGACGCTTCTTATATCCTCTATCGGTATAGGAGTATAATATACCAAGTAGTGTGTGTGTGTGTGTGTGTGTGTGTGTGTGTGTGTGGTGCGTGCGTGCGTGCGTGCGTGCGTGCGTGCGTGCGTGTGTGTGTGTGAGTGCGTGCGTGTGTGTGTGTGTGTGTGGCGCACGCGCGCGCGCGTGCGTGTGGTGTGTGTGTGTGTGTGTGTGTGTGTGTGTGTGTGTGTGTGTGTGTGTGTCTGTCTGTGTCTGTCTGTCTGTGTGTGCGTGCGCGCGCGGCTGTCTATTTGTTCGTGTTTTGTGTGTGTGTGTGTATGTGTGTGTGTGTTGTGTGTGTGTGTGTGTGTGCGCGCGCGTGCGCGCGTGCGTGCGTGCGTGTATGTTTGTGTGTGTGGGTTTAAGTGAGGAGAGTGAGAAACAGAGAAAGACAGAGAGACAGACAGAGAGAGAGTGGGAGACAGACAGACAGACAGACAAACTGACACTAGGAAAAAAAGTGAAAGAAACATGTCGAAAATGTTTTAACACTTCCATATCCAATGAAGAGCGCACTGTTTGCCGTTCATATCTCGATCACGGCATCAACCTTGTTCAGAGCATTGACAAGGCAACAGAAAGGGTCAAGCACCTATGGAATGGCTCGATCACAGTAATTCAAAGCCTTAGTGGAGAGCTGAGAGTCAAGAGATCTCAATGGACGTCACCGTGAAGACAGCTGAAAGAAACACAAACAGACAGACAAGGAAGACGAGCGAGAAATCAATAGCAGACCCCAACGCGCAAACGTCTCTTCTGCTTGGCACTTTCCATAGGCGACCTCTAAAAATTCTGTCTGTCACACACACACACACACACACACACACCGCGCGCGCGCGCGCGCGCCACACACACACACACACACACACACACACACACACACACACACACACCCGCACACATGCAAACATCTCTTCTGCTTGACACTTTCTATACGAGATCTTTAGAATTCTCTCTCTCTCTCTCTTTTCTCTCTCTCTCTCTCTCTCTCTCTCTCTCTCTCTCTCTCCCCACACACACACACACACACACACACGATCTTTAGAATTCTCTCTCTCTCTCTCTCTCTCTCTCCTTTTTCTCTCTCTCTCTCTCTCTACACAACACACACACACACACACGCACACACACACACACTCACACTTACAATTCTCTCTATTCTCTGTCTGTCTCCTCTCTCTCTCGCTCTCTCTTCTTCCCACCACACACACACACACACCACACACACACACACACACACACACTACGCGTACTGTCCGCTCTACTCCCACGCCTTACACAACACACACACGCACAACACACACACACACACACTACACACACACACACCGTATGGACGCAGCACGTACGCACCCGCGCACACAAACCCACACGCACACATACACACACACACACTACACACACAACTAAATTCAGCAGACTAAGCACACACACACACACACACACACGCTACATTCTCGCCAGATCCCACGTGGACTCATCAGAGCATGCCCCCGTGCGGTGGCAGGTGCTGGCATTCAGGCCACAAGCACTGAAGCATGCGTACAGTCCCTTGCTGTATTGGGCCGACTCCCAGCAGGGTGAACCAGAAGGCACAGAGGTGGGCAAAGACCTCTACCATGGTCAAGACAATCTTGGAACCACCATTTGAATCTGTTCATGTGTTAGAGTAAAGCTAATGTACCTTCAGGGGAAGTAATAGTTGGTGAAGACTGAAAAGAGTTACTTACATGCACTTCTTTTTAACGGGACATAGAAAATGTAAAAAAAGCAACAACAACAACAAAAATGTCAACGTTCATACAACTCGGAAGCTTTAAAATTCCATGAAAACACTATCCTTCATAGGTAGTGATCAACTGGTGACAGTCACTACACAGTGGTCAGTCAGTGGACAGATTGTATTAATATTCCGTGCCAGTACATTCCTTCATAGTGATCAGTGGGTAATAGTTACTTCAAAGTGGTCTTGGTCATTTGACGGTGTATGTTGATATTTTAAAAATACATTCCTTCATAGATGGCGATCAACTGGAAAGCGTCACTTGACAATGATTATGGTCAGTGGACAATTTGTAAGGATCTGGAATCCACTGTTTTAATGCAGATAGAAACCTCAGATCCTCACTAAACTTGGAAGGATTCGTCCTCTGTCCATAGTCCATCTTTACACCAAGTTTGGTTAAAGTGTGTTTCAACAGGTTTGCGTGATCTAGCCTGTGATGATCTTGCTGATGATCGGATTTGGGCATCCGCAGCTGAACCCGGA
>CM065718.1:55819760-55824760 GCA_033310375.1 Conus canariensis | reverse complement strand
GTGTGTGTGTGTGTGTGTGTGTGTGTGTGTGTGTGTGTGTGCGCGCGAGCGCGCGCGCACGTGTGTGTGTGTGAGTGTGTGTGTGTATCTATGGTCTGATATGACACTGTCTGTGTGCGTGCGTGCGTGTGTGTGCGTGTGTGCATGCGTGTGTGTGTGTGTGTGTGTGTGTGTGTGTGTGTGTGTGTGTGTGTGTGTGTGTGTGTGTGTGTGTGTTGCTATATTTTGAGTTATGGAGAAACTGTTGTCAATTCCATCTCTGTTTTAGTTAAATGTAGGATTACAGGTGTCTTGTCACATATTGTATTGTTAGCATTTAAAGACAAAACCTCTGCTCACATGTATAGCTTTTTGCATGAATTACATGTCACGGGCATTTAGCATTCGTCTTGGATTGAATTTGTAAAAAAGATACTAACTGAGAACGGGCATGTCTGCATTTGGACACACTAGTCTTTTTAATTAATATGAAGATACTTTGTAGAAATATCCAAGAATCATCACAGGAAAATTACTAATAGTCATAGTGGGAAGCCGTACACAATAGTAGTGAGTTAATTATCGCAGACACTAAAAATTGTTTCAAATCGAAAACCATATAAACATTCTCTGTGACATATACATTATCAAAGTTATGAAATTAAAATGCTGTTATCACAACCAGTAGAAAGAAACTCGTGGAGAGCGTGGCAGCAGAGAGTCCTCAGAAGAGAAGCCCCCTTCAAGCAAGTGTTTCGGCCCTTATCTCCTGACACTCTAGGGGGGTTGGGCCACACCCGGTTCATGACTCCGGATGTCCCTCTGCTGCCCCTTTTTTTTTCCCATCTTGGGACGAGCCATGGCTGGGATTCGAACCCATGACCTTCTGGACATGCTCATTTTCCACTTAATGACTCGCGCTTTAACCACTGAGCCACAGGGACACCTGATATTTGTAGGGAAATTAAGCCTTATGAAGTTCACTTTTGTTCCTCCTTGACCAGATCCAGCTTGAACACCTCTCTGCCGCTTCTGCCATTGCTTTCAGGGCTCTGGTTTTTTCCCCCCCTGCAACTGAGAGCTGTTTCATGAGGCTGTATGCAGACGTTCCTACAAACCCCCTAGCTCCAATTTCTGCAGTGAGGACTTTGACCTGATAGCCTTCTCTCCTCAGGCTGTTTGCCAGATCAGCATACTTTTCAGTCTTGTAGATTTGAGCTGCCTCCATTCTGTTCTCATATGGCACCGTGAGCTCGATCATGATCAGCTGCTTGGTTGACTTAGAGTGGACTACTATGTCTGGTCTCATGCCACTCTTGCTGATGATCTCTGGGTGACTCTTCCATTCTGGGAGGTCTGCAGTGCACTCCCAGTCATCTGCCCCGTCCAGCAGATTCTGCCTGCATGTTTCGAGTGGCACTGTTGTTCTTGGCCATGATTTGCTGCCTCCTGCCGTGAAGAATGTTGCGGGTGCTTTTGGAGTCCAGATTTTCCCTTTTGTGGTGTTGGTACCAGCCCAGACTACTTGTACAATCTCTTTGAGCACTTGGTTGTGCCTCCATGTGTACCTTCCTTGAGCCAGGGCTACTTTACATGAGCTTAGGACATGCTCCACTGTTTGTTTTTCATGGCAGAGGGGGCATGCAGGATCGTCTGTTTTCCCCCACTTCACCAAGTTTGCATTTGAGGGCAGAAGGTCATATGCAGATCTGAGAATGAAGCAGATCCTGAGAGGGGCCATGTGCCAAATGTCATTCCAAGTGAGACTTCTTTGGAGTGCATTCTCCCACGTTGTCCATTGCCCTTGCTGGCTCTGCTGGACTGCTTTTTGGAGTCTTTTTTGGTCTTCTTCTTTTCTCATCTCCTGAATCATCATGTCTCTTTTGGCTTTTCCTTTGGCCTTTGACCACCATTCAGTTTTGGTCACCCCCAGTCCTTGTCTGTTGGTCTGTGTGTGTCCTGTTATTTCTCTGATCTTGAGACTTTCTTTTGCAGAATCCATCGCCTCTTGAACTTTCCATTTTCTGCCTGTCTTCAGCTGGGGCTTGATTGCTTCTACCACCTTGTCTCCTGAGTCCTCCAGCATGCTTTGAAGTCTGATCTTCCCTGCTTTGTATTCCTCCAGGATGGATTTCAGTGGTAGTTTCAGCTTTGCGTGGCGACAGTACAGCGCTATGTCAGTTAGACAGGGTGGGACACCAAGCCATTTCCTTGTGAACTTGTTGATTTTGGCTTCCATTGCCTCCACTATGCTGGTGCAGATGTCGTATATCATCAGAGGCCATAGGAGCTTTGGTATCAGCATGAACTGCAGACACCAGACCTTGTATTTGCCAGGGAGCCCACACTGGTCAATGGTCTCCAAGCCTTCCTCCGCCATCTGCTTGGTTTCTTTTGCTCTTTGTGTGTCTTTCAGCGTATCATCATACCATCTTCCAAGGCTCTTGACTGGTTCTTCTGTGACTGTTGGAATGGCCTGGTTGGCAACACTGAAGACCACAGATCCGGCCACTTTTCCTTTCCTCAGTGAGAGACTCCGTGATTTCTTTGGCTTGAACTTCATTCTGGATGAGGCAACTATGTCGTCCAGCCTCTCCAGCACATGACGTGTCTCGTCTTCTCTGGATGAAATCACTGTAGTGTCATCCATGAAGGCCTTGAGAGGAGGCATCTTGTATCCATCGCCAAGGTCTGTTTGTCTCGCGTTGTTTGTTGCTGCTTTCAAGATGAGTTCCATTGCCAGCACGAACAGTATTGGGGAAATTGCACAGCCCATTGCAATACCCACTTCCAAGTTGATCCAGTCTGTTGTGTACTCCTTGGTAGAGAACCGAATTGAGAAGCCATTGAAGTACTTCTTGAGCATGTCGCGGATGTTCTTTGGCACATGGTACATCTCAAGAGCCAACTGTATCATCTCATGGGGCACAGATCCATATGCGTTTGCCAGATCAAGCCACACTACGTCCAGGTCTCTCTTTTTTGTTTTTGCTTTTTGGATTGCGTCCCATATCATTGTGGCGTGTTCTACACAGCCAGCCACGCCTGGGATGCCACCTTTCTGGACTGACACATCCAAGTACTTGTTTTCCATCAGGTACTTGGTCAACCTTGCTGCCATGACAGAGAAGAAGATTTTCCCTTCGACGTTCAGTAGTGATATTGGCCTGAACTGGCTGATGTCACTTGAGTTTTGCTCTTTGGGGATGTACACACCATCTGCCGTCATCCACTGGCCGCTGATCTTCTGGTTTCTCCAAGCCGATCGCAGCAGCCTGTGGAGCCACTCCAGCACCTTGGGACATTTCTTGTAAAGCTGGTAAGGTATTCCGTTTGGCCCTGGTGATGATTTGGCTCTGGCTTTGTCGACCACCTTCTTGATTTCCGCCAACGTTGGAGGCTTGCCATTGAACTGTTCCTCAGGGTTGGTTGGCCACACCAGACCTTGAATGTCGAGTGGTGCTTTGCTCTGTGGGTCAGAGTATGTTTTCCTCAGATGCTGCTCAAGAACTCCTTTGTCCACACTTAGGGTCCCAGATTTTGGCTGCTCAAACAGTGTTCTGGCAAACTGGAAGGGGTCTCTGAAGAAGCGCTCTTGTATCTTCTTCTTTTTGCTCTTCCTCTTCCTCGCAGATTCCGCTTTGCTGAGGGCGCTGTTTTTTCTTTCAGGTCTTTCCACAGTTTTTCCAAGCCTTGTTTTTCAGCTGGCAGTGCGGTCTTCATTTGCATCTTGAGGTTTTTCTTTTGGACCCTGATCTTGTCCATCTTTTCTTGGCGTCTGGATTTCTTTGGAGGTGTTTTCTCTTTGGGTAGTTTTGCTCCATAGGCGTCTCTACATGTGGCAAACACAATGTCCCCATATGTGGCTAGTTTGTGTTCCAGGGTGCTTTTCCCTATCAGTGCATCGAGTCTTTGGACGATTTTTGCATCCAGTTTCTCCCAATCTTCAGTTTCGTTTGCTCGTGGTAGGTTGAGTTTCAGGCGCCTGGCATCGAGGGCCTGTGCAAATTCCTCATCCGAACCAACAGCGTGGATGTCCTTGGCACTGTGGTTTAAATCCTGGCCTTGGTCTTCCGACGTCTTATCTGCTGATGCAGTGCGCTGCTGCTCATTCAGATGAGTCTTCACACATCCCATCTTTATTAAGACAGGAAGAAAATATGGTACTGGAAAACACGAAGGGTTACGTGATGATTGTAATATGAACATCACTGATGCTGAGTATCATTTTTTATTGAGTTCCCCAAACATGACACACTGCCAAAAGTGTATTTACCTACTTATTACTGGAATAGAATGTTTGTATATCACTTCTGTAAACTGATGTCCGGATGTAGAAAAAGAAGAGTTCTAATAAAAATTGCAACAATCCTGAAAAAAAAGTTGCCTAATGTTCCCTTCTGTGTATTTGACAAATTGATCACTTTCTTGTACACTTAACATGCACAAAAATGTTGTGTATATTCACGAGGAAACGTTCAAGAGAGAACAGAGAAATGTTTATGCTGTAGCTGCACGTAGTTTGTACACTGATCATGATCACTGTCAAATGACTGTTACCAATTGATCATAAGTACGGAGGAATGGATTGTCATGGAATATCAAATTTCCCAGTGGTATGAACTTTGACATTCCAGAATTTTCCACGTTAAACCAAGATGCATGGGAAGTAACTCTGTATGTCCACAATCACTATAACTTCCCTTGGCAGTAAAACAACCTTGTTTTAACACATGAACTGATTTGAATGGTGGTGTCAAGATTGGTTTGGTCTTGGCCGAGGTCAGCGCGCCTCCTGTGTGCCCTTCTATATCACCCTGCTAAGGGGGTTGGGGGGGAGGGGGGGTGCAAACTGCAGCATGGCAGGGTACTGTGCACATGTTGCAGTGCTCATGTCCGAACTCCCTGCATATGCCACTTCACGGGGGCATGGTCTGACAAGTCCACGTGGCCCACCTGGTGTGTGGATGTGGCGCGTCTGTGAAACCACTGACGACATAAACTCTGTCTGGCTGGCTGGC
>CM065718.1:55812260-55814760 GCA_033310375.1 Conus canariensis | reverse complement strand
GAAGAGGTATGATTGTCTGCTTTGTCGCGAACACAACTACTTCCATACACTTTCTTAACAAGCACACACTCATGGTCACACCAGTGTTGATATTTTTCTCATCGCTGTCCACATAATACTTCTTTTCATAATGTGGATGTTTCCTTTTAGACAATTTTTAAACACACCACACACACACACACACACACACACACACACACACACACACACACACATCAGACTGACATATTCCTCATTCCATCAAAAGACAGAGAGAGAGAGAGAGAGAGAGAGAGAGAGAGAGAGAGAGAGACAGAGAGAGAGAGAGAGACAGAGAGAGAGAGAGAGAGAGAGAGAGAGAGAGACAGAGAGAGAGAGAGAGCAAGCAAAACATGAACACACCTTTCCCCGCCCATTTTTGGGAAAGGAAATGGATTCGCCCAACCGGCCCCTCGCCACAGCTAGGATTTTGAACTAAACCACAACAATCCATGCAGGCGTTGTGAAGTGTGGCATGAATTTGAGCCCAAAATTGATATTAAACTGTAACAGATCAAAATGGCCAATTCACACCAATCATTTCACCTTTGTTTGTGACTTTCTCCCAATGAAATCATTCACAATCTAGAAACACATGACTTACCCCTTTGCTGACGTCACATGTCAGGCCTTCCCACTCACCCGTGACCCTATCTTTCTGCCGGGTGGGGGGGGGGGGGGGGTCCCCCAAACAGTCCCATTACTTTCATTTTTGTACTCCCAGTTCTTATAGAACAGGGAGTACTTTACAATGGGAACGAACAAATGCTGTTTGTGTGTCTGTGTGTCTGTCTCTCTGTGTGTCTGTCCTTGGTCAAAATGTGTTCCACTCGCTCCAGACAAAACTTCTGGGCCAATCTTTCTGAAAATTTGAACGTATGTTCATTATGGGTCACGGATGATGCTGTATGTTCTAGTTTACCAGAATAGCCGTTACTAACGGTTATAACGGCCCAAAATGGTTTTTCTTCTTTATGGAATATCTCAGAAAGTACTTGTATTCAAGATAAACTGGGAGTACGTTTATATGCTTTGCATCTCTGTCTGCTCGGAACCACCTGGCATGTACCTTGGTGGCCATGTGAAAGAAAAGAAGGTAAATCAACCTTCAGACACAACAACCAAAATTCTCAAAACAATCTAATCGTGTCTGTCCATAAATACTGGAGTCCTCAAGCATGGCCTTGGCGCATTAATGTTTGGTGTGCGACCAACCATCCTTACCCGTAGACAGGGGCAATCAACTCTCAGGATGAAAGCCAGGACGAAAAGGAGGTGGAAAAATCAACAGCCTGATAGAAATCGAACGGACGTGCGCAAATTAATACGATGGAAACAAAAATCAACGTAATGATTGACTGCAAAAATCAGCAACGCAGACTGAAATGACAGGAAGCAAAACACCAAAGACTGCAGGAATTGTGATGATCAGATGCAAAAATAAACGCAAGCAATGGAACACAAAATCAGGGGTAATTGGAAATGTGTTAACTGGAAGACAAAAACACAGTCAAAGGTAATCGGAAATGAAATGACTGGAAACAAAAATCAGTGGCAACTGGGCATGATACGATTAGAGGCAGCGTGTGTGTGTGTGTGTGTGTGTGTGTGTGTGTGTGTGTGTGTGTGTGTGTGTGTGTGTTTTGTTGTGTTGTGTGTTGTGTGTGTGTGTGTGTGTGTGTGTGTGTGTGTGTGTGTGCGTGCGTGCGTCTACGTGTGCGTGCGTGCGTGCGTGCGTGTGTGTGTTTGTGTGTGTGCTTGTGCGTGTGTGTGTGTGTGTGTGTGTGTGTGTGTGTGTGTGTGTGTGTGTGTGTGTGTGTGTGTGTGTGTTGTGTGTGCGTGCGTGTACGCTCGTGCGTGCGTGCGTATGTATGCGTGCGTGCGTACGAGCGCGCGCGCGTGTGTATGTGTGTGCGTGAGTACGTGCGTGCGTGCGTCTGAATGTGTGTGTGTGTGTGTGTGTGTGTGTGTGTGTGTGTGTGTGTGTGTATGCGCGCGCGTGCGTGCGTGCGTGTGTACGTGTTTGTGTTTGTGTGTCAGTACAAGACTATGTTAATCTGACAGTAAATGGTTTCAGTCAGTCAGTGTTTGTGTGTGTGTAGTAGTACTTCAGTTTTACGTCTTTTCACATATGTGATATGATAGAGAGAGAGAGAGAGAGAGAGAGAGAGAGAGAGAGAGAGAGAGAGAGAGAGAGAGAGAGAGAGAGATATGCATAAATACTATGTAAGTGTATGCATAATGTGGTTATCTAAGTGCATATATATGTCCCTCTAAGCATCCCTACAACATACCTACAAATAATCTTAAAGTAAATGTTTAACTGGACTACAACCTAAAGAGAAAACAATATTGAAGGCAAGCTTTAAATCTGAAAAGACATCACACAAAGACATGCCTGATAATGGTGGTAAGTGAGCTTGAAGAGGTAAACAGTCAAACAGCAAATGCTTGCTGTTATTCTTCGTTCTCCACAAATACA
>CM065718.1:55785110-55792610 GCA_033310375.1 Conus canariensis | reverse complement strand
GCACACACTCTCTCTCACGCACAGAAAACACACACACACACACACACACACACACACACACACACACACACACACACCACACACAACTCACATTCATTCTCTCTCTCTCTCTCACACAGACACAGACACACACACATACACACACAAACACTAACTGTCACACACACGCGCGCGCATACACACACGCACACACACACATACGCACACGCACGCACACACACACGCATACACACAGACACACACACACATACACACACACACGCACACACACGCACACACACGCACTCACACAGACACAGACACACGCACACACACACACACACACACACACACACACACACACACACACGCACACACACACACACACACACACACACACACACACACACACACACACACGCACACACGGACTTTCGCTTCTGCTCTGCTGGCGATAAGACGTGTTTGCACGAGCTGTGAGGAAACCTGTATTTTCCTTTTCAAGCTGAACTGATTTAGCAAATGTCTTGTTCAGTGGAGTGCTACCGCGCATCAGTGGGATCGTTTGCTTTTGTGTTGGCAAAGATTCTGTATCTGAAAGCAAAGAAAGCAAGAGAAAGACCTAGAAAACTTCGCAGCACAACAGCAGCCATGAAGTTCACCTTGCTGTGTATTATCACGGCTCTGCTTCTCCGGTCAGGCATCGAACCGAATCCTGGGCCCCCCAAACATGACAAAACGAAACAGGCCAGACTGAACAGCAGCAACCTCAACATCACCGAAGAACCCGCAAGCAGCAAACAAGAGTCTATTGCTGATGTTATGAACGTGCTGAAAGACATGTCATTCCAAATGAAGAAATTGGACAGCAAAATTGACTTACTGAATGACAAAATGCAAAGACAGCTGGACTCTGTGATGGAAGAGAACAATCAACTTAAAGACAAAGTTCAACGGCTGGAAGACAAACTGGACGATTTAGAGGGCAGGAGTAGGCGTAGCAACCTGCTTTTTCATGGAATTCCGTCTCCAGAAGATCACACTGAAACTTGGGCTGACTGTGAGGAGGCTGTGAAGAAAGTCATCAAAGACAAGATGGGGATCGAAGAAGATGTCGAAATCGACCGTGCACACCGTCTCCGAGGTGGCAAGACACCGCAACCCATCATTGCCTCCTTCAGTCGCTTTAAGCATAAGGACAAGGTTCTGTCAGAACGCCGCAAACTGAAAGGTACTGATGTGTTTGTATCTGAAGACTTCACTCCCCGTGTTCGTGAGAAACGCCGCCAACTGCTCCCCTTTCTGAAGGACGCAAAAAACGCAAACAAAAAGGCCTTCCTCCGATTTGACTCGCTCGTCATTGAAGGTAAGAGCTACTGGTACAACGAAGGCACCAAGCACCTTGAGGAGCGCCGCAGTGCAAGATGAGAGGCAGGCCGGCATCGCGAACATGGAGCAAGAAGGAGGATTTCCGTACCTCCCCCCCACCCTGCCGATCAAGCTACGACACAACAGGACTTTAGACCTATGATTCCCGTACCTCACCCCCAGACTACACCTAGCAACGATCAGAGAAGTAACACAAGAAACAAACGGTATGAGGATGTATGTAATGGAAACATTTCTCAGAATGAAAAGAGTGAAGATAATGATTTTGATTCTATGCCTCAATCAAGCCATTGTATGAGTAAAAATAGCTGTTTGTTCAATGTGATGGTTTGGAATATTCAAGGGTTAAAGAACAAGCTTACGAACTTTTCCTTTCAAAGATATTGTGAACAGTTTCAAATTTTTGCTTTTTCCGAATGCTGGTCTTGTAAACAAGAGGATATTGAAAAAGCTTTTCCCAACTTCACAGTTTTCTTCTCACCCCGCTCTCAGCGCATAAAGGGGGTGTAGCTGTCTGTGTGAGAAAGACGATTTCTGGATATGTCAAACAGTTAATGACATCAGCGGAAGAATGCATTTTTCTAAGATTGTGTAAACAAGTTCTGAATTATTCTTTTGACGTGATTTTTGGCTTTGTGTATGTAGCCCCTGAGAACTCGGTCATTTATGGTGAAGACAACCCCAGTGGTATTGATATATTAGCTAACAACATAACCGATGTCATGCGTGAATATCCTGACTTGCCCTTTGTATTATGTGGAGATTTCAACGCCCGTACTGGTGAGTTACAAGACATTGATTTTGTCCATGAAAATAGACACGCACACCCGTTAAATGAAATTGATGAATTATTGAATGATATGCCTCAAATTGAACGGAAATCAAAAGACCATGCTGTAAATAACTTTGGCCGAAAGCTCATTGACCTTTTAAAAGAAAACAACATGTTTATTGTAAATGGAAGAACAGAGCAAGACAAACAGGCGAGATTACTTGTACAGCTAACAGAGGGATGAGTGTCGTCGATTATTTCATTTGTTCCCAAGCAATGTATGACTTTATTTCTGACATGTTTGTCGCAGATAGATCTGAATCTGACCATTTTCCTATTGTTTTGTTTCTCAATGATAATACGCGTGAAAGCTACAAAGAAACTGAAGATGAGAATAGCGTTAGTATGGAATACAAGTTACATTTTAAAGTAAGAAGTCAAAGTTTAGAAGCCTTTACTGATTATCTTCAAACCAACGTAATCCATGAGCTAGCAAACTTCTTTGAAGCATTAACTCAAAATGTTGACGAAGGCACAGAATATGTTGTCAGTCTAATGCAAAAAGCAGCTGAACAAATGCAATCAAGACCAAAAAAGCAATGTTCGTACAATCAATCACCTTGGTGGGACAAGGATTGTGAGAAAGCTAAACAAGAAAAATACATGTATCTACGTATATTCAGACAAACGGATGACAGGAAGGACTTAGAAAGCTATCTTGATCACAAAAAAGCATTCAAGTTGCTTTGTAAATCGAAAAAAGATGAAAGAGACAAACGTATCATAGATGAATTAAACGAAGCATGCACAGACCCAAACTCTAAATCATTTTGGCAAAAAATAAAGTCTCTTACAGCCAGCAATTCAAAAAGTTCAAATACGATTACACCAAACAAATGGTATGAATATTTCAAAAACTTACTGTCACTTGAACAAAATGTACTTGATGAAGATTTTGAACAAGAAATTTCTGGTACATTACAGGATCACTGTTCTGAAACTTGTGAAGAGTGTCATAACTTTGATCATGATAATGAAATATCAGAAACTGAGATATTCAAAGCAATTAATGCAATGAAGAAGGGTAAAGCTGCCGGGCCAGATGGTTTGCCCACTGACCTGTTCCATGCAGGAGCAAACGTACTCATTAAGTTTCTACACCCCTTGTTCAATAAAGTGTTTAGTAGCGGAACGTACCCAAAAAGCTGGACAAAAGCAGTAATCTTTCCCTTACATAAAAAGGGTGATCGAGGTTGTGTTGATAACTACAGAAGTATTTCTTTGCTGAATGTGCTTAGTAAAATATATAATACAGTGATTAATAACAGATTGACTCAATATTGTAATGAACATGAAACTATCCCTGAAGCCCAAGCAGGCTTCCGGAAAGGCTATAGTACAATAGACAACATATTTTCTCTCCAATCTCTCGTGCAGAAATACTTAAGCAAACAAGGCGGACGATTTTATTCACTATTTGTAGACTTTTCAAAAGCGTTCGACTGTGTAAATAGAAGTAAACTTCTTTACATTCTGCTGTCCAGAGGGATCCATAGTAAACTGTTTGGCACAATTCAAGGTATGTATAAGAGTGTGATGGCAGCTGTGTGTGTTGGAGATAAGATTACAGAATATATTGAGTGCTTATCTGGTGTTAGGCAAGGCTGTGTTTTGAGTCCCCTTTTGTTTTCTATATTTCTATCTGAACTTCAGACAGAGTTAATTGTGTTGTGGTGCACGAGGCATTGGTATACTGGGAGATCCGTTGGGTATTCTCCTCCTTATGTACGCTGATGACATTGCAATTGTTGCTGACACTGTTCTAGACCTACAGAAGAAGATCGACTGTCTAGAAAAATATTGTAAAAATGGGGTCTGAAGGTAAACATGGATAAGACTAAAGTAGTTGTATTCAAAAATGGAGGATTTAACAAAAAAAGTGAAAAATGGAATCTAAACGATGCAGAGATAAAGGTTGAATCTTGCTATAATTATCTGGGGGTCATTTTTTCATCTACTTTGAAATGGACTAAGAATGTAGAAGCTCTTTCTGGTAAAGCCCTTAGAGCTTTAGCAGGCATAAAAAGGTTATATTTCAGATTTAAAGCACTCCCAGTGGACATGGTTTTCAAAATATTTGATACAAAAATTAAGCCCATTCTATTATATGGATAGGAAATTTGGGGATTTCAGAAATATGATGCTATAGAAAAAGTGCAAGTTAAGATATGTAAAATGATACTCGGTGTAGGTAGGGATGTGAAAAATGATGTAGCTTTAGGTGAATGTGGAAGATTTCCTATCTTGATTGATACTCAAACTCGTCTCATCAAATACTGGTGCAGACTCATTAACATGCCAAACAACAGATACCCCAAACAGTGTTATGATATGCTGCATGCACATGACGCAGCTGGCAGAAAGAATTGGGCATCAGAAATCAGACTTCTGCTATGCAAGTGTGGATTTGGTCAGGTCTGGGCTCTGCAAAACCCTGGAAATAGTAAATTCTTTCTAGAAGAGTTTAGGAATAGGCTGAAAGATATGTCACAACAAATTTGGCATGATTCCATATCTCATGAAGAGGATTACAGTCTATATCAACCAGAAATCATTAGAGCTAACTACATTACATGTTTAGATTTAGTAGCTCATAGAAGAGCCATTTGCTTGCTAAGAAGTAACAGATTACATCTAAATGGTGTTCCACGTTTTGGTTGTTTAAGAAACGATCCTGAATGCAAACAATGCAGTGGAAATCACGTTGAAGACATTGTACATTTTCTTTTTGTTTGCCCAAAGTACTTGCATCTAAGAAATAAATACCTCCCTATGTATTATTGTCGCTTTCCTAACACACTAAAAGTTCAATTGCTATGTAGAAACCTTAAAGGAAATCTTGCATTCAAAACTGCTATGTATATTGTAGAAAGTTTAAAAATAAGATGCTGAAAATACAGGATATTGTATATTATGCGCTATTTAACACGGAATGTTGTCCAAAATTCTGCTGTGATTGGATGTAAACCTCCTTGTCAATATGGGCCAAATGGCCTGCAAAGACTGAATAAAATTTATTGTTATTGTTATTGTTATTATTGTTATTGTATTGTTATTGTATTGTTACACGCACACACACGCACACACACACTCACACAGACACAGACACAGACAGACACAGACACACACACACACACACACACACACACACACCAACTCGTGATTCTTAATGCAGATCTAATATGGCTGGACAGCCGAGGAAGCGCCACGACGACAACTGTCACGCGCACTTTGCATACAAGGGGAGAGAAGACGGAGCCTTGTTCCTCGGCAGCTATACACACAGCAAGCGCGCCAGTCTACAATCGTGTGGATGTTCTCAGACACTGCACTGGACAGCTCACAGATCTCAAGGGAGGAGATATACTGATTGGGGTGGGTGTTTTCCCACTTTTCCTTTCCCTTTTCCTTAGTGGGAGGGCGTGACAGACGGTAGAGGGATGGTGTCTTTTCCCACAGACACACATGTACTAACACACACACACACACACACACACACACACACACACACACACACACACACACAACACACAAACACACACAGCCAGCACAATGATGCGTGCGAACACACACACACACACACACACACACACACACACACACACACACACACACACACATACTCACTCACACACACACACACACACTTGGAAAATACTTATAATATTTTTTTTTATTAACTTTATTTGCGGGGGATAAGAACGGAAGGGGGTGGAGTGGATAAAATGGGGATGGGGGTAGGAGGGGGGAGCAAAGAATTTTTGGGGGTGTTTATTTATTTATTTATTTTTAATACTGTCATCCGTTTTGACTTTAATTGATTTGTTAGTTGTTGGTTATAGGTATTTTGTTTTATGTTAATCTTCACTTGTGACTTATGTAAAGATATTCACACACTTACACATCCACAACTCTCTGACTCACACACACAGGCACACATACTCACACACACACACACACACACACACACTTACACACACACACACACACACACACACTTATACTCTCTCTCTCACACACACACACACACACACACACACACACACACACACACCACACACACACACACACACGCACGCACGCACGCACGCACGCACGCACGCACGCACGCACACACACACACACACACACACACACACACACACACACACACACAACACACACACAAACAGACAGGACAGAACAAGGTGAGGACATGTCGGAAAGGTATAAACAACAACTCACCAAGACTAGACAGCCTGTCAACGCCATTGCTCCGGTGAACCGGAAGTTTTTTGGGGAAAAAAATGTTCCATCATGGCAGAATTGTGTCCTGCGTCTGCAACCATCACCCCTCTCCCCCTCCACTCTACCTTCCCTCTCCCTCTCCCCCCAAGACCGCTCCACCCCCACCTCCTTCCATCCCACTCTCTGTCGGAAATTTTCCCCGGCACCCTAAGATCATGAGAATCGATCCAAAGACCTGAAGCCCCGTCTTCTGTGTTGTCTCCTCCCGCCCCCATCTGCCTCATCCCAGAGTCCCCCTCCTTTATTCTTTGCGAGGTAATCTATAGACGTAGAGAGAAGGAGGTGACAGAGAAGAGAGAGAGAGAGAGAGAGAGAGGAGAGAGAGAGAGAGAGAGAGAGAGGGAGACAGACAGAGACAGAGAAAGGGAGGTAGGAAGGAGGGGCCGAGAGAGAGTGAGAGGGAAAGTGAGTAAGAGAGAGAGAGAGAGAAGAGAGAGAGAGAGAGAGAGAGAGAGAGAGAGAGAGAAGAGAGAGGAGAGAGAGAGAGAGAGAGAGAGAGAGAGAGAGAGAGGAGAGAGAACTCATAACTACGTCCCCTCCCTCTCCGTACACACACATACACACAAACCTACACACACACACACACACACACACACACACACACACACACGCGCACGCACGCACGCACGCACGCACACACACACACACACACACACACACACACACACACCACACACACACACGCACACACAAACACACACACAAACACGCACTCACTCACACACACACACACCAACACACACACACATACTCACACAAACACACACACACACACACACACACACACACACACACACACACACACACACACACACCAATCCTTGTTAATTGGCAGAGTTTCTCCGGCAAGCTAATCAAAATCTGCTTTAATCTGTATGGGAACGGGAATGATGAGGTCTATCTCCGTATTGCTTACTCTCTGAAGAAATATGCTTCCTATGGATATCTCCCATAAACACTGCTTAAATCATAGGAAGTGGGCGCTTGATTCATGAGCAGACGTTCATTGCACG
>CM065718.1:55767610-55775110 GCA_033310375.1 Conus canariensis | reverse complement strand
GTTTTTCTCCACTCTCCATTCGCCCTCGCGCCCCCCCTCCCCCCCCCCGCCCTCTCCCCCCCCCCTCCCTCCCCCGACCCTCTTCCCCGTCCACCCCCGTCCACTGCCCATCCTGGGTGTCTCTACCCACCTTCTTCCCCGATGCCTTCCATTCCACTGCGCGAGTGTTTATGACCTTTTAGTACCTAAGTGTAGCTAACCCGTTTTGATTCCGGCCCAGCATGAGTGAATTACATCAGCACACTGGCACATAACACATGATAATAATAATGATGATACCAACAATTTACCCCTATATATCCACATCATGTCATGATTCTGAAAGTAGTTCTAGTACCTTTCACTTCTATCATCAGTAAAACACACACTGACTTCAAACCAGTTGCTCAATATCACTCAATCGACAGCCCTCTATAAAACGAAACGTGGAGATAAAAGAAAAACAAATTATCTTAATCATCATTGTTTCATCATCATGTGGTCACCAGGGTGCCATGTCTGAGACTGGGATGCCCAGAACTAGGATCATAGTCTGTTTTATCAGTCATACGCAACAAGATAGAGGCATCGTCGCACCCTCCAGACAAAACACCTGCGCGGGCGCTCGTCAGAAGTCTGGGAGGGATATGTATGTGGGACGTGACGGACTCCGTCTGTCAGGCCCTCCAAAGCTGGCAGGACGTGGAGCGGACAGGCACTCCGAACGACATCATCCAGAAAAGAGGATCTCCCTCCTCGCCAGCACGTCCATTATCGTGTATTTGACATGTACACAGCTTCAGCCACGCCAGCCCAAATCGATCAGCACAGCTGGAAATCTGCCACATCTTGTATTTTTATTTTAACTGCTTCGTTCGATTCCCCACTGCCCCTCCCCCCCCCCCACCCCCCACCTCCCTCTCCCAACTACCGTCCATGTCCGTCCCTTTTCGGCTCCCACGCTGTCCCCTGTATTATTCTTCCCCGTCCTCCCACAAGAAGTTGTCACTTTTTTTTTTAGCAGCACTGAGTACACATAAAGGGTGTGTGTGTGTGTGTGTGTGTGGGGGGGGGATCTATGTATGTGTGTGTGTGTGTGTGTGTGTGTGTGTGTGTGTGGTGTGTGTGTGTGTGTGTGTAAGTGTGTGGAGAAAGGGACAGCGGTGTAGCGTATATGGACTAGTCCGCACGCAGTGACGCCTCCTTGATGAAACTGAAACTGAAACTGTGTGGAGAGAGAGAGAGAGAGAGAGAGAGAGAGAGAGAGAGAGAGAGAGAGAGAGAGAGAGAGAGGGGGGGGAGGGAGAGAGACAGACACAGAGGCAGAAAGAGTGAATGAGTGAAAGAGAGAGAGAGAGAGAGAGAGAGAGAGAGAGAGAGAGAGAGAGACAGAGAGACAGAGACAGAGAGACAGACAGGGAGAGAAGGTAGGCAGGGGAGAGGGGAGAGAGAGAGAGAGAGAGAGAGAGAGAGAGAGAGAAGGTAGGGTGGAGGCAGAGAACGAGAGAGAGAGAGAGAGAGAGAGAGAGGGAGGGAGGGAGGGAGGGAGGGAGGGAGGGAGAGACAGACAGACAGACAGAGAGCGAGAGAGAGAGAGGCAGAGAGAGACAGAGAGAGAGAGTGGTAGGGTGAAGGCAGAAGGAAAGAGAGAGAGAGAGAAGAGAGAGAGAGAGAGAGAGGAGCGAGAGAGCGAGAGAGAGAGAGAGCGAGAGAGAGAGAGAGAGAGAAAGAGAGAGAGAGAGAGAAGGGGGGGGGGGAGAGGATCAAATACAGACATGTTATCCAAACCCCAAAAGAAGATGTCGTCAAGGTGCCCATATCGCGTGTGAAGTGGCTGAAACTGAGACTTAAAGAAGGGCACCCCCATTTTTGCCGCTAGTTGTGGTCTCCCCGCTTCACTTTCCTCAGGACCAACCCCCCCTCCCCCCCCCCCCCCCAGCTCCTCCTTCTCTGACCTAACTCCCACCTTCATCGTCAATCCACCCTCTCCACCACTTCTTCCCTCTCTCTCTTCCAGCGCCCAGGATCATTTCTGATCGTCGTCGTCCTTGAACCTTTGCTATTGCTCAGTTCCTCTGGAATTTCTCCTCCTGGAGTCCCAAGAATCTGCCTCTTTCAGGACCCTCCTCCACCCCCTTCTCTCCCCCCCCCCTCCCCATTCTGATTTTACCTGTAGAACAAGAACCAAGAAACTTGTAGTCCCGTTGACCCTATTTGGGCATGGAGGATAAAACTATATACTGTGAGGTCCGGGATAAGAATCTAATACAAAATAATGATGAATCAGTTTTAGCTGGCGATTCGACAGACACTAGAATGTTTTAAATAGTAAATGTAGCTGCCTATTACAAACACTTGGTAACTGAATGAGGAAAAGAACCAAGTGCCATACTGTCCTCACCCCCTTTTCTTTAAAAGCATAAATTTGCCTGATTTTAAACACATAACGCCCTGCAGAACGTTTTTTTCTTAAGTTTGTTTCCAAGTTCTTCCCTGGATTAAGTTTGTTTCCAAGTTCTTCCCTGGAATAAGTTCTTGTCAAAAGATCATCAAATCTAGACATTCCATTGTAAAACAAAACTCGTCTCCAATAAACACAAGCACACGGAGGAACTAAGATACTGATAGGGGACATAAGAACCTCTAGACATTCAACTCGGTCACTGTTCTCTCAAGTGACGTCATCAGAGATCGCCCTGATGGAAAGTATGAGCACGAGTAAGTGTAACACTATTCATGATCTCAAAACAAAAATTCTCATCGCGCCACTATAAATATGCTGATTATCTGCTTTAGGACAAGTATGATCGCCTGCAAACGGCTTTGATTTCTCTGTCTGTCTGTCTGTCTGTATGTCTGTCTGTCAGTCTGTTTTCTCTCTCTCTCTCTCTCTCTCTCATCTCTCTCTCTCTCTCTCTCTCTCTCTCTCTCTCTCTCTCTTTCCTCGTTCCCGTCAATTTGCAACAGAGGTCTGCTTTGTTGGGAAACAGCCCCCCTCCAAGCAAGGTAAAATGAACTAATGCTTAGACAGTGAATAGGAAATGTGAGGGAAGAGCCAATTAGCACACGACAGAATTGTTCTGTAGCTGGCTGTATCATTCCCCTTTTCTCCATCTCTGTCTGCCCGTTCTCTCTCTCTTCTCTCTCTCTCTCTCTCTCTCTCTCTCTCTCTCTTCTCTCTCTCTCTCTCTCGCACGCGCTCTCGCTCTCGCTCTCTCTCTCTCTTTCTCGCGCGCACGCGCTCTCGCTCCCTCTCGCTCGCTCTCTCTCTCTCTCTCTCTCTCTCTCTCTCTCTCTCTCTCTCGCAGAAAGCAATATAATTGTATTCATAAAGGGTGGATATCTTGTGGTGAGAGAAAGATGGACGTGCAGTGGATCTTTAATGTCTGTTGTCAATGTGTACGAATACTCAGGAATATACTTCTCAACGCCTTTGAGGGGTATCTCTGCTCGCAGGGCTTCAGCCAGCGGAGCAAATATGTATGCATTACTCTGCATACTACATGCATTACCACTGCTAAATTACAATTCCTTTATTTCATGTTTACTGTTATTTGATGGTCAAGTTCAACCTACGGTACATTACGGATCTGAAACATGGGACTTTGCTGTTGCTGCTGCTGCTGCTGTGTATAGTGAAAAAAAAACTATATTTTTGCTTTGTAGCAAAACTCATAGACACTGTTGCAAACGCCAAACGATTTGGTATACGGTGAAATAGCTAGATATCCTATATATCTGAATTCCGCTATTGACTGTATTTGACGCTGGTTTAACATTACATGTATTCAGATGTCGGACCACAGATTACTATACGAAGCAAACCGAATGCTGTTGGACTAAGACGGCAGAGGTAAGAAAGACTGGGTGACTAATGTGAGAATGAAACTGACTATGATTTCGGATGTGTATGGATGAACCAAGGTGTTGGTTATATGAATGCCTTTATCCAGATATTCGTGAACGACTGGTTAATTGTAGTTAGCAAAAATTGGAATTCTGATGCAAAGAACAGTGATATTTTAATCATACAAAGCATATAGTCATTTACGCTGTTTGCCTGTATATATGTCAATAAAAGTAGACAAACATCTAAAACGTATCAAGACTAGGTTTGGATTTAGTGCCTCTGGTAGCTTTATTCACTACTTTCCTTATTGACGATCAAGTCATAGAAATTTGACCCGTCCATTATGTCCACATACAATAGATGATAAAGCTTATCTTGCGTTCACTAGTACCGGTATTAAAAGACCCTACAGAGCCGTTCATCCCACGAAAGTATTTCAATAACCCCTGCCTTTTTAAACTAACTTTGGTAAGGTCATCATCAAATGAAAATACCTTTAATCAGTCAGCTGCTGATTGATAGAAGGCATTCATGAATTCAAGCATGTACATAATATGAAGAAGGCCGACATCAATCACACTGTATATCCACATTCTACGGGGCTATGGCCTCTATGAATACACCATTTCAATCTGGGCCCTCTCTCTCTCTCTCTCTCTCTCTCTCTCTCTCTCTCTCTCTCTCTCTCTCTCTCTTAACTTTCGGATTAACTTTCCGATTTTGAATCTCTTAACTTTCTCATTATTGCCCTCGCTCTCTCTTGATCACCACCACAACAGTGCCCCCCGTCCCCTGCCTTCAATCCAATTAGCTCTGCCTCCCAAGTCCCAGGTGATCGATTGACCTCAACTGAATCCGTTTCTACCAGCTTCTTCCATTTCTCTTCATTTTTTTTCAGTATCCGTCGTCTGCTTCAAACACACATGGGGGAAGACAGGGAAGCACAAAACAGGAGAGAGAGAGAGAGAGAGAGAGAGAGAGAGAGAGAGAGAGAGAGAGAGAGAGAGAGAGAGAGAGAGCATGCGTGCTAGACAGAATAGAATTTCAGTCAGTAAGGACAAAGCTTCACTGGAGTAAACATGTGCAAATATCGTATTGCTTAATAGTTCTAATAATGATCTCCAACAAACGTATATAGTAGCATTGAATGGGCGAATGAAATAGATTTAACGAAATGTATGTATTGGGTGTTTACATGAAAACATGAACATAGCAGCAGTTCATGACAGAGCTACCTGTGTGTGTGTGTGTGTGTGTGTGTGTGGTGTGTGTGTGTGTGTGTGTGTGTGTGTGTGTGTGTGTGTGCGTGCGTGTGTGTGTGTGTGTGTGTGTGTGTGTGTGTGTGTGTGTAGAGAGAGAGAGAGAGAGAGAGAGAGAGAGAGAGAGAGAGAGAGAGAGACAGACAGACAAACAGACTGACAATCAGACAGACCGACAGACGGGGAGAGATTGCGCTTCGTGATGAAAAAGCAAGTCTCTCAACTGACGTCATCAACAGTTGTCATGATGGAAATCGTGAGTAAACGTAATTTCATTGCCTTTGATGAAATATCTCCACCCCCCACCACCACCACTACACCTCCCTCCCAGCTCATCATCACCTCTCGCAGTGCTCGTCCCGTTACGTCATTTATAACTTGATAATCTTTTCTTGTTGATGAATGTCAGCAATCTGAGAATGTTTTGCTTCCAGCGCGTGATCTGACAATTCTAACGACGCTCTGGCTAAAAGAAAAGAGCAGAACCAGAAATAATGGTTAGACAGTGTGAACTACAAGCGTGAGAACAGACAGCTTTCTCCAAGGGCAGACATACATTTAGGTGGCCAAATTTCTCTTCTATTTTTGCCCCCCCCCCCCCTCCCCTTCCTAAAACTCGTTTTTGATTACCTCCGTCTCAATTTTTTTTTTACCCTTAACTCCCTTCGCTCCGCCCCCCCCCCCCCCCCCCCACACCACACACACAACACCCTCCCCCTCCACACACACACACACACACACACACACACACACACACACACACACACACACACACGCACGCTTTTCTCTCCGCTGCCCTGAATCCAGTTTCTTGGTAATCCTAGGACAACTGTGGCTGACCTGAACCCCTTTCGATCCAACACCTTCCATTTTGTGTTATTCTTCCTTCTCTGTGCTTGCATCGAGCGTGGAAAGGAAGGAAGGAAGGAACGGGCGATACGAGGAGAGCGGGAAAGACTTGTGACCACACACACACGACACACACACACACAGCACACATGCACACACACACACATCACACACACCACAACATGCACACACACACACACACACACACACACACACACACACACATGCACACACAGACACACACACACACACACACACGCGGCGCGCGCACACACACACACACACACACCACCACACACGCACACACGCACGCACGCACACACACACACACATCACAACACAACACAACACACAGACAAACACAGAAGCATGCACGCGCGCACGCATACTCGATTGCACGCATGTGCTCGCGCGCACGAACGCACACATACCCCTACACATATACATGCACGCATACACACCCGCACGTGCGCACATACTCACACATGCGCGCACACACACAACACACAGACACACACACAGACACAGACACACACACACACATCACGCACCGCTCTCTCTCTCTCTCTCTGTTCTCGTCTCCTCTCTGTTTCAGTCTGTCTGTCTCTCTCTCTCTCGTTCTCTCTGTTCCCGCCCTCTCTCTCTCTCTCTCTCTCTCTCTCTCTCACTGTGTGTGTGTTGTGTTGTGTGTGTGTGTGTTGTGTGTGTGTGTGTGTGTGTGTGTGTGTTGTGTTGTGGTGTGTGTGTGTGTGGTGTGTGTGTGTGTGAAAATGTGTGTGATCATACACACAGTAATGACTGCCGTTCACAACGCATCATTGGCTGAGGACTATCAGAAAATGGACATTTCCATACGATGAGGGTGGACTGCATTTGCTTTGCGTGCAGAAAGCGAGAATCAGACCCCAACACTTAGCACGAGACCAAGACTTTGTGATTGTGGGGCTACAACATACAGCACATATATGGCAATAACGTATTTGGCTTTATCATACTCGTATAGCTGTATGCATATGTGTACGTATGTTAGCATGCGCACAATCGTACCTCTGTCATTGTGTGTGTGTGTGTGTGTGTGTGTGTGTGTGTGTGTGTGTGTGTGTGTGTGTGTATGTATGTGTGTGAATGCGTGTGTGTGCGTGTGCGCGCGCGTCCGCTAACGTGTTATGTGTGTGTATGTGTGTGTGGTGTGTGTGTGTGTGTGTGTGTGTGTGTAGTGCGCGCGCGCCTTGGTATCTGCTCGAGAGCACGCACGTACGCGAACGTGTGTGTGTATGTGTGTGGTGTGTGTGTGTGTGTGTGTGTGTGTGTGTGTGTGTGTGTGTGTGGTGTGTGTGTGTGTATGCGCCAGTGTGTGTGTGTTTGCGTGCGCGTGCGTTAACGCGTGCGTACGTGCGTGTAAGCGTGCGTACAAGCGCGCGCATGCGCGTGTGTGCATATATGTGTGTGTATGTGTGTGTGTGTGTGTTTGTGTGTGTGTGTGTGTGTGTGTGTGTGTATGTGTGTGTGTCTTTGTGTTTGTGTGTGTTGTGTGTGGTGTGTGTGTGTGTGTGTGTGTGTGTG
>CM065718.1:55760110-55765110 GCA_033310375.1 Conus canariensis | reverse complement strand
GCCTCAAAAAAGCGGCAGCAGTAAGAATTGCTTGTGTTCTATCTATTGTTACAACACTACATCAACAATCAGAACTGTCTGTGCTCTATTTATTGTCTTAACACTGTGGCAGATGCAGTAATTGAGTGTGTTTTGTCTATTGTCACAACACTGCAGTAACGGTAGGAATTAACTGTGTTCTATTTATTGTCAAAACACTGCAGTAGCAATAGGAATTGGGTGTTCTGTCTATTGTCACAACACTGCAGGAACAATAAGAATTGGGTGTCCTATTGTCTCAACACTATGGAAACAGTAGGAATTGGGTGTTCTGTCTATTGTCACAACACTGCAGTAACAATAAGAATTGGATGTTCTATTGTCTCAACTCTGTGGAAACAGTAGGAATTGACTGTGGTCTGTCTATCGTCACAACACTGCAGTAACAATAAGAATTGGGTGTCCTATTGTCTCAACACTATGGAAACAGTAGGAACTGAATGTGTTTTGTCTATTGTCACAACACTGCAGTAACAATAAGAATTGGGTGTCCTATTGTCTCAACACTATGGAAACAGTAGGAATTGAATGTGTTTTGTCTATTGTCACAACACTGCAGTAACAATAAGAATTGGGTGTCCTATTGTCTCAACACTATGGAAACAGTAGGAACTGAATGTGTTTTGTCTATTGTCACAACACTGCAGTAACAATAAGAATTGGTGTTCTATTGTCTCAACACTATGGAAACAGTAGGAATGAATTGTTTTGTCTATTGTCACAACACTGCAGTAACAATAAGAATTGGGTGTCCTATTGTCTCAACACTATGGAAACAGTAGGAACTGAATGTGTTTTGTCTATTGTCACAACACTGCAGTAACAATAAGAATTGGGTGTCCTATTGTCTCAACACTATGGAAACAGTAGGAACTGAATGCGTTTTGTCTATTGTCACAACACTGCAGTAACAATAAGAATTGGGTGTTCTATTGTCTCAACACTGTGGAAACAGTAGGCATTGCCTATATTTTTTGTCTATTGTCACAACACTGCAGTAACAATAAGAATTGGATGTTCTATTGTCTCAACCTGTGGAAACAGTAGGCATTGCCTATATTTTTGTCTATTGTCACAACACTGCAGTAACAATAAGAATTGGATGTTCTATTGTCTCAACACTGTGGAAACAGTAGGCATTGCCTATATTTTTTGTCTATCGTCACAACACTGCAGTAACAATAAGAATTGGGTGTTCTATTGTCTCAACTCTGTGGAAACAGTAGGCATTGCCTATATTTTTTGTCTATCGTCACAACACTGCAGTAACAATAAGAATTGGGTGTTCTATTGTCTCAACTCTGTGGAAACAGTAGGCATTGCCTATATTTTTTGTCTATCGTCACAACACTGCAGTAACAATAAGAATTGGGTGTTCTATTGTCTCAACTCTGTGGAAACAGTAGGCATTGCCTATATTTTTTGTCTATCGTCACAACACTGCAGTAACAATAAGAATTGGGTGTTCTATTGTCTCAACTCTGTGGAAACAGTAGGCATTGCCTATATTTTTTGTCTATCGTCACAACACTGCAGTAACAATAAGAATTGGGTGTTCTATTGTCTCAACTCTGTGGAAACAGTAGGCATTGCCTATATTTTTTGTCTATTGTCACAACACTGCAGTAACAATAAGAATTGGTGTTCTTATTGTCTCAACTCTGTGGAAACAGTAGGCAATTGCCTATTTTTTGTCTATTGTCACAACACTGCAGTAACAATAAGAATTGGTGTTCTATTGTCTCAACTCTGTGGAAACAGTAGCATTGCCTATATTTTTTGTCTATCGTCACAACACTGCAGTAACAATAAGAATTGGTGTTCTATTGTCTCAACTCTGGAAACAGTAGGCATTGCCTATTTTTTTGTCTCAACACACTGCATAACAATAAGAATTGGGTTCTATTGTCTCAACTCTGTGGAAACAGTAGGCATTGCCTATATTTTTGTCTATTGTCACAACACTGCAGTAACAATAAGAATTGGGTGTTCTATTGTCTCAACTCTGTGGAAACAGTAGCATTGCCTATATTTTTTGTCTATTGTCACAACACTGCAGTAACAATAAGAATGGTGTTCTATTGTCACAACTCTGTGGAAACAGAGGCATTGCTAATTTTTTGTCTATTGTCACAACACGGAACAATAAGAATTGGTTGTTCTATGCTCTCAACTCTAGGAAACAGTAGATTGCTATATTTTTGTCTATTGTCACAACACTGCAGTAACAATAAGAATTGGTGTGTTCTATTGTTCCTCAACTCTGTGGAAACAGTAGGCATTGCCTATATTTTTTGTCTATGTCACAACACTGCAGTAACAATAAGATTGGTGTTCTATGTCTCAACTCTGTGGAAACAGTAGGCATTGCCTATATTTTTGTCTATTGTCACAACACTGCAGTAACAATAAGAATTGGTGTTCTATTGTCTCAACTCTGTGAACATAGGAATTGCTAATTTTTTGTCTATGTCCAACACGCAGTAACAATAAGAATTGGGTTCTATTTCTCACTCTGTACATGCTGCCATATTTTGCAGTCACAACACGCAGTAACATAAGAATTGCGTTTCTATTGTCTCCAACCGGGAACAGAAGGAATTGCATGTTTTGTCTATTGTCCAACGCAGTAACATAGAATGATGTGTATTGTTTACTCTCATCTCGCACTAGAACCAGTAGAATAACTGCGTCTGTCTATTGTCTCCACACACCGGCAGCAGAAGGAATTGGCTGTGTTTTGTCCATGTCTCAACGCCACGAAACACTAGAAACTGACTGTGTTCTGTTTACTCTCTCGCACTAAGGTAACAGTAGTAACTAACTGCGTTCTGTCTATTGTCTCCACACACCGGCAGCAGAAGGAATTGGCTGTGTTTTGTCCATGTCTCAACGCCCACGGAAACACTAGAAACTGACTGTGTTCTGTTTACTCTCTCCGCACTAAGGTAACAGTAGTAACTAACTGCGTTCTGTCTATTGTCTCCACACACCGGCAGCAGAAGGAATTGGCTGTGTTTTGTCCATGGTCTCAACGCCCACGGAAACACTAGAAACTGACTGTGTTCTGTTTACTCTCTCCGCTCCGCACTAAGGTAACAGTAGTAACTAACTGCGTTCTGTCTATTGTCTCCACACACCGGCAGCAGAAGGAATTGGCTGTGTTTTGTCCATGGTCTCAACGCCCACGGAAACACTAGAAACTGACTGTGTTCTGTTTACTCTCTCCGCACTAAGGTAACAGTAGTAACTAACTGCGTTCTGTCTATTGTCTCCACACACCGGCAGCAGAAGGAATTGGCTGTGTTTGTCCATGGTCTCAACGCCCACGGAAACACTAGAAACTGACTGTGTTCTGTTTACTCTCTCCGCACTAAGGTAACAGTAGTAACTAACTGCGTTCTGTCTATTGTCTCCACACACCGGCAGCAGAAGGAATTGGCTGTGTTTTGTCCATGGTCTCAACGCCCACGGAAACACTAGAAACTGACTGTGTTCTGTTTACTCTCTCCGCACTAAGGTAACAGTAGTAACTAACTGCGTTCTGTCTATTGTCTCCACACACCGGCAGCAGAAGGAATTGGCTGTGTTTTGTCCATGGTCTCAACGCCCACGGAAACACTAGAAACTGACTGTGTTCTGTTTACTCTCTCCGCACTAAGGTAACAGTAGTAACTAACTGCGTTCTCTCTATTGTCTCCACACACCGGCAGCAGAAGGAATTGGCTGTGTTTTGTCCATGGTCTCAACGCCCACGGAAACACTAGAAACTGACTGTGTTCTGTTTACTCTCTCCGCACTAAGGTAACAGTAGTAACTAACTGCGTTCTTCTATTGTCTCCACACACCGGCAGCAGAAGGAATTGGCTGTGTTTTGTCCATGGTCTCAACGCCCACGGAAACACTAGAAACTGACTGTGTTCTGTTTACTCTCTCCGCACTAAGGTAACAGTAGTAACTAACGCGTTCTGTCTATTGTCTCCACACACCGGCAGCAGAAGGAATTGCTGTGTTTGTTGTCTCACGCCCACGAAACACTAGAACGACTGTGTCTGTTTACTCTCCGCACTAAGTACAGTAGTACTAACTCTCTTCATTTCTCACACCGGCAGCAGAAGGAATTGGCTGTGTTTTGTCCATGGTCTCAACGCCCACGGAAACACTAGAAACTGACTGTGTTCTGTTTACTCTCTCCGCACTAAGGTAACAGTAGTAACTAACTGCGTTCTCTCTATTGTCTCCACACACCGGCAGCAGAAGGAATTGGCTGTGTTTTGTCCATGGTCTCAACGCCCACGGAAACACTAGAAACTGACTGTGTTCTGTTTACTCTCTCCGCACTAAGGTAACAGTAGTAACTAACTGCGTTCTGTCTATTGTCTCCACACACCGGCAGCAGAAGGAATTGGCTGTGTTCTGTCATTGTCTCAACGCCCACGGAAACACTAGAAACTGACTGTGTTCTGTTTACTCTCTCCGCACTAAGGTAACAGTAGTAACTAACTGCGTTCTGTCTATTGTCTCCACACACCGGCAGCAGAAGGAATTGGCTGTGTTTTGTCCATGGTCTCAACGCCCACGGAAACACTAGAAACTGACTGTGTTCTGTTTACTCTCTCCGCACTAAGGTAACAGTAGTAACTAACTGCGTTCTCTCTATTGTCTCCACACACCGGCAGCGAAGAATGGCTGATGCCATGCTCAACCCAGAAACACTAGAAACTGACTGGTTCTGTTTACTCTCTCCGCACTGTAACAGTGTAACTATGCGTTCTCTCTATGTCTCACACACCGCACAAGAATGCTTGTTTTGTCAGTCTCAACCACGAAACACAGAACTGACTGTGTTCTGTTTACTTTCTCCGCACTAAGGTAACAGTAGTAACTAACTGCGTTCTGTCTATTGTCTCAACCCTCCGGCAGCAGAAGGAATTGGCTGTTTTCTGTCGATTGTCTCAGCA
>CM065718.1:55712610-55715110 GCA_033310375.1 Conus canariensis | reverse complement strand
GATATTGCCCACACAATGGAGACATTGCCCACTAAGCGCAGACATTGCCCAGGCAATACAGACATTACCCACACAATGCAGACATTGCCCACACAGTGCATACATTGCCCACACAGTGCAGACATTGCCCACACAATGCAGACATTGCCTACACATTGCAGACATTGCCCACACAGTGAAGACATTGCCCATACAGTGCAGACATTGCCCACAGAGTGCAGACATAGCACTCACATTGCAGACATTGCCCACACAATGCAGACATTGCCCACACAGTGCAGACATTGCCCACACAGTGCAGACATTGCCCGCACAATGCAGACAAGTCCCACACAAGGAGACATTGCCACACATGTGCAGACATTGCCCCACATGCGACAAGTCCACACAATGAGACATGCTCACACATTGTAGACATTGTCCCACACAATGCGGACATTTTCCACACAATGCAGACATAGCTCACACTTTGCAGACATTGCCATACAGTGCAGGACATTGCCCACACGACGGAGACAACGCACACACAATGGAGACATTTGCTGACACAATGGAGACATTGCCATACAATGCAGTAATGCCCATACAGGGCAGACATTGCCTACACAGTGCAGACATTCCTCACGCAATGCGGACATTGTCCATACGGAGCAACCTTGCCCACAGTGCGACATTGCCCACACAGTGCAGACATTGCCCACACAGTGCAGACATTGCCCACACAATGCAGACATTGCACACTGAGGAACCACATTGTCCTCACAGTGCGGACAATGCCCACACAGTGCAGACATTGCCCACACAATGAAGACATTGCCACACAATGGAAACTTGCCCACACAATGCAGACATTGCCCACACAGTGCAGACATTGCCCACACAGTGCAGACATTGCCTACAATGGTGTAGACATTGCCCACACATCAGAATTGCCCACACGATGCAGATATTGCACAAGCAGACATTACCCACACAATACAGACATTGCCCACACAATACAGACATTGCCCACACATGCAGATATTGCCGACACACGCAGACATTACCCACACAATACAGACATTACCCACACAATACAGACATTGCCCACACGATGCAGATATTGCCGACACAACGCAGACATTACCCACACAATACAGACATTGCCCACACAATACAGACATTGCCCACACATGCAGATATTGCCGACACAACGCAGACATTACCCAACAATACAGACATTGCCCACACAATGCAGACATCTGCCCACACAATGCAGACATTACCCACACAAGCAGACATTGCCACACAATCAGACATTGCCCACACAATGCAGACATGCCACACAATAGCAGACATTGCCCACACAATACAGACATTGCCCACACAATGAGACACTGCCCACACAATGCAGACATTGCCCCACAGTGCAGACATTGCCCACACAATGCAGACATTGCCCACACAATGAAGACATTGCCCACACAGTGCAGACATTGCCACACAATGCAGACATTGCCCACAACAGTACAGACATTGCCCACACAATGAAGACACTGCCCACACAGTGCAGACATTGCCCGTACAGTGCAGACATTGCCCACACAATGCAGACATTGTCCACACAATGCAGACATTGCCCACACAGTGCAGACATTCCCACACAATGCAGACAATTGCCACACAATGCAGACATTGCCCACACATTGTAGACATTGCCCACACAATGCGGACATTTTCCACACACTGCAGACATTGCCCACACAACGGAGACATTACCCACACAGTGTAGACATTGCCTACACAGTGCAGACATTGCCCACACAATGCAGACATTGTCCATGTAGTCCATACATTGCAAACAAAGTGCAGACATTGTCCATATAGTGCAGACGTTGGCCACACAATGGAGATTTGCCCACACAGTGCAGATATTGCCAACACAATGCAGACATTGCACACACAACACAGACATTGCCCACACAATGCAGACATTGCACACACAGTATAGACATTGCTCACACAGCGCAGACATTGCCCACACAGTGCAGACATTGCCCACACAATGCAGACATTGCCCACACAGTACCGACATTGCCCATACCGTGTAGACATTGCCCGCACAATGCAGACATTACCCACACTGTGAAGACGTTGCCTACACAACGCAGACATTGCCCACACAGTATAGACATTGTCCACACAGTATAGACATTGCTCACACAGCGCAGACATTGCCCACGCAGTGCAGACATTGCCCACACAGTACCGACATTGCCCATACCGTGTAGACATTGCCCACACAATGCAGACATTGCCCACACAGTACCGACATTGCTCACACAGCGCAGACATTGCCCACGCAGTGCAGACATTGCCCACACAACGCAGACAATGTCAACACAGTGGAGACACCACCCACACAGTACAGACATTGCCCACACAGTACAAACATTGCCCACACATTGAAGATATTCTCCACACAAAGCAGACATTGCCCACACTGTGGAGACTTTGCTCA
>CM065718.1:55705110-55707610 GCA_033310375.1 Conus canariensis | reverse complement strand
GTGGTAAACATTTTTCACAGAGTTTTTTTTTTCACAGACAGCAACCCTGTGGTCAGCCATAGACAGCCAACGGTCAAAGTGGGAGGACAGTCTATGTCTCTCTAGGCTCAGCGCCAGACACTGACAGGGACAGCTGTTTTCCCTTGGGCGGGGCGGGGGACATGGGAGCGAGGTCAACCCACCGACATTCATCAACTTGTTCTCCTCTCACAACAAACGTTCCGCGAACCACGTTCACCGCACTCCCTTTACACTCAACAACATCGCCACGTCGGTGGGGGGAAGGAAGGAGACAGGGAGGGGTGGGGGTTAGGGAATAGGAAGTGGAAGGATGCCTCTGTGTGTGTGTGTGTGTGTGTGTGTGTGTGTGTGTGTGTGTGTGTGTGTGTGCGTGTCTGTGCAGGGGGTCGGGGGGTCGGAGGTGTTCCAGTCCCCCCCCCTTCCCTTCTCCAAACACACTCCTTCTCCCCTTCCTTTCAGACCAAATGCTACAAAAGGATAAACATCCGAAATCGTCCTGTTAGAGAGCAGAAAGAATGATGAATAAACGGTGAAACAAATGCTTGAGATTGAATCATAGAAATATGTTATGTGTAAATGCTGAACACAATGTAAGCGTAACGCCATGGCCACCCCTAAATCCCCACACCCGTTTGTGCTGCTGTTCCCCCCCCCCCTGCCCCCACCTACCTATCCATCCGCTCACCTCATCCCCCCCTGCCCACCCCACCCCCTCCCCATTCCCGCTCAATAACCTTTGTCTTGGCGAGTGTACTTAACAAGCCGAATAAGAGAATAAGTTCACCCCCCTCTTATCAGCCCCCCCCCCCCCCCCCCCCAGCATCGTCACTCCTTCTTCTTCTTCTTCTTCGTGGCCACTGTTGACCTAGGAAAAGTACTTGAAGCCCCCTGCCTCCGCACATGTGGAGAAAGTGAATCGCTCCTGAAAGTAATCGAATCAAATCAAATCTGATCAAACAGAGAGAGAGAGAGAGAGAGAGAGAGAGAGAGAGAGGAGAGAGAGAGAGAGAGGGAGGGGGAGAGAGAGAGAGAGAGAGAGAGAGAGAGAGAGAGAGAGAGAGAGAGAGAGAGAGAGAGTATCGACCCGAACTAAACAAACCAACAGAAATACGGAGAAATTAACATATGAAGACAAGAAAGAATATATGAATATGAGAATCAGCAAGTGTTACACACACAGACACACAGACACACACACGCACGCACGCACGCCCCCGCACGCACGCACGCACCCGCACGCACGCACACACACACACACACACACACACACACACACACACACACACACACACACACACACGTACGTACGTACGTACGTAAACAAACACAACACTGACATAAAGGGAAGGACAGACGCTGAAGCAGAGAAACCATAGTTCAAATTGACAGGGAAGCTTCAGTTCATTTTCGGATGAGCTAGACAGTTCCATTCATCATACGATATTGATTTTAAAACCCCTCATTCCTGGTTTCCCTGTATCTGGTTTCTCTCCATTAAAACATTTCATATCCTAGAGAAAGCAGATAAAAAGAGAGAAAGAGAGAGAGGAATGAGACTGGTGTGAGTGCGGTCAAGTTTCTGCACCGCGCGTGCGCGCGCTCATGTGTGTGTGTGTGTGTGTGTGTGTGTGTGTGTGTGTGTGTGTGTGTGTGTGTGTGTGTGTGTGTGTGTGTGTGTTGTTGTTGTTGTTGTTGTTGTTGTTGTTTTGTTTTGTTTTACGTTTTTCCACATTACGTGATATTAGAGGAAAAAAAATTTAAAAAGTCGGGGCCGAGGAAAAACGGTTAACACAACGAGTCAAAAGAATTAACTTATCTACAGCTATAACACAAAAACAGAAAATCCACTTAATCAAAGATAAAAAAAAACCAAGCATATAACTCTTCTGTCTCATCTCACCACTGACTTATCTGGTATAAGTATTTGCCAACTGGACTTTCAGCTAAGTGCAAAAAGAAAAGATATGTTTCAATTGCTGACAGGAAAACATTTTGAGTAGGCTGTACAGACATATCTGGAATGAAATTTTTTCATTACGTTACACAAAACAATGTGATCAGTCGATATGCTATGACCACATATACAATATATATTTTTTGACATACTTTGTTTTAAAACAATCCAATTTCCATCTACAGATCAAGGAACCTGTCTGTCGTCTACAATAAATGTTTGTTTTGATCGTACTTACTTAACTTTTCATGAATATTTCTCATTTCATCGTGTAAACCAAAACCCAGTTTCTCTTTCTATCGAATGAACATTAGAAAATGGTACTTTTTCTGCCAAAGTATAGCACTTTTGCACTGACATAGAGAAGTTAAAAAAATGCGAATCTGAAGATCGTTTTGCTCCTCTCTTTGCTAGAACATCAACCTTTTTATTATAATATAACTCACAGTGGGAGGGCACCCAAAGAAATGTTATTTCAGTGTCTCTGACTGAGAGGAAAGTTACTAAATTATGTGTGTAAATTGT
>CM065718.1:55695110-55697610 GCA_033310375.1 Conus canariensis | reverse complement strand
CTTCCTTCCTCTCTCTCTTTCTCTCTCCCTCCTTCCTTCCTCTCTCTGTCTCTCCCTCCTTCCTCTCTCTCTCTCTCTCTCTCTCTGTCTTCTCTCTCCCTCCCTCCTTCCTTCCTCTCTCTGTCTCTCCTCTCTCCGTCCTTCCCCTCTCTCTCTCTCTTTTCTCTCTCTCTCTCTCTCTCTCTCTCTCTCTCTCTCTCTCTCTCTCTCCAATGCCCAATGGAGCACAGAGAATGCGATCTTGTCGTCATTATCTTTCGCTGCATTATTGATTGACAGTGGCAGGAAGTTTGGTTAACAACTTTCAGTGCATGCATTCCCCTCCGTTTTCTCTTTCCCCCTCTTCTCCTCCCTCTCCTGTTTCCCCACCTCTTAGTCACTGGGGCACTCTTCAAAGACGCGGCAGACATTCATGTAGGCTGTCGTATGGCTTTACACTGTACTGTCTTGTAGCCTGTGAGTTATGCCAGTATGGAACCCAACCCCACCTCCATCCCCTACACACACCACGCGCGCGCGCGCGCGCCAACACACACACACACACACACACACACACACACGTGCGCGTGCACACAGACAGACAGACAGACAGACAGACAGACACACACACACAACACACACACACACACACACACACACACACACACACACCTTCCGTGTTCCATCACCACCACCACCACCACCATTACCACCACCACATACGGCACACATATGCGCGCGCGCGCGCGCCACACACACACACACACATACACACACACACACACGATGCAGGCGCACACACACACACACACACACACACACACACACACACACACACACACACACACACACACCACGTGTAATTGTACAACAGAAATGTAATTCAGTATCCGTGGGTATTGACGCACTGACTTCCCATACCACCTTCCACATCATGACACACGCGCTATTCTTGTGGGCAATTAAACGAAGCGATTCGAACTTCATGCTCCCGTTTTAGGCCCTTTGAGACTTGTACAGGTCCAGATGTCATCGAATTTGTCATCACTTCACACTTTTCTTACACTCTTTCCCCTTCCCACCCTCTCCCCCCCCCCCCCAGTCTAAACCCCCTCCCCCCCCCCTTTTTTTTTTCTCTTTCTGTCGGAAACTTTGCTCTTGTGTAGGAGTCATTCAGTTTGTTCGTGTAAACTCCGATGACCTCCCTTACCTCCCCCCCCCCTCTCCCTCCACCTTCCCCGTCTCCCATCTCTTTATCATGGATGCTCCCACGTTAAAGAGATGTAAACGACTTAAACTCTTTGAGGAGGAACTGGGGGGGGGGGGGGCTGAAAAATGGATTCGATTTAGGTGGTTTTCGGAATCAAATGGCTTTCGTTAGGATCATTTATTCTGATTTTAAAAACAAATGGAGAAAATCGTTTTAACAGAATATGATTTTGGTATAAACGACTTTTAAAATGTACCTTGTTTTGATATGGTTAACTCTGATGGATTCTTTAATCTATGACGCACACACACGCACGCACACACACATACACACACACACAGATACACACACACACACACACACACACACACCACACACAGAGGCACACACACAGAGGCACACACACGCACAGAGGCACACACACACACACACACACACACACACACACACACACACACACACACACCCTTAGCTTGCTTGCTTACACACACACACACACACACACACACACACACACACACACACACACACACACAGAGGCACACACACGCCCAGAGGCACACACACACACACACACACACACACACACACACACACACACACACACACACACACCTTAGCTTGCTTGCTTACACACACACACACACACACACACACACACACACACACACACACACACACCTTAGCTTGCTTGCACGCACGCACGCACGCAAACACACACACACGCACTTATGCACGCGTGCGCGCGTTGCACATTTCAACAATCTTGCAAGCGTATCTTTTGTAAAAGGATACCTAATGGAAGACATTTCCGTTTGTCGCTTCATGCACGTCATCAATGTATATCTTCCTCGTGGTGAGATGATATCATCATTCATGTGGTGAGGTAAACATGGCTGATGTATATTCCATGGGGTGAGATGAAAGTCATCTCTCATGAGGTAAGATGAAAATCGTTGATGTATATATTCTGCATTGCCTGAAGGCAATCAGCTGAAAAGGGTTCCAGCTGAATCTGGTCGAGGAGAAACAAAAGAGAACTTCATAAGGCTTTTCACTTCTCAGCGTAGAACAGGTGTCTATTAGCAGTGGGGTCAGACATCCGTCGAGAAAAGAGGTACGCCTTAAGACGCCCATCCATCCAAAAGTTGCGGGTTCGAATCCCGTCTTACGCCAAGGAAAGAAAAAAAAAAGAACCTGGCAGTAGTTAAGAAACGTTTTATTTTCGGGGCTGGATGCATCATTTTGAAAGTGTGTTTGCATGCAGTTCGCGCATGTTGGGACCACGATACATTTTGTCATTAAGTACTG
>CM065718.1:55685110-55690110 GCA_033310375.1 Conus canariensis | reverse complement strand
CTTTGGCTTTATGAATTTTATCCTGAGGTCATGAAAAGCAGGACAGCAAAAAAGGAAATGGATTTCATCTTCCTTGGCCAGGTTACATAAACGACATGTCATTTCATTATCACTCACAGCACTGTATCTGAAACGGTGACAAGCTATATCAGAAACACCAAATCTAAACTTGCTTAGCGCACTCTTAATATATTGTTCATATCCATTTTAATGTATGGCTCTATCACATTAGTTGTTCTAAAGAGTCTGTACTGCGCAAATCTATCACTGCTATAAATATGATCATGCCAGTCCTGCCATCTGCAGTCAATCATTCTTTGTTTAAACCATTTCAAGAACCCTACGATATTTTCAACGCCCTGGTTATCCCAAACATAAGCAAAGCCATATGAATTTAAACAGTGACGAACATTGCTAGCCCATGTCTTCTTGCCATTACAATCCAAATTTCTCAATATCTTATAAGCTTTAAAAGGTATTTTAATTTCGTCCATTCTTGTTATTTTCAGCCAGTATTTAATGCATTTCAAAAACGAATTAACATAAATCGGATATCATCCCAGATCACCATATACTAAATCATTCGGTGTTCGATTATCTACATTTAGAATATTTTTCATAGCATACAAATGCACTTTTTCGATTACGACGCTTTTCTCAAGTGCCCAAATTTCTGCTCCATATTGTAAGATTGGTTGCACCTGAGAGTCAAACATCTTTGAGAAAACTGGAAAAGTGCTACAATTCAGTTTATATAAAATGTGAAGTATAACTGTAACTGCTCTCTTTGCTCTATTTGCAATATCTTGGCATCCAAAAGTGAAACTTAATCTGGCTGTGAAATAAAATCCTAAATACTTATATGCATTGACTACAGCAATATACTGACCGTCATAAATCCATCTCTCATTTCGTGCCAAATAACCACCTTTATTCATATTTACTTTTAATTTTAATCTGGTTGCAGCAGAATACAAGAATACAAGCTAGGGAAGAGAGAGAAAGAAAGAGAGACATGCAGACAGACACACAGACAGACAGATAGACAGACAAGTCTTAGACAAAGAGATGTAGATGCACATTAAGAGGGTGGGAGGAGGCGGAGGAGGAGGAGGAGTTGGAGGAGAGCGACAGAGAGAGAAGAGAGAGAGAGAGAGAGAGAGAGAGAGAGAGAGAGAGGAGAGAGGGAGGGAGGGAGAAAGAGTAAAGAGAGGAAGAGAGAGAGAGAGAGAGGGGGAGGAGAAGAGGGACAGAAGGGAGAAAGAGAAAGAGAAAGAGAGAGAGAGAGAGAGAGAGAAGAGACAGACAGAAGACAGACAGACAGACAGACAGACAGTTTAAGTCAGCGGACGCTTAGATAAAGAGATGTAGATACACACTAAGAGGGCGGAGGAGAGGAGGAGGGAGGAGAGAGAGAGGGAGAGAGAGAGAGCAGAGCAGACAGACAGACAGAAGCAGCGACGTAGTAAAGAGAGAGAACACTAGAGGGCGGAGGGGAGAGAGGGAGAGAGAGAGAGAGGGAGAGAGAGAGACAGAAGCAGAGAGAAGACCAGAGAGAGAGAGAAGAGAGAGAGAGAGCAGAGAGAGAGAGCAAGAAAAGGAACTGGAGAGAGCAGAAGACGAGGAACTGAGACAGACAGACAGACAGACAGACAGATAGACCCACTCTATAAGCAACTTTCACGCTCTTCATGATCTACTTCAGCAAATCTTTATATTCGCCTTCTACTTCTGATTCTTTTTCCTTCTTTCTTTCTATCTTTCTTTCCTTCTTTTCTTTCTATCTTCTTTCCTTCTTTCTTTCTTCTTTCTTTCTTTCTTTCTTTCTTTCTTTCTTGTTTTGTTCCTCTGTGTCTTTCTTTCCTTCCTTCCTTCTTTCTATCTCCCCCCCCCCCCCCCCTCCCCCCTCACCCCCATTACCCTTTCTCGTTCTTGTGTTTAGGTAGAAACAGCAATCATAGGATCGGCTTGAAGCCGTACTCCAATTGTTATTGGGTGTTCTGTTCAATTCAGTTCACGTTGTTTACAGCCCAGCCGACTACGGGGGTCCATATCAGCTCTGTTATTGGATGTTGCAACGTTCTCCCGAAATAGGCACACAGTCAAATACGATTGAAAACAGCCAACGCTTCGTGTTGGGACGGGCCTTGTGGTCGTTGGAATAGGTCAGACTGTTTATTGAGAGGCACACACATTCAATTATCTGGTGTTGGATTCTCTCGTCTAGATTGTGAGGGGGAATAGAATAGAAGGGAGAATGGTGCCCCCCCCCCCCCCCTAACGTCGCAGTGCTTCTAGTTTTTGAATGGACCATTACTTCATGTATGTATGTATGTACGTATATTATATATATATATATATATATGTGTTGTGTTGTGTGTGTGTGTGTGTGTGTGTGTGTGTGTGTGTGTGTGCGGCGCGCGCGCGCGCGGGCGCGCGTATGTATGTATGTGTATGTGCGTGCGTGCGTATATGTGCATGTGTGTGTATGTGGGTGAATGCGTGCGTATATGTGTATGTGTGTGTGTGTATGTGCGTGCGTGTATGTGCGCGCACGCGCGTAGATGTGTATGTATGTATGTGTGTGTGCATGCGCGCGTGCGTGTGTGTGTGCGTCCAAGTCTAGCCGGTATTTCTATGCGTTGAGTCCCTATACCTATGGTTCAATTGCAAGATTTCGAGACAGTACCTATGGACCAACTGCAAGATTTTCAAACAGTACCTATGGTTCACTTGCAAGATTTTCAGACAGTCTCAGACATTTCTCTTTCGCTGATTGTATGCTTTAGTTGTATGGTGCTTGTGAAAAATCGGTTTCCCGCGGTGTCATGCATAGTTTTGGAAAAAGATTGTACAACGTTCTGACAACTGATGGCTTCTGGATAGACTCTGAACTGTTAATTTGTCAGCTTCATTATTGCACTGTCAATACCGCCTCAAACGTGACTTAATTTTCTTTTTTCTAAGACTTAAGATTTTATTCACGTTAAACTCCTGCTGTGGGCTTGTAGAGTTTCAAACAACAGCAAAGTGTAAAATAACTAGTAACAAGTGCATTATCAACACAAAACAATTCCTTGACTGTGTGAAAATATTTTCAACAGCACTGCAACATTTGAAAATTTTACTTAATTTTATCAAACCACAAATTCACTAAACCTAGTGGCCTGTAGATATTTGCTAGATTCTAATACGTCAGGTTGCTGAAGAATTCAATTTTCATTACGTCGTTTACGAGTGAGTATGAACATTGAATTGAAATTCGTTTAAAATGCATTTTTCGGAGGGATGGGGGGGGGGGGGGGGGGAGGAGGTCAAAGTGTCTGATTTTCAAGAGTAAGATAGCTAATGGAAGTCTCTTGATCTGGTTTGACAATAACATTCACTGGCTAAACACTGTGCCTGTTTTTACGTGTTTCTGAAACTTCATTTGAAATGTGAGTTGAGCCATGTTTTTGTGCTTGTTTTTAACAAAATCGCTCCATTTTCTAGAATAACATAGCCTGGGGATAAGTTTTGTCCTGATTTGATGTTGGACTTCACATGCTGCACACAGAGAGAGAGAGAGAGAGAGAGAGAGAGAGAGAGAGAGAGAGAGAGAGAGGATGTGTGTGTGTGTGTGTGTGTGTGTGTGTGTGTGTGTGTGTGTGTGTGTGTGTGTGTGTGTGTGTGTGTGTGTGTGTGGTGGAGTGAGTGTGTGCGCGCGCGCGCGCGCGCGTGCGATTATCTCATCCTTAGTGACCCGTGGGGAGGAGGCGTGAAGAAGCGGTGGGAGGGGGGGTGGGGGTGGGCAGTGGATATGTGGATGGGATGTGGGATGTTCATATGACTTGAAACTGTATCCGCATTGTCATGTTATGTCTAACCCTGGCTTGAACAGTCAAACAACCTTTTTATCACAGCTCATCTTTCCCCTCCCCCAACATCTGCCCCTCACTCCCACCCCTCCCCACACACAGTGGCATAATTCCTTCACCGAGGTCTCTCCCGTCACAGCTTAGTCACGGGCAATGGTGAAACAGCGCAGAGTCGTTACTATCCAGTCGTCTTGAGGCAACCCATCCGAGGAGATACTGCCAGGTCACTTCAGTGGTGTTCAGTGGCGCATGGTCTGATCCCACGTACGTACACAGGGCGCCATCACCTAGTTCTCCCCATCTTTTCGACCATAATGTTGATGTCCAGCAGCCAACATCAGTGAACATTCCCTTCGCCAGTATTGGCGGCCTGAGATTCGAGTTCCTCTCCATGTCCATGCTTATGGGTAAGTTTTGATTCAAAGTCAGCGATATGGACTAACAACAGTAATGGCGACCCCGTTTGAAGGGAGAGAGGTGAACGGAGGGGGGGGGGGGGGGGGGGGGGGGGAGGGAGGACGGAGGGGGACGCTGAATTTGCAACACTGCAAATAGTGTTGGAACAATTTAGTAGTGAGGGAAAACAAGTGCAGGCTAACAATTCTTCCGTCATTATATAAACAACTTGGCAAAGACAGCAAAATAGTGTTGTCAGTAGAAGTTTTACAGTTTTACGTTTACGTTGGATCGGAACAGGCACCGCTGAATACCACCAAAGACAGTCGGCAGCAGTGCAGTGTCTCCTCTGATGGGTTGCCTGAAGACGATTTTTCATCGATTGCTCCCTGTGGATTGCCAGTGGTGGGGTGGCGACGATACAGATCTTGGTGTGGCTGTGTGTCGTCAGGAGCTGAAATGAACGGCGTGGAGTTCATGCCACTGAAGGCACGTGAGGAATAAGAGAAAAAAAAAAGTTGTCGGGATGTTCCAGCACCTCCTTGATAAACCTGACACTGAAATGAAGGCACAGGACACAAAACACTGGATCACAGGCATTCAAAAACAAGGAAAGAATATCGGGTTAGTACGACCACTTCGTTGTTCCTCATTTTATACTCTCTCTCTCTCTCTCTCCCTCTGTGTGTGTGTGTGTGTGTGTGTGTGTGGGTGTGTGTGTGTGACTGTGTGTGTGTGTGAGTGTGT
>CM065718.1:55655110-55657610 GCA_033310375.1 Conus canariensis | reverse complement strand
GTGTCTTTTGGATTTCTTTTCATTCCTATTACGGTGAATTCCAAAAGAACACAATACCTTCATGCTGGACACCTTTCAGTGTCTTTTGGATTTCTTTTCATTCCTATTACGGTGAATTATAAAAGAACACAATACCTTCATACTGGACACCTTTCAGTGTCTTTTGGATTTCTTTTCATTCCTATTACGGTGAATTCCAAAAGAACACAATACCTTCATACTGGACACCTTTCAGTGTCTTTTGGATTTCGTTTCATTCCTATTACGGTGAATTCCAAAAGAACACAATACCTTCATACTGGACACCTTTCAGTGTCTTTTGGATTTCGTTTCATTCCTATTACGGTGAATTCCAAAAGAACACAATACCTTCATACTGGACACCTTTCAGTGTCTTTTGGATTTCGTTTCATTCCTATTACGGTGAATTCCAAAAGAACACAATACCTTCATACTGGACACCTTTCAGTGTCTTTTGGATTTCGTTTCATTCCTATTACGGTGAATTCCAAAAGAACACAATACCTTCATACTGGACACCTTTCAGTGTCTTTTGGATTTCGTTTCATTCCTATTACGGTGAATTCCAAAAGAACACAATACCTTCATACTGGACACCTTTCAGTGTCTTTTGGATTTCGTTTCATTCCTATTACGGTGAATTCCAAAAGAACACAATACCTTCATACTGGACACCTTTCAGTGTCTTTTGGATTTCTTTTCATTCCTATTACGGTGAATTCCAAAGAACACAATACCTTCATACTGGACACCTTTCAGTGTCTTTTGGATTTCTTTTCATTCCTATTACGGTGAATTACAAAGGAACACAATACCTTCATACTGGACACCTTTCAGTGTCTTTTGGATTTCTTTTCATTCCTATTACGGTGAATTCCAAAAGAACACAATACCTTCATACTGGACACCTTTCAGTGTCTTTTGGATTTCTTTTCATTCCTATTACGGTGAATTCCAAAAGAACACAATACCTTCATACTGGACACCTTTCAGTGTCTTTTGGATTTCTTTTCATTCCTATTACGGTGAATTCCAAAAACACAATACCTTCATACTGGACACCTTTCAGTGTCTTTTGGATTTCTTTTCATTCCTATTACGGTGAATTCCAAAGGAACACAATACCTTCATACTGGACACCTTTCAGTGTCTTTTGGATTTCTTTTCATTCCTATTACGGTGAATTCCAAAAGAACACAATACCTTCATACTGGACACCTTTCAGTGTCTTTTGGATTTCTTTTCATTCCTATTACGGTGAATTCCAAAAGAACACAATACCTTCATACTGGACACCTTTCAGTGTCTTTTGGATTTCTTTTCATTCCTATTACGGTGAATTCCAAAAGAACACAATACCTTCATACTGGACACCTTTCAGTGTCTTTTGGATTTCTTTTCATTCCTATTACGGTGAATTCCAAAAGAACACAATACCTTCATACTGGACACCTTTCAGTGTCTTTTGGATTTCTTTTCATTCCTATTACGGTGAATTCCAAAAGAACACAATACCTTCATACTGGACACCTTTCAGTGTCTTTTGGATTTCTTTTCATTCCTATTACGGTGAATTACCAAAGGAACACAATACCTTCATACTGGACACCTTTCAATGTCTTTTGGATTTCTTTTCATTCCTATTACGGTGAATTCCAAAGAACACAATACCTTCATACTGGACACCTTTCAGTGTCTTTTGGATTTCTTTTCATTCCTATTACGGTGAATTACAAAGGAACACAATACCTTCATACTGGACACCTTTCAGTGTCTTTTGGATTTCTTTTCATTCCTATTACGGTGAATTCCAAAAGAACACAATACCTTCATACTGGACACCTTTCAGTGTCTTTTGGATTTCTTTTCATTCCTATTACGGTGAATTCCAAAACACAATACCTTCATACTGGACACCTTTCAGTGTCTTTTGGATTTCTTTTCATTCCTATTACGGTGAATTCCAAAGGAACACAATACCTTCATACTGGACACCTTTCAGTGTCTTTTGGATTTCTTTTCATTCCTATTACGGTGAATTCCAAAGGAACACAATACCTTCATACTGGACACCTTTCAGTGTCTTTTGGATTTCTTTTCATTCCTATTACGGTGAATTCCAAAGGAACACAATACCTTCATACTGGACACCTTTCAGTGTCTTTTGGATTTCTTTTCATTCCTATTACGGTGAATTCCAAAGGAACACAATACCTTCATACTGGACACCTTTCAGTGTCTTTTGGATTTCTTTTCATTCCTATTACGGTGAATTCCAAAGGAACACAATACCTTCATACTGGACACCTTTCAGTGTCTTTTGGATTTCTTTTCATTCCTATTACGGTGAATTCCAAAAGAACACAATACCTTCATACTGGACACCTTTCAGTGTCTTTTGGATTTCTTTTCATTCCTATTACGGTGAATTCCAAAACACAATACCTTCATACTGGACACCTTTCAGTGTCTTTTGGAT
>CM065718.1:55642610-55650110 GCA_033310375.1 Conus canariensis | reverse complement strand
CCAACGTCTTTCATTCTGATTTCCCGTTCACAGTGATACCCTGTTGCTGCCTAGGCACCAGCTAATCCACAGGGACAGTTAATGTCAAGTCGCCGAGTTTCATCCACTTAAGGGATGCGTCTCTGACAGTGTTGCTCAAATTTCCTGTCCAACACTGCAGGTGTCTGTATCTCTCGGGCCTGGCTGACGCCGGGATATATAATTATGAAAGGAAGCGTAGAGTTCTGCCCTGTCATGCAGTCTGAGACCGGAATGGAAATCCGTAGCATCATCTTAATCATCCTCATTCTCATCGATTAGCGTAAAAAGTCTCAAATTCTGTGGCCCTTCATGCCCTGCTCTCATGGTGACCTCAGTTTCGATGTCCTCTCCACGTCTGTGACCTTGGTTTAGTTCCGTCGGGTCACCGGTATCGGCGAGTCTATGGGACCTGTCGCTGGACGGACGTGGTGGCGCCCTCCTGAGAGAGAGCTCACTCACGCCGGCTCCGCGACTAAGCAATCATTGTCGTCAGTAGGGGGCTTAGTAGGTGGTGTCCTGCGTATGTTAGATCAGAACAGGCGCCACTGAACACCACCGAAGTGACTCGGCAGCAGTGCAGTGTCTCCCCCGGTGGGTTGCCTCTTGACGACTTGTCATTGACTACTGCTCCCTGCAGATTGCCGGTGCCGGTTCTGTGGTGGGACTGACCGCGCTGTGGCTGTGGACGGGGTGCCGAAATGAGCGGCGAGGGTGCAATGCCACTGAGGCGGCACAGAAGATGGGACAGCAACAGAAAAAAAAAGTCGCCGACAGGCAACCCGCGAGAGGAGAGGAAACACGACACTGTTGACGGGTGTTTAGTGGTGCCTGTTCCAATCCAACATATACAGGAAACCACCTACTAAGCTTTCTACTGACGACAATAATCGCTTCGTCACGGAGTCAGCGGCAGTTAGCGTCCAATTCCAGGGGGCGCCACCTCGTCCGTCCAACGACAGTCCCCATGAACTTGCCGATACCGGTGAGCTTCACCTGAACTCACCAAGGACGTAGACCTGGAGAGGAAATCCAATCTGAGGTCACAATGAGAGCAGGGCATGAAGGGCCACAGGCCTTGGGACTTTTTCTTTCTTTAATGCAGATCGACGAGGATATGGATGATGAAGATGATACATAGCCGTTGCTTTCTGCACTGAGGCTAGCCTATATCACAACAGTATCATTTATTTGTACTCATCGTCATATATAAGGTAATTTGGTTCTAGATGTGTGTGTGTGTGTGTGTGTGTGTGTGTGTGTGTGTGTGTGTGTGTGTGTGTGTGTGTGTGTGTGTGCAATTTATGTCCTTTTCGAGTTGCCCTGCTCTTGACGGACGAACACAGGATTGTGTTAAAAAAAAAGCTTGCGTATATTTATACAGGGCCTTCAAATGACTTATTATTTTACTTAGGGTTTTCAAAGATTATGCCAAGTTACAATCTATTGCTCGCTCAAGTGATTGTGTCATGCAAAATGTGTCATGCTCGACTATCAGTGTAATATAATATTGTTGTTCAAGAAATAGCTTTGAGTTTAAATTGTTACAGAATTGTACCATCTTCAAAAGGCACCATAGCCCAGATACCGAATCTCTCTCTCTCTCTCTCTCTCTCTCTCTCTCTCTCTCTCTCTCTCTCTCTGTTATTCTGTCTGCTAGTTTGTCTATCGGAATCTCTCTCTCTCTCACTCAGTTTCTCACTAATTTATCTGTGTCCGTATTCTCTCTTCTCTCTCTCTCTCTCTCTCTCTCTCTCTCTCTCTCTCTCTCTCTCTCTCCCCTCTCTCTGCGTTCATCACTTCAGTTCCAGGGTTTTTTGTGTTAAAAATGGATTAGCGTCTAAACAATACACATGATAGATCGATCTATAGATAGGAAAATAAGCAGATAGATAGCTAAACAGAGATACACACAGACAGACAGACAGATATGAAAATAAGCACATAGACTGACTGACAGACAGACAGACAGACAGACAGACAGACAGACAGACAGACAGACAGGTAGATAGTCAAAAGTTATGCGAAGAGAAATTAAACGATAAACCTTGATCAAGATTGCCTACGCCCATCCCTTTCCCAAGTGAAGCAATTACAGGCACGTGAAGGTCCTTTGTTCTCTATGTCTGTTGCATAATTTCGTACTTATCTATATGTTTATTCGTGTATGGCCTTTCACTCAATAACATATGGATTGTGCACATTTGAGTGGTAATCAATTCCTTTCATTCAATGGAAAAATGAAATGCATCATACAATTGAACACTGTCTTCCAGACAGCCAGAGCAGTGTATTACTAAACTTACCAGACATTACGGAAATAATAGTAAATGAAATAATTGGCGTATTCTGTCTTTCTTTCATTCTGCGTTCAACACCGAAAAACAAAATGACTTGCCACTTCTAGTTTTGAGGAGAGGGGAGTGGGGGGGGGGGGGGGGGGGGTATTTATGCAAATGATGTTGTAAACGAGGCTGGCAGATTCTTGCGTTCAATGGCAAAAACTGTGTGGCTTGCCTTTTCTAGTTTTGAGAGGGAAAAAAAAAGCAGTTATGCAAATGATGTTGAAAACGAGGCTGGACATTTTTTTTCTTACTTCCGCCACAGGGGTCAATTTTTACCCGCTTCTGTCTGGTTTTGTTTATTTGTTTGTTTGTCCATTAAAAAGATAACTAAAAATCACAGAGTTTAACCAAATTCTGTGACAAGATAGAAAATAGTTCAGGAACAAAGCTATCAAATGTTTATAGGGATAGCTGCTTCTCTTTCCCTCTTCGCTCCTCTTTTTCTATCCCTCACCTGATATGATTACGTAAAAAGGCCTAACGCATGACGCGTGCAGGAGTAGTATGGCGTCTCAAACGAGTCAGAAGAAAAGGTAATAAGGAAAAGAACAAAAATAGGGAGAGACAGAAGCAACAGCGTGGGAAGGCATGGAGGAGGTTGGGGAAGGTGAATGGTGGGGAGAAAAGGGTGTGTGTGTGTGTGAAGGGTGTGTATGAGTTGGGGGGAAGAGGTGATTAAGTAGTAGGAGTAGTGTGTGGTGTCTGGGATGGGTGAAAACAATGGGCAATTGGGAAAAAAGCATGCAGATGTAAATAGCGGAAAGAATAAAGGTGATGGTGGGGAGGAGGCGAGGTGGGAAAGAAAGGAAGGAAGTGGGCGTGGAAGTGTTTAAGAAGGAGAAGGAGGGAATTAGCGAGGGAAAATGGAGAGAGGAGGCGGGGGGGGGGGGGGGGAGAGAGAGACGGGGCAATGGTGGAGGTGATTGACACATCAGAAGCGCTGATGACTTCCATGCGTTCTTAAACCTCGTGAAAAGTATTGAAGCTGACCTCAAATCCGCTTCAAAAATGTAAAAAAAAAAAAAAAGAAAGAAAGAAAGAAAAAACACACTTTTTGTTACGTCTTTTAAGTCAGTTACAATCTCCGACCACGCATCTGAATTTGATTCACGCCTCATAGCTCCCAACATCCCAACACCCAGATCCTTGCCTCCCTATCGGGAGCAAGTTGAAAGCATTGGATGAATCCTGTAACCTCTCCTACACACAATAACACGCACATTACAAAAATGGACGAATCCTGCAGCCTCCTATATATAATAACACGCATATATAAAAATTGGATGAATCCTGCAGCCTCCTATAGACAATGATACGCATATATAAAAATTGGATGAATCCTGCAGCCTCCTATACACAATAACACGCAAATATATATATATATATATATATATATATATATATATATATATAAGGACGAATCCTGCAGCCTCCTATAGACAATGATACGCATATATAAAAAATTAGATGAATCCTGCAGCCTCCTATATACAAAAACACGCATATATAAAAACAATTGGACAGATCCTGCAGCCTCCTATATATACAAAAACACGCATATATGAAAACTGGATGAATCCTGCAGCCTTCTATATACAATAACACGCATAAAATTATGTAAAAGAGAGATAAAAAAAAAAGAAGAAAACAACAACAACAACAACAACAACAACAACAACACAACAACAACCCAAAGAGAAAGGTCTCAAACGATCTGGAGTCTGATTCGGGTTCTTTCCGTCGAAACTCCATTCATCTTTCCTATAAACAAGGGCTGTCTTGAAGGGACAGAGATCGATAGGAACATATGTGCGACTTCTGCTCACAAACATCCTTTTTCTGTCCCCTTGCTCCAAAACAATTCCGTTCTCTGGCCTGCGGCCGTGTTTTTCTTTTTTTGTTTTTGTTTTTTTTCCCCCGCCTTCTTTGTCTTTGTTATGAAAAAAAAAAAACAACTTTACAACATAGTAACTATTTGCCTCCGCGAGAAAATTAGCATGATAGTTGCCCTCCCCCCCCCCCCCCCCAGCCAAAAAATAATTATAATAAAAATAAGTAAATAAAGCCAGAACTAGTTCTAAAATGTTCGCTTCACACACACACACACACACACACACACACACACACACACACATACACACACCGCTCTTTGGCTTTGGCGTTCTTTCTCTCCAAGGAACCTTATTTTGTATTAAAACAAATCTATCGCTTTTTTTTTTTTCTTTTATCATTTATCTGTATGCTTTTTCCCTCATATTTTTTGCTTCGTTTCAGTTTTCTCGTCAACCGTTCAGTGTTGTTTCCTTTAACCCACTTATTAAGTAAGGTTCAATGATTAAGCCATTAATCAATTCCCTAGAGCCCCCCCCCCCCCCCCCCCCAACACGGCGGTAATGGAGTCACCCTGAGCCTTATTAGCTGGCTGCCAGGTGTGTGTGTGTGTGTGTGGGGGGGGGGGGCAAGGTGGGAGACAAAGGGGATTCCATAATTAGCTGAACTGGCAGCTTGATAGGAAAGATGCTGATAGACTATAATGCGCTTATTGTCGTGAGTGACCGATTTATTTGTGAGGCAGTCGCTCGCTAACTACCCACTGCCAGCGGCAGTATTGTTACTACTTGGTCCACTTGTGCGTATTTATCTGAAGTGTACAACTGGAGAAGGGACGGGGTGGGGGTGGGGGGTGGCAGTGCAGTGGTTGGTTGGTGTTGATGGGGAAAAGGGAAGGAGGTGGGAAGGGGGGGGGGGGCGGGGGAGAGGGGAGGAGGGGGGAGAAGAGTTATGTTTAGGTGGTGGTGTGGTGTGGTGGTGTGTGTGTGTGTGTGTGTGTGTGTGTGTGTGTGTGTGTGTGTGTGTGTGTGTGTGATTTTATTTAAAATCTATTCTTTTCATCGTGTCGATGACTTTAGACTCTAGCATCTAAAACAGCAAAATTTCCTGAATTGTTTAAGGTCATTAAAAAAAAAAAATTAAAAACGGGAAGAAAAGAAAAGATTAAGAGAGAGGAGAGAGAGAGAGAGAGAGAGAGAGAGAGAGAGAGAGTTACAAGAAACGAGTGAGTGAGTGAGTGAGTGTGTGTGTGTGTGTGTGTGTGTGTGGAGTGAGAGAGAGAGAGAGAGAGAGAGAAGTGTGTGTGTGTGTGTGCGTGTGTGTGTGTGTGTGTGGTGTGTGTGTGTGTGGTGCGTGGTGTGTGTTTGTGTGTGCGTATGTGCTTGCGTACGTGTGAGCGTGCGCACTTGAGTGCGTGCGTGCGTTGTATTTGTTTGTGTATATGTGTGTGTATGCGTGCGCCTGCGGACACACACACTGCACACACACCACACACACACACACACACACACACACAAACATTGTATTCATTTGTCAATATTTTTCACTTGCGTGTACGGAAATGCTACTGTAAAAATAGTAATAGTTGTAATAAGGGTGTACAGGTATTTTTGTGTGATGTGCATACCAGATATTTTGACTGCAATAAATTCCACACTGTGATGTGCATACACATAAACTTATATTTTGCTTGTAGTTTCAGCTCACTGAAATGTATCAGTTGGACATTTACTTGTCCTAATTTCAATATTTGTGACACGATAGGACAAAAATTTCATATGGTGATAATTTGGATAAAAGCAACATCTATACATATATATTTTACTTGCAACAATTTCATTTTTGTACGTGCAAATACAGATATTTAAGAAGCAATGGATGTATACTGTAGACAAACGACAAGTCAAGCAACAAATTCGATTGTCATAACGTTCGACAATTTCAGTACAAGAAAAACAAATTCAGCACAAGAAAAGGAGGGGGGGGGGGGGGGGGGGGGGGGGAGGAGGGGGGGGAGATGAGAGAGAGAGGGAGAGTGAATTTTTCAACACGCAAAACTGACTACAATGAGACGTTAGATTTTACTCCTATACATGCGAATCACGCTGATCTGTCTGCTTGTTAGACAGCTGTTCACATTTGAGGATAAAATCCAGGAAAATCAGGGAGTTGTACCCTTTTCTATACGAGTTCAGCTCATCGGCCATTATGGCGACGGTTGCAAACATGGCACGTGCAAGGCGTGTCTAGTGTCAACACTGCTCATGCTCTAATTAGCATGTAATGCAATACCAGAGCCAGTGAATGCCTGCAAGAACACGCGCTGTTTGTGATCCTTCACATTAGATTGGTGTTGTGCATGAGGTGTGTACGACAGTATTTTTTTTCTGATATGTTTTACATATGTTCCGTATTTACACTGATATTTTATTTACAATTATTTTATTTTATTTTTTTTTTTGTATATTAACATGAAGAAATTTTGTTTGAAAATGACTTTAATATACTTGACGTATGTGTATGAATGTTTTACGCATTACAGTTGCGTTACGACGGTTATTTTATTTCTAATAACTTCGATGCGTGTAATGCCCATTCATGAATAGTCTACTTGTAACAGTTTTAATTGTGTGTGTGTGTTGTTTGTGTGTGTGTGTGTGTTGTTGTATGGGACATTTCATTTGTAAAAAAAAAAAAAAAAAAAAAAAACACACACAGACAGAAAGAAAAAAAGAACAGAAAAAACCCACTTGCTGTGTACAAGCACAGACATTCTTCTTGTAATGATTATAAACTCAAGAACCAGAGCAGAAAACAGAACAGAACGCGCACAAGGAATTATTGTGTTTCAGTTTCAGTGTCATTTTATAACCCGGCCACCACAAGGAGCCTTTTCTGGGCTTCCAACACACAGAAGTAACATTTTTATCACGAAGAAAACCAACGAACAAAACCCCCAACATTCATGCAAATACATAACTAGGCACACTGGTTATCAATAGTCATGTAAAAACGTAACTATGCACACTGGTTATGAATATTGTGTATAACTATTGCTATCTTACAATCGCAGACAACTAAACTGTTTTAAGCAAGTCGTCCCGCTTGAATTTTCATCCCCAAAATGACAAATATGTTAAGATTCTCTCTCTCTCTCTCTCTCTCTCTCTCTCTCTCTCTCTCTCTCTCCTATATATATATATATTATATATATATATAAAGAATTTTGGGGGGAAAACACAACCCCCAACATACATTCAATGCGGAACGGACATTTTTTTTTCTATATCTCCTTGTCTTTATTTCA
>CM065718.1:55632610-55637610 GCA_033310375.1 Conus canariensis | reverse complement strand
ATCATACCAAGGACACCATCCACTGATCCTTCACATCAGGACAATCATACTTTAGCCGCGGATATAAAATGACCGAGCCATATCTCTTCCCCTACGAAGAAGAGACAGCCTCCATGAACCCCCAACAACATTCTCTAAGAATCTATATACGTGGAACAGTTTGACACATGATTCCCACAGGGGGCATTGCGGGAGGAACATTAATACTGAGGTCACCACGGTAGCAAGGGAGGTAAGGAGACCGCTTCGTTTTGGTTCGCCAGACGAGTAAGCTGGTAGATTATTTACCTCGAAGTGTCCCTGTCTGGGACTGCAAGCAATGACAATAACAATGATAATGATTCTTGATTTCACAAGAGCAGAAGGACTGGATTGGTTCACCATTTTTTTCATATTTGCTGTTACTAATCTACTTAACTGGCACCAAACGTTGCTACGCACACATCAAGGCCTGTCTTTGGGGCACTCAGTCGGCTGCAGTTTGTGGCAGAGGAAAGAGTGCAGCAGGAGCCCCGCTTTCTCTCCTTAGGATGTACAGTGATGATAATCACGATGACGCTGAAGAGGACCACGGGGTCTGTAACCTGTCAGTGCTACACTGAACTCCACGCTTCCTTTTCTCACATACCTCGACGTCCAACAGGCCCGAGAAACACAACCGCCTGCTGTCATTGTGAGGAATACCCTTCTTCTTCCTCTCTCTGTCTCTGTCTGTCTCTCTGTCCGTCCGTCGTCCGTCTGTCTGTCTGTCCGTCTATCTCCCTCCCTCTCTCTCTCGTCCTCTCTCTCCTCTTTTCCTCTCTATTTATATATATATATATATATAGAAGAGAGAGAGAGAGAGAAGAGAGAGAGAGAGAGAGAGAGAGAGAGAGAGAGAGAGAGAAGGTGGGGTGGGGGACACTGACAGTGACACAGTTTCATCCCTATGAGTTGAGAATCTATCACCCCACAGGGAAATCGAAAGACAAATGACTGTGTGTGAGTGAGCGGGGCGGGGATCTTTGTTTTTGTTTCGTTTTGGTTTTCATTGCGTGAGAGTGTGGTTGGAGAATGAGGATGGGGAGGGGGCTTAGATGGAAAGACTGGAACCCCACAGTCGAATTTCATTCACTTAATGGATGAGTCTCTGACTGTTCTTCAACTTCCCTGGCCAACTCTGCAGGTGTCAGTATCTCTCGGGCCTGGATGACGCCGTGTATATCATGTGAAGAAGCGTAGAATGCTACCCTATCGTGTAGTCTCCGACCAGAACGAAACGCTAGGCATCGTATTTATCATCCTGACCCCTTTGATCGCCAGAAGTAAATCTCAAATTCTGTGATCTTCATATCCTGGTCTCGTGGCGACTTTACTTTCGATTTCCTCTCCACGCTGATGCCCCGAGAGATCGTGTTACGATTGTCGGAGCACGAGTCGGCATTTTCGTGTGAACTATCGTTCTATGGATGCCGTGGCTCCCTGTAGAGGGAACGCTCAAGCAAGTTATCTGCAAGACTGAGCCACAGTCGTCAATTTGGGGAACTTGGTAGATGTCCTTTACATATCGGATCAGAACAGACCCTACAGAATACCACCTATGTGATCGGCAGCAGTGCAGTGTCTCCTCTTACCAGTTACCTCCTGATAACTTGATAGTGTTCGCTCCCTGTATGGGGGAGGGGGGGGGGTGGGGGGGAGGTGTTCGTGGGCGTAATAAGAGGCGCCGAGTGTTGCCACTCAATGGGCAAGGAAAATACGTTAGACCCTCTCCCCCAACAACGCCACCAGAGAAGCAACACGCTGTCACTCAGTTTTTCTGTCATTCTTTTGATTTTTCACTGATGTATGTATGTATACATGCGTCATCTATACCAACGGCTACACTGACCTACGCTTTCGTAAGTCGAAGATGGGATTTTATGCGTGTGTACAAGATGTTATGTCTGCGTTCACATGTTCGCTCGATCTCACTCGAAGGATTTTTCGGGAAACGAACTCAGAACCAATATCACCATCGAAAGAAAACTGAAACATGTACTGAAACGGTCTAGCAGAGATTCGAACCTGTAATCCCAGGATTACAACGATCACGAGTCCGGCACTCTACGCTGTGACCTATACGGGCCTCTATATATAGTGCTTTTGTTTATGGTCTCTCTGGAATGGAGGATACTACTGAAATATTAGAATGTAACGAATACACCGTGTACATGTGTAGGTTTATTCTACCCATAAGATGACATGTCACCTTTCTGCTCATTTTTTTTTCTACGTGTTGCATGCAAAAGACAGTTGTAAATTTATAGTTTTTGTCTGCAAAAACATAATATTTGTACGTTCTTTGTCTTTTCCTGAGTGTATCATGCTTTCACACTTTTCGCGCGTTCACAGTTTCGTTCGAGCTTTGTTTGTTACAGGCTTGAAAAACTCTAACTACTTCACCGCAAGGTAGAATATCAGATTCCCAGTCACTTTTCTGTTCATCCATTTGATCAGTTGCAAGCGTATAGAACTGTACGTACTGCTCCGAATGATGTAACTGAACATTTACACTATTTTCTTTTACTCCTCCGTGGTGTATCTGAAGATTTACACTATTTTCTTTTACTCCTCCGTGATGTATCTGAAAATTTACACTATTTTCTTTTACTCCTCCGTGATGTATCTGAAAATCTTACACCGTTTTCTTTTACTCCTCCGTGATGTATCTGAAAATTTACACTATTTTCTTTTACTCCTCTGTCATGAAACTTGAAAAATTACACGATTTTCTTTTACTCCTCCGTGATACCGACGAATGTCAGTTGTCAAAGCTAAGAAAAAAAATATGTATTCACCCATAAGTTAGACCATATTATATCCCAGGCATTTCATCTCCATGGTTCATGCAACTGTCTGTTGTAAGCTCCTCGATCTTCCTAATCCTGTGTTGATCTCCGTTTGGGAGGCAACTCCATTGTGAAGCGGGGTGCCCAGAAATGCTATTTCTGGAAGTACCTGCTCATTAACAGACCTCAGGGAGGACCAATCAGATGATCGTAACGGTCCTCGGTGAAAGGTGGATGGGTGGGTGGGTGGGTGGGCTGGTGGGAGGACTGGTCGAAGGGAAGAAGAAGGATGTAAGAAGGATGTAGGCGGATGGGTTGAGGGGGGGTTGGGGGGGGGGGGGAATGGGGGTGGAGGGTGGAGAGGAAGGAATCCGAACCAACACAGTTCCCATTCGTCATTGGTCAATGATAGCACATTCACCTATCTGCTGGGGTCAGAGAAGAAGAACAAGGAGTGAAGGGGAGAAGGAATTTGCGCCTGTTGCTTTTGCAGGTACCGAGGCCCTGATAAAGTTTGCACAGCTGAAAAGTCTCAACATAATATACAGTGTTGCTGATCTTCATTCTATCCATAGCACATGACTACGGGGACACAGCAGGAACGAATTGTTCTTAGACTTTTAGCTCCATTATCGCCCAGCCGATTATGCACGACCATCTCGGGGCTGGAACCACGTAAAAATAGGCAATCCTTTAAAAAAACAAATCACCCCCGCACCTCCCCCCCCCCCCAACAAAACAAACAAACAAACAAAAAAAAACAACAGAAAACGTCTAGAAGAATTATGTGAAGGCACCATAAAGGCAGATAAAAAAACCAAAAAAAACCTCCCCTTCCCATCACAATTGAGGACAGTAGTTCAGAAAGCAAAGAAAAAAAAATGTGACTCGAGGCGGATAGCAGAAATGGGATGACTACCAACACACCATTTCCATAAAGTGGGGATACAATTTTTTTTTTCCACCGAAAGGTCTCCAAGTATTCTTAAGCGGCTCGCAGACGTAGGAAACATTGATCATGTTGAGCCAGTGTTCAGACACACCACACTCCGCAGACGCTGGCAACCAACCACACGCAAGACGCACTACTGGGACATTCGCATACTTGACCTTTCACCTTGATTTATGTGCGCGCACTCTGCACGAATGCTACCGTTCAAACGAAGAAACTGAAGTCATTACGAGATCAGTAGAGAATAAAACTTGGGGCAACAGTCGGATGTTAGCAGTAAGACAATATTGCTTTAATACTAACGTAGTATTCAACCCAGCTGACATATGTTTACCGTTACTGATCGTCACTGTACGGGAGAAGCCTATTCAAACATCGTTTCACACATGCTCGCACTTGACAAAGCGTGTATTTCCACATTCAGCAGATTTTAGGCAGTACCATGCGCTTCTTCTTTGTGCGTGCGATTCAGTCTTTTCACTTCTCTGCTTGTTTGAACTAATGAATACCATGTGTGATCGAATTTATAACTGAATCGACGTCAGTGAACCAATCGCCATCTCGAAAGAGGAAATACGTTTCCCCAAGGGTATATACCTACTTCTGATCAGGGAAAGCGATTTTGATTGGACAATTGCAAGCAATGCTTATAAGGAAGGATAACCCGAATAGGACACATTTTCTAATCTGCCAACTATCCGCTGCCAATATAACGGGCAGGTGCCCGTAAATGCTTGAAACCGTGTTGTTCAGCCCGTCAAGCGCCGAAATTTGATACGTGTGTGGGATTCATTCTTGACAGATGAGCGGCCACATAGGAGGTGGAAAGAGTGGACGACAAACAAGAAAGAGAAGCGGGGACACAGGAAGCCGTGCATGTTAAGTCATGCCAGAGTAATCATTTGTCAGGTTAATTGTATCCACGATTTGTTGATGCACAGGATATGGACCAGCGCCTAAATCAGAAAACATGTAGACAAAGAGGATGAGAAGACAACGATACCCCCGAAGGTGCAGGTCGGACCCAGAGAAGTGCTGTCCTCAACCGTCGAACAAACCAGCTGGGAGCAATCCTGCACCACTCTTGGAAGCCCGCGATGTGTTCGTCACATAGGGTGCATGCAAGCACGCACAAGGCATTCCAAGAGAGAAAGAGGACGAGGAGTCTGCTCTAATCTACCCTGTGGCGCGTTGTGTTAGGTGGGTGAGAATTACGATCGTTTGGGGCACAAATCATA
>CM065718.1:55620110-55627610 GCA_033310375.1 Conus canariensis | reverse complement strand
CAAACACACACGCGCGTTCGAGCACACACACACACGCGCGCGCGCGCGAGCGCGCGCGCGTTTTGCATATTTTTTACTTGCGAGTCGGGCTCACGCAACCGCACTCACACACACATACACATACACACACACAGACATACACACACGCGCGCGCTTTGCTTACATACTTTCTGGACAATCGTGCGCGCGCGCGCACACACACACACACGTTTTGCACAGTTACTTTCTGAAGAATCGCGCACGCGCGCGCACACACACACGCACGCACACACACACACACACACACACACACACACACACACACACACACACACACATACACACGTTTTGCATACTTATTTTCGGGTGAGTCGGGCTCGCACGCGCGCTAAACACACACACACACACACACACACACACACACACACACGTTTTGCATACTTACTTTCTGGAGAAAAAGCGCGCGTGCACACACACACACACACACACACACACACCGCGCACGCGCGCGCGCGCGCAGACACACACACACACACGCGCGCGCGCGCACACACACACACATTTTTTTTTTCATACTTACTTTCTGGCGAGTCGGACCCCGGCACGAATGGCTACATGCCTTCGCCTGCTGGTCTGCCCCTCGCTGCCGACACCACCTCAGTGCCACACCACTCGGCACCATCCGTTGACACAGCGCCGCAAAGCCACCACGACACTCACACAGTCACACAGCCACAGGAGAGAAGCAACCAAACTGAAGGTGAAAGGTCAGCACCGACGCACGTGCCTCCAAACCACCATCACCACCACACTTTTTTTTTTCTTTCTTTCTTCACCCCCCACGCCTCCGGTGGATTATTGACACCCCCTTTCCTCACGGGTAATCCTCCACGCCGTAATCCAGCCTGCAAACATCACCTGTCTTCACGACTCCCGATACTCCACGATGTGGTCAGCACCACAGAAGTATGGGAGAAAAAACAAACAAACAAACAAACAAAACAAACAAACAAACAAACAAGGTAACAAACGCACGAACGAACAAACACACACCAACGCGCCGAACACGAAACCCAAAACCTTGGTCACAAAAAAAAAAAAAAAAAATCACTGAGGTGTCCACGAAAATGGGGCAGGCGGCACACTTTCTCTCCCTCCTCCTCTCTCTCTCTCTGAGGCGGTTTAGGCAACCACGCTACTACTACCACGAAAACCACGCTTTCTTCCCCGAGTCCGGCTCCAGCTCTCCGTCGCTCCCACCCAACACGAACGAGCACGCGCACACCCTCACTCTCTAACAGCAGAGAGGCTGGCGCCGAGTCTACCACCACCACCGCCACCACCACCACCACAGCAGCACCACCACTACGCACGGGCACTGCTAGACGTGAGGATCATCACCCCCCGACGAGCCTCGGTGAAGTAAAGAGGGAAACGGCAGTCTTCATGTGGTTGGAGGCGTCTCTGCCGTGACACAATCGAAAACCGAAAGCTTAGCTAGTTGACGACCTGACACATTGCGCTCGCTGACTAGAATCTGGTTTGGCGGTGTGTGGAGCGAAAGAGCAGTGACAGACGAGCCTGGTGGCTTCCTTTGACGTAATACTTACATGCATGCAGCACGAGCACGTGCCACTCGTTCCGTGCCGTCCCGCTCGTGACTGTCGTCGTAGTGGATCGGGGAGGATAAGGAGATAGGGGTGTGGGGGTGGGCGGTGGCGTGTTGGGTGTTTGCTGGGTGGGAGGGAGGGGATGGGCTGGGCCGGAGAATGGGGACACACAGCGGAGAAAAGTTTTGGGGTCGGGATTTCGCTTTCTCCTTTCTTGCCGATGGAAGAGTGTGTAGACTTTTTTTTTCTCGTGTGAACAATGTATGCTTCAGCTGCTGCTGCTGCTGCTGCTGCTGCTACTACTACTACTTTTACGACGATTAAGAAGAAGAAGAAGCAGAAACCGTCATAATCTTTATGTCAATCAAAAAAGTATCAGATAAATAAGTACACAGATAAGTAACCCAATATGAAACTTACACTGTCTCTGTACCATTTGTCTGTCTGTCTGTCTATCACAAACACACGCACGCATGCGCGCGCACACACACCCACACACACATACACACACACATGCACGCACGCACCATACAGGCACACGTACACACACACACACACAAACACACACACATACACACACACACACACACACACACACACACACACACACACACACACACACACACACACACACACACACACAATTTAAATAATCCCAAAACTGCGAAATATGCATTCCTTTTGATACTAACACATTCAAAATGACACAACGAAGTTCAGATTTAGTACGTTGGATACAGAGTGCACTGTCAGCAGCATAATGTTGATTTCTGACGGCAGTTTGATATGTCCACCACGCAAAATGACAAACAATGACAAGATACACTGTCCTTATTGCTCTTCTGCCCTACTCCGAGTGACCTTCATTTTCATTTAAGTTCTACACAAATCCATGTTAGTTTCGTTTGACCCTACTAATGGCAAATCAAAATCAAACTATTATGAGGACTTTGTGCATATATTTGCATAGAGTTTTGAACAGAAAAGCAGCTGCTATTTAATACATATACTGATACGCCGATATTACATATAGAGTAAGCTAGTTGAGGATGAAGTCAATATCTGAGTCAGAAGATTGTGCGTCATGCATTTGTGTACTATTTTGTTGTTTTTATTATACTTACCATGCAATGTTTTGAATGTAACCCCTACCCCCCCCCCCCCCCCCCCCGTCCCCTTTCAGAAGGGGCAGTGGGTCATCCTGGATAAATGTATTTTTTTTCATTCTCTGTCTGTGTGTCTCTGTGTCTGTGTCTGTCTGTCTGTCTGTCTGTCTGTCTCTCTCTCTCTCTCTCTCTCTCTCTCTCTCTCTCTCTCTCTCTCTCTCAAACTGGAAGCATAATGACATTTGTTCCACTGAGCATTCATTCCATAACGCATGAACGTAATGTCCTTCAATATTGGCATGGATGCCACAAGTCAGTGTTTGCAACAAATAATTATTACTATGGATGGACATTTGGGGGTAATGTATATGCTTGTTGTCGCGTTCTGAGAACATTGACTTTCGTTAAGTTGAGTCTCTCTCTTTCTGTCCACATACTCAATATGTAATTATGACAACGATGACGAAACACATGCTTGACATTCGTAGTCTGCTGTCAACGAGCTCAAACGATATCATAATCCCCGAAAATATTATGTATATTCGTGCCTGTTCCTTGCGAATTTTCTATTGCTGATACAACGACAGAATGGTGCTAGGCTGGCGTATATGTCTGTGTGTTTGTGTAAGGGTTTGCGGAAACATGGAACTATTCGTAAGGAATCAAACGACCTGTATCGATCCATTGTACTTATGACATGACTGTGTGAAAAGGAGAACAGTCTGCCGCTAATTGTCATGTACTCTGTTCTTCTCTCAGTTGTAGGAGAGCGTTTGTCGATGCATTAACTTGTGCCTGAATGAGCGGCCGTTTTCGTTTACATGTACTCTCTTTCTCTACAGAGAGAGAGAGAGAGAGAGAGAGAGAGAGAGAGAGAGAGAGAGAGAGAGAGAGAGAGAGAGAGAGAGAGCGTGTGTGTGTGTGTGTGTGTGTGTGTGTGTGTGTGTGTGTGTGTGTGTGTGTGTGTGTGTGTGTTCAGATGACGATTTCCGATGGTCCAAGAATCAATCTGCAGTCTATGATGGGCGATAGCATAATATAAGTAGGTCCAGTGTTGTTGCTGCTGATGTTGTTATTGTTGTTGTTCTTGTTGTTAATGTTCTTGTTCTAGCGCTGGTGGTATAGTGTGTGCGCGCGCGTGTGTGTAGTAGTAGTAGTAGTAGTAGTAGTAGTAGTAGTAGTAGTAGTAGTAGTAGTAGTAGTAGCACTTCAGTTTTACGTCTGTGATATTAGACGAACACACACACACACACACACACACACACACACACACACACACACACACACACACACACACACACACAGAGAGACAGAGACAGAGACAGAGACAGAGACAGAGACAGAGAGACAGAGAGACAGAGATGCATAAATGTCTGTGACTATGCAAGCGTATGCATAATGTGGTTATCTAAGTGTATATAAATGTCCCTCTTTACATCCCTACAACATACCTGCAAATCATCTTACAGTAAATGCTTAACTGAACTACAAATAAAAGAAAAAAAACAACAACATTAAAGGCAACATTTAAATCTGAAAAGACATCACTCAAAGACACGCCTGATAATGGTGGTAAATGAGCTTGAAGAGGTAAACAGTCAAACAGCAGATGCCTGCTGGTTATTCTTCGTTCTTCCACAAATACATTTTGCTTCGTTTATATATTTAGTTTTTAAGGCATCAAGTTTGAATTTAGAAAATACTGAAATGAAATTCCTGTATTGGTACATATTTATCACTTGTAAATGAAGAATGCTCTTTACATGTTCATAATTGATTAGATGAGTATTTCAATCAGCCATATCAAGCAACGTATTTTTGTAGTATTTTCTGAATCGGCACCAGACGTTTTGCTTTAATAATTGATTGACTTCAGGTAAAGAAAAGGATATATTCAATACTGTGGCGCACTGTTCATTTCTGGCTCCTTTCTTAGCGCATCTATCAGCGAGCTCATTACCCCAAATACCACAATGCGATGGAATCCAACAGAGAATGACATCAGTTCCTTTACATATCAAAACATGAATAAGATGGTATATTTCATTTACAAGAAAGTTGTTCGAAATGGTATTTGGAAATGTTATGGATTGCAGAACAGACATAGAATCCACACAGATAACGACTTTAAATATTGGTTGTGGCAAGTCAATTAAATATGACAACGCCAAAATAACAGCTATCATTTCAGCGACAAATATTGATCTGCCTTTTCCGATGGAATATATCTTTTCAACCTTTTGTGATGGTATAACACAAGCAGAACCTGACTGATTATTAGACAATTCTGAACCATCTGTGTAAACTTTAAGATGTTGAGGATATTTCTCTTGTATATGCATCTTTACTGAATATGATAAAATATTTGGTTGATCAGTTTTGCTCACATCAGTGTGGTCAAGATCAAAATGTGCCCTGTTTCTTTCCCAAGCTGGAGGAGAAATCAAGGCCACCTTCGCTAATGTTTCAGAACTGACTGTTTACTCTTTCAAAGGATTTTCTGAACAAGAACCAATGGTAGAATATGACAAAATGGTCTGAGCTCTTTTTGGATAATGAGGTTCAGGTTTTATAGCAACAGATAATGTTGTTGAAGAAGTTAATATGTTCATTGAAAATGAACAGTTTCCGCGACTAAGTGAAGAAGATGCAACCAAATGTGAAGGCATAATCACTTTAAACGAAACTACTAATGCATTAAAGAAGTTAAAAAATGGTTCAGCTCCAGGATGTGACGGCATAACAATAGAGTTCTTAAAATTCTTCTGGGGAAACTAGGCAATATGATTACTAATTCATTTGCAGAATCTTTTCAGAAAGGGGAGCTATCATATACACAAAAAAGAGGAATAATAACGCTGTTACATATAGGAAAGGATTTAGAAAGAGATAAATTAACAAACTGGCGACCCATAACACTTACTAATTGTGATTATAAGATATTAGCAAAAGTATTAGCAGAAAGACTTTGTAATGTAATACATAAGATAGTTAGTGAAGATCAGGCGGGATACATTAGAGGGAGAAATATTTCAACAATAATAAGATCTATTGACGATGCGATTAACTACCTTAACATAACTAAAAAAGCAGGGTATCTTCTAGCAATTGACTATTCCAAAGCATTTGACTCTATATCAAAAACATTTTTGTATCAGGCATTGGAAGTCTTTGGATTCGGAGCAGACTTTAGAAAATGGGTGTATGTCTTAAACAATGGGACCGTTAGCTCTATTAGTAATGGAGGATGGATTTCTGAGCCATTTGATGTGTTATGTGGCATTCGACAAGGATGCCCCTTTTCCCCACTGGCTTTTGTATTAGCAGTGGAACTTCTCGCTATCAAAATAAGAAATAGCAGTATAGAAGAAATAAAGTTACCTATGACATCTCAGACTGATCCAATGTACTTGAAAATAAAACAGTTTGCTGATGACACGACTCTGTTTTTGAAACATGCGCAAGATATGCATACATCGGTTGAAATACTTGCCAGGTTTGAAAGATTTTCTGGGCTTAAAATGAATACACAAAAAACAAAAGCTTTAAGAATAGGGCAACATGGTAATGAAAACATCCCATTTACTATAGTTACTAAGATAAAAATACTGGGTATATACTTTGAAGCACATAGATTAGCAAAAGAAATTGAAGACAACTGGACACACAGGTTAGAGCACGTAAATAGAATGATAAGGGATTGGAGCAAACGAGACCTAAGTATTTTTGGTAAGATGGTAGTGATTAAAAGTTTTCTTATTAGTCAGTTTACATATGTAATGCAATCCATCAGTATTCCAAGCAACATTTTAAGTAAAATTAATACTATCTTATATAAATTCTTATGGCAGAAAAAACAAAGCAACAGAAAAGCATTTGAAAAAGTAAAAAGAAAAATAATGGAAGCTGAAGTAGAGGAAGGAGGTATTACAATGATTAACATGATTGACCAGCAAAAATACTTGAATCTACAATGGGCTGGAAAACTATTTGAAGTCACTGATAATCAAAACTGGGGTATATTCCAAAATGGCATATTGAAAAACTGGCAAAGTATGGCAGTATTTTCTACATCAATTGTAAAGCACGTGAAGTAAAAGGATTAGACGAAATAGATAATGCCTTTTGGAAAGAAGTTATTCGTAGTTATCTAGAAAGCAAATCCGTTACTTCTTTATCAGAAGTAACAAGTGACAATTTCCACAGTCAACTACTTTTTAACAATGCATTGATCACCCATAGAAGCAAAACACTGCTCTTTAAAGCATGGCAAGAGAAAAGAATTACTCATGTGAGAGATGTTATTCACCAAGATGAAAATCGACTATTAACCATAGAGGAAATCCAGAATATACTGGGTCCAAATAAGCCAAACACTATCATCGAATACAACCTGTTAGTCAATGCTTTTCCAAAACCATGGTTCCGGTGGGTCCAAAGAGGGGAAAGAGAGGAAAACACATGTGCATGAAGAACAAGTCAATACAACACTAAACCAAAAGCTATAAAGAAAATAATAGCACAATCCAGAGAGCCAGTGACACCTTGTGCATCTCAGTTTTGGTTAAGAAAATTTGGAATGAATATAGATAAAGAAATTTGGGTCAGAGCTAAAGAAGTAACAAAGGAAACCCGACTAAGAGTTCTTCAGTGGAAAATATTACATAATATTTACCCAACAAACATTCTTTTAAATAAAATGAAAGTAAAAGAAAACAACAAATGTTCCTATTGTAGGAATACAGTGGATTTTGTGGAACATTTCTATTGGGAATGTCCTACAGTGTGTTCACTATGGAATTATG
>CM065718.1:55607610-55610110 GCA_033310375.1 Conus canariensis | reverse complement strand
ACTCATGTGAGGCAAATAATGCAATGCACCTGTCTTCCCCTACAGTGACTCATGTGAGGCAAATAATGCAATGCACCTGTCTTCCCCTACAGTGACTCATATGAGGCAAATAATGCAATGCACCTGTCTTCCCCTACAGTGACTCATATGAGGCAAATAATGCAATGCACCTGTCTTCCCCTACAGTGACTAATGTGAGGCAAATAATGCAATGCACCTGTCTTCCCCTACAGTGACTAATGTGAGGCAAATAATGCAATGCACCTGTCTTCCCCTACAGTGACTCATGTGAGGCAAATAATGCAATGCACCTGTCTTCCCCTACAGTGACTAATGTGACTCTTAAATAGACGCTAATTGCTGAATGATACTAACACAGCAGCAGCTGTTTGAACAAAAACAGTAACACAAGAGAGAGAGAGAGAGAGAGAGAGAGAGAGAGAGAGACAGAGACAGAGACAGAGAGAGAGAGAGAGAGAGAGAGAGAGAGAGAGAGGAGGGGGTGGGGAGAATAGACACGGAAACAAAGACAGACAGACAGACAGCTGACTTTCCTTCCTCACTCCCATTTCTTCCCAATCCTCCCTCCTCACCCCCATTTTCGCCCCCTCCTCTCCCCTTCTTCCCTCCCTCGTTCGTACGCCTCCCGACTATAGACACAAAAAAAAAAACGAAATCAACAAATCTCCCAACAATTGCAGACAACACACATCAATGCATAACCCACAGTGACTTCCCTCCCCTCGTCTCTTCTTGTTACCTTCCCCCTCCCCTCATTTTCCCTTGAATCCCATTAGCACCCGAAAAGTTGATCTGTCAAAGCACATTGCATCTAAATCTGAAGGGGGGGGGGGGGGGGCGGAGGGACAGGTCTGGGCCTGAGCCAAACGTGCCCCCCGTCATGTTCAAAACCACTCTTTGGTAAATGAGTTGCTGCATGGTCCAGAAACACCCCGTGTGGTGAATGGAGTCACGTGCCTCAACTTCCCCACCCTACATGACAGTGAGGGGAAATGGGCTCGTGATGTTTGTTTGTTTGTTTGTTTGTTTGTTTGTTTGTTTGTTTGTTTGTTTGTTTATTTTTTTCTGACCCATTTCCTAAATCACTCACAAGGTAGAGGGTTTGCAACAGGGTGGAGGGTGCGGAGAAAGTAGTCTGGAGTCAGGTCCTTAATTACTTACCCCCAGGCCAGGGGAAGGTCGCTTTGGATCTACTCCATGGAGTATGTGGGCATGTGCGTTTCCTCACACATAGGGAAATTATTTCAGGTGTTGAATGATTACAGAATGTTACACCGTCACCATCCACACCGTTAACATCTGCAGTGTTGGTAAGGAGATAACTAGATTTGAACGACTTTCAGAGACGCATCCCATTCAGTGGATGAAACTGGATTGTGCGGTTCCAGTTTTTCCATTTTAGCCCACACCAGACTCAAATCTTGGAAGACCCCAGGCAGAACTGAAAACCCCCATAAAGACACGCCTCTGGTGGCAATCGAGCCCATGACTTTCAAAGCTGTAAGTCAGCAACGCTAGATACTGTACCATATCTGCTGGTGTTTCTTATGGCCATCGATAACGAGCGTAATATATCCAAAGTATAGAAGCACTAGTTCTAATATTTCTCTAGACTTTTGATATGCAGTCACAGAAGATATAAACATTTCGAGTCTGAGCGTCCAAAATGGGTTACGTTTAGTCAGTGTAGAAACAAGGGATAGATCCAGGACCTATATCAACCTAAGACTAATTTGAAAACATGTGACAGATCCATGATCTTTTGAGGCAGATCAATGATCATCTCTAGAGATTTACGAGTGTCAGGAAACCGACATTCGATCCATCATGTATAGAAACTCACACCAGTCAAATAATAAGATCAGATTAATTTATTCCGTTTGCACACAAAAGAGAATGAAGGAAAAACATTTTGAAAGGCAGGTTTTGCGGTCAGTTGAAAATAGTTCAAATTGTTAAAAATCATAATTGATAAACCTTAATCTGGCTTTGTCACAAACAGATCACTTTAACTGATCATCATTTGTTGGTTCAGATCTGTATGTATGGGTTCTGCTTGGATGTTTTGATTCACGTGACGTTATCACATGACTTATTGGTTTCAGATTATTCTTCAGCGTCTGAGAATTGTCCCCAAAGTGTTAGAATCTTCTAGAAGGTTTCAGATATTGTTTCTTGAATGTTCCAAGCCTTTTGACTGGCTATGATACTTCCCGATCTGTCTGGAATGTTCCACTCACTTGGATTGCCGATCTGTCTGGAATGTTCCACTCGTTTGGATTGCCTATGCTATGTCATGGTTCTCCACGTATCAAGGATATTCATATTTGTTGACTGGCAATGCTACGCCTAGTTTCTTGATTCTTCAACTTCAGATTAATAAATCACCGAGACTTTTGAAGTTTTGAACAACATGATAGTCAAAGATTAGCCGGAAAAGAGGTGAGAGATCCATGGTGGTAAGAATGGTGCAGAGCCC
>CM065718.1:55595110-55602610 GCA_033310375.1 Conus canariensis | reverse complement strand
CGAAGAGTTGCATAAAATGTTCCTCTCGATTATTATTTCCTAATCTTACTTATTTACGTTGCATCATGTGACTTATCTTGAATATAAATGCTTTCTTTGGGAAAGAAAACTATGTAACAAAACTGTCAACCAGTTCAATCATATTTTCATTGTTTCTGCATGCAGTCTTCTATTTTTGCAATATTCCTTGACTGTTAAAACCGGACAGAGAGAAGTGAGAGGAGAGGGAAGAGAGGAGGGCATGGACAGGGAGGTTGTGTTTGGAGAGAATGGGTGGGGTACCGAGATAATGAATTGAGAAAGAGTGACAGAGAGTGACTGATAGAGAGACAAAACAATTCGCTTTTTGTCCTGAGCAGTGATTGGTTGGGGCTTATAAAAGCAGGCGTTTTCTGCTGCATTATGTTTCAGAGACAGTGAGATCTGCTGCTACGTAACATTGGACAACACATGAGAGAGACACAGGCACTGAGACTGACACTGATGCAATATGTATTGACACTAGCAAATAAGCCATGTTGGCAAGTAAGTTACACATACAGCGGAAAGATGCTGTGCAAATACAGAGAATAACAAGAAGCAAAGTTAGACTGAACAAACAAATATTTGAAAGGTACAGTGGATCTTCTCTCTCTCTCTCTCTCTCTCTCTCTCTCTCTCTCTCTCTCTCTCTCTCTCTCTCTCTCTTTGAGTCATTTCTCATTATTGTTCAGCCATTTATTTGCAAAGGCTAGATACTAAACAAATAAATCATTCATGTCTTATTTTCTCTGTCTCAACAAACAAAACTCAGTCGTCCAGATATCTCAACCTTTACGTCAACTTTTTCAAAACAAAGTAACAGACAAATGAATAAATGAATAAACAAAATGGATAGAAAAGAAAAACAAACACTAAGCTTATGAGAATCTTGCCTCTGATCAAACTTAATTTAGTTTTTAATCCATTTTGAAAAATCTTCGATACAGTTGAGATAAATTTTGATTTTAAGGGCAACAGGTCGACAGAGAAATCCGTTTTTAATCATTCTCAGCCAATATTTCCCCCTGCACTTGATATTGTAACATCCTCTCTGTGGAAGACGAAGTGGTCTGAATTCTAACTCTAGCCTCCCCACCCCGTTGCCCCGTAATCAAACCCACTTATGCAACTCTGGGGACAAAAGAATCCTCCTCAGCAACGCTGCAGACCACATGCGTCATTGCCTGATCCACGATTGCCCCTCTCCCATGCTCTTCCGCTCTCCCCCTCCCCTCCTCGCTTTCCCGACTCTACCCGTTGCTTTCCTCTTTCTTACCCCCCCCTCCTCCCCTTCACTTTCTTCTGCCCCCAATACAAACAGAAACACACGGGACAAAAGCGATCAAACGTCTGATGCATCGACAATGTAACGAATCTCTCTCTCTTTCTCTCTCTCTCTCTCTCTCTCTCTCTCTCTCTCTCTCTCTCTCTCTCTTTCCTTACGTTTTAACGTAGTGTCTTCATCAGAAGTGTTGTTTATGTTCATCTGGATTATAATTTTTTCCCTAATCTTTACTTATTTACGTTGCATTATGTGACTTATCTTGAATATAGATGCTTTTTTGGGGAAAAAAAAAACTATAACGAAATTGTCAACCAGTTCAATCAGATTTTTATTGCTTCTGCATGCTGTCTTCTGTTTTTGCGACAAGCCTGGACTGTTAAAACTGGATGGAGAGAAGGGGGAGGAGAGGAGAGCATGGACAGGGAGGGTGTGTGCGGAGATAATGGGTGGGGTGGAGAGATAACGAGCAGAGAAAGAGTGACAGAGACAGACTAGCAGAGAGTCAGGGACCGAGAGAGACGATGCTATTTGTTTTTTGTCCTGAGCAGTGTTTGGCTAGGGCTTATTACAGCAAGAGTTTTCTGCTGCGTTATGTTTCAGAGACAGTGAGATCCGCTGCTATGTAACGTTGGTGAACGCATGAGAAAGACACATGCAATCTGTATTGATACTAGCAAATAAGCCATACAGGCCAGTACATTACAAGCACAGCAGTAATATACTGTGCAAATGCATGTGACTGAAAAAAGTAAAGGCAGCCATTCAAACAAATATTTGAAAGCTACAGTGACATCTCTCTCCCTCCCTGCCCCCTCCTTTCTCTTTCTCTCTCTCTCTCCTTTTTCTCTCTCTCTCCACACACACACACACACACACACACACACACACACACACACACACACACACACACACACAGGCACATACACGAAGCGGTATTTATCCTTTTTCTGAACACATGTACCCCTGCAATGTATTTTCCAACTGATATGGTGTTTTGTTTCCTATTGCTGGATAGGGGGTTGCCATAAGATCTTTTCACTGTGCTGGGAGCTCATTGAATATCAGCATAGACAGAACAAACACAAACAAAATGTATCTTTCTCACTGGTGTCTCTCTCTGCACACATGGGGCATGATTCATCGTGGTCCAGCGTTCAATTTTGTAATTTCTTGAAACTATGTTTTATATATAACATGAAAAATATTGTATTTCAAAATAGAAAGGGTTTCTCTCGTTTATTAAAAAAAAAAGAAAAACGAGACATTCAGCTGTATTTATGATTTCCGTCTATGCTAGCATGATAGTCCCGTTTTTGAGCACAAATTAAGCAGTCTTTGAATTAAGAAATAGACTATACATTATTGCTTACTCCAGAAAAAATCCAAACTGCCAAAAACCATTTTCCCTCCATACTTTCTTTACACTAGAAATCAAACTACGTTGTCCTGTTTCAAGTTGTAATATGAGTAATTTACATACCTGACTTCAGATTCTAGTTGTCATGCTTAAGTTAGAGAGAGGAGAGAGAGAGGAGAGAGAGAGAGAGAGAGAGAGAGAGAGAGAGAGAGAGGAGAGAGTGAGAGTGAGAGAGAGAGAAGGAGGAGGAGGAGGGAGAAACAAGCAGACGTTCATTAAAAGACAGAAACACAAACATACACATTCAAAGGCCCACAATGACAAACAAGACAATGCACCTGTCTTTCCCTACAATGGCCATTGTGACTTTGTCATACAGACACCAATTGCTTAATGACACTGGAAGAGCAGCAGCTGTTTCAACAAAAATAGCTTGAGAGAGAGAGAGAGAGAGAGAGAGAGAGAGAGAGAGAGAGAGAGAGAGAGAGAGAGAGAGAGAGGAGAAAAGGAGGGGGAGCAGAGATGGAAACAGAGACAGACAGACAGACAGGCAACTTTCCTTCAGCACTCCCATTTTTCCCCATCCCTACCCCTCACGCCATCTACGTCCCCTTCCCCCTGTCCCCCCACCCCACCCGACCCCTTCATACTCCCACTGACTTCAGACACAGAAGAATAGAATCAACAAATCTGCCTACAACTGCTGACGACATACATCACTGTATAACCCACAATTACCTGCCACCCCTCCACTCTTCTTCTTCTTACCTCCCCCTTCACTCTTTTTTCCCTTGAATCGTTACCGCATTCCTTTTCCCCGCTCTACAAATATACACACACACTGCAAGAAAGCGATCAAATGGTCAATACATCCTCTACAAGCCCAGTCATGTTTTCATTTTCGTGTGCGTGCATGCACCATGTTATTTTTGCGACAAACCATACATTGTTAAAGCTGAAAGGATGGGAGAAGGGAGGAGGGAAAGAGACAGGGATGGGATCAGAGGTGGTGGTATGTGAATCAGGATGGGGTTTGGGTGGGGAGGGGATGGTTAGTAGGTATAAAGAAGAGATACAAACACAAAGATTGGCAGAGAGGCAGAGATCAAGAGAAAGGCGCACGTACACAATATTTGCTTTTTGTCCATTGCAATCATTGGTTGGGGGGCTCAGTGAAGCAGACATTTTCTGTTGCATTATGTTTGGAAGATAGTGAGATGGGCTGCTGCGTGACATTGTTGAATGCCTGAGAGTGAGAGGGGGAGGCAGAATGGAGAGAGAGAGAGAGAGAGAGAGAGAGAGAGAGAGAGAAGAGAGAGAGAGAGAGAAGAGTAGGGGGAGGGGCTACATACAGACAGGCAAGCAAAACTGGTCATACAGTTTGGCTCTATTCTATAAAGAAACAATTTCCAACACCCATGCACACCCACACCCGCCCCACCTTGAACACCCATTCCCACCTTCTTAACCCCTAATGAAGAGATGACCATCTTCTCTTCCACCAATCACAAAGAACGGTATCAAAAGTCAGTCGTTCAGATATCCTAACCTTTATATCAACATTGTTCAAAACAAATGAATGAATAAATAGATAAATAAATAAATGAACAGAAAGAATAGAAAAGAAAAAGAAAGACTAAGCTTATGAGAATCTTGTCTCTGATTCAACTTAGGCTGTTTTTTTTTTAATCCCCATTAAAAAGATCTTCTATACAGTCAAGATAAATTTTTTTTTAAGGACTACAGGTTGAGAGAGAAATCGTTTTTTTTTAATCGTTTCAGCCAGTGTTCCCCCCTGCACTTGATATTGTAATATCCTCTCTGTGGAAGACGAAGTGATCTGAATTCTAACTCTAGCCTCCCCACCCGTTGCCCCATAATCAAACCCACTTATGCGACTCGGGGACAAAAGAATCCTCCTCAGCAATGCTGCAGACCACATGCGTCATTGTCTGATCCACGATTGCCCCTCTCCCATGCTCTTCCGCTCTCCCCTCCCCTCTCGCTTTCCCGACTCTACCCGTTGCTTTCCCCTTGCCTTACCTCCCCCTTCACTGCCTTCTGCCCCCAATACACACAGAAGAACACTGCATGAAAGTGATCAAGCGTCTGATGCATCAACAATATAACGAAATTCTCTGTCTGCTGTCTGTCTGTCTGTCTGTCTGTCTGTCTTCTGTCTGTCTGTCTGTCTCTCTCTCTCTTTCTTCTCTCCTCCTCTCTCTCTCTCAGCTACATGATGTCTTCAGAATATACACTTGTGCTATAGATATGATAGAAGTGTTGTTTATGTTCATCTTGATTATTTTTTTCCTAATCATTTACTTATTTACGTAACATTATGTGATTTGTCTTGAATATAAATGCCTTCTTTGGGGAAAAAATGTATAACAAAATTGTTAACCAGTCCAATCAGATTTTTATTGCTTCTGCATGCAGTCGAGACAGTGAGATCCACTGCTAGTGACATTGGTCAACACATGATAGAGGCACAGGCACTGAGACAGAATTGATGCACTCTGTATTGATACTAGCAAATAAGCTATACTGGCAATAAACTGACAAGTACAACAGAAATGTACTGTGCAAATATTAAGATTGAAAAGAAGTAAAGCTAATGCGAACAAATATTCAAAAGCTACAGTGGACATCTCTCTCTCTCTCTCTCTCTCTCTCTCTCTCTCTCACTCTCTCACTCTCTCTCCCTCTCTTCACACACACACACACACACACACACACACACACACACATACACAAGCACAGACACTCAGACACACAGACACAGACACACAGACACAGACACACACACACACACACACACACACACACACACACACACACACACACACACACGGGCACATACACAAAGGCGGTTTTATCCTTTTTCTGAACACACGTACCCCCTGCAATGTATTTTCCAACTGATATGGTGTTTTGTTTCCCATTGCTGGATAGGGGGTTGCCATTAGATCTTTTCACTGTACTGGGAGCTCATGGAATATCAGCATAGGCAGAACACAGAAAAACAACATGCTTCATTCTCACTGGTGTCTCTTTCTGGACACAAGGGGCATGAATTATTGACTGATGCCTCAAAAAAATTCACATCGAGGTCCAGCGTTCAATTTCGCAATTTCGTGAAATTATGTTTATGCAGTTTACGTATAACAATAATAAAATGTTATTGTATTTCTAAATAGAAAGGGTTTCTCTCATTTGTTTATCATTTCTGTCTATGCTAGCATGCCAGTTTTGTTTCTGAGAACAAATTAAGCAGACTTTGAATCGAGACAAAGATTCTACATCATTGCTTACACCAGAAAAAAATCCAAAACTACCCTAAAACCATTTTCCATCCATACTTTCTTTACACTAGAAATCAAACTTAATTGTTCTGTTTCATGTTGTAATAAAAGTTTTTTTTACATACCTGACTTCAGATTCTAGTTGTCATAATTCAGTTAGAGAGAGAGAGAGAGAGAGAGAGAGAGAGAGAGAGAGAGAGAGAGAGAGAGAAGAGAGAGACAGAGAGAGAGAGAGAGAGGAAATGCAAACATAAACACAAGCACACAAAGACGAACAATAGAATGCACCTGCCTTCTCCTATAATGACCAGTATGACTTTGTCAAACAGACGCTAATTGCTTAATAACGCTGAAACAGCAGCAGAAAAAATAACACGGAGAGAGAGAGAAAGGAGTGAGTGAGAAAGACAGAGAGACAGAGAGAGAGAGACAGGAAGAGACAGATAGGGAGACACACACACACACACACACACACACACACACACACACACACACACACACACACACACACTCACACACACCACCACACACACACAGACACACACAACACACACACACACACACACACACACACACACACACACACACACACACACACACCACACACACACAGAAGGAGAGACAGACAGACAGACAGACAGACAGACAGACAGACAGACAGAGACAGAGAAAGAATGATAATGACAATGATTTTTAAAAAAGATACCAGGAGAGGGAGAGACAGAGGGGGGGTGGCGAGAGAGAGAGACAGAGACAATGACAGACAGTCAGAGAGACAGAGACACAGAGAGAGCGAGAAAGAGACAGAAAGAGAGAGAATGATAAGAAATGCTGGGGGGGGGGGGGGGGTGAGAGAGAGAGAGAAAATGATAAAAAAAATACTGTGGAGAGAGAGAGAGAGAGAGAGAGAGAGAGAGAGAGAGAGAGAGAGAGAGAGAGAGAATGTGCACGCATGTGTGAGCACAAACAGAGAGAGAGAGAGGGGGGGTGGAGGTGAGGGAGAAACAAGCAGACATATATCAAAAGACGGAAACACAAACATACGCATGCAAAGGCCAACACAGACGAACAACACAGTGCACCTGTCTTCCCCTACAATGGCCAATGTGACTTTGTCAAACAGACACTAATGGCTTAATGATACTGAAATAGCAGCAGCTGTTTGAACACAAACTAGCTTGGAGAGAGAGAGAGAGAGAGAGAGAGAGAGAGAGAGAGAGGAGAGGAGAGAGAGAGAGAGAGAAGAAGAGAGAGAAGACAGACAGACAGACAGAAGACAGACAACAGAGGAAGATAGAAAGAAGAGAGAGAGAGAGAGAGAGAGAGAGAGAGAGAGAGAGAGAGACGGGGAAGGGGGGGGGGGAGCAAAGCAAACGAGACAGAAACAGACAGACAGACAGACGACTTCTAGCACTCCCATTTCCCATTCCATCCTCGCCACTAGTCCCTTCCTGTCTCCCCCACCCACCCCACCCCTTCGTGCTCCCCCTGACTTCAGACACAGAAGAAGAGAATCAACAAATCTGCCTACA
>CM065718.1:55587610-55590110 GCA_033310375.1 Conus canariensis | reverse complement strand
TACTTCCCGGGGGATGAGACGGGCCATGTGTCCTTTCTCACCCGCCAGGGAGTGATTTTCCAGAGTGGAGTAATTACGGAACATTGCACCGGTCAAACACGACGAAATCATTATGCATGATTTTTCATCCTGATTTCAAAAGATCCCACTGGGAAATGTTTGGAAAGGGCGGGGGATGGGGGGGGGGGGGGGGGGGGGGATGCGCAGAGAGCCTACCGCTGCCTGTTCGTCCTTGAGGGCTAGTGTGGTTGTGTGTGTGAGTGCGCACGCGCGTGCGTGTATGTATGTTGTGTGTGTTGTGTGTGTGTGTGTATGTGTGTGTGGTGTGTGTGTGTGTGTGTGTGTGTGTGTGGACATAACATCATAAGCAATATGAACACCGTTCACTTGGGCTGCTCGCGCAGGACTGCTTATTTAGTGTATGGACACGAAATGATGATCAACATGAACACCGTTCACTTGAGTTTCTAATGCAGCAATGTTAATTCGCTGTATGGATCAGCTCATGATCAGCATAAACATGAACACCATTCATTTAGATTTCTTAAGCAGCAATGTTGTTTCAGTGTATGAATCAGCTCATGATCAACATGAACATGAACACCGTCCATTTGGGGTTTCTACTGCACCAACGTTCAATCAGCATATGTACACGACATCATGTTCGACGTGAACATCGTTCAGTTGGGTTGCTCGTTCAGCTATATTAATTCAATGTACGGACTCATGATCAACACGAACACAGATCCCTTGGGTTGCTCGTGCAGTAATGTCGGTTCAACTAGAGGAACACTCCAGGGAGCGTTGACTTCCATTGAGATTGAGAGGATTTTTAGATCTGCCTTTTGAGAAAAATCTTGGGTTAAAATCAAATCATTATCTGTCCGGGGGAATAAATAGTAGGTACGGACTAAAAGAGTTACTTCCCATGTTCTGTTTTGATTGGATATGGAAACAAAACACACACACAAATTTCGCACTCACTTCATAAGAAAGTATTAGCATTCTATGAAAATGTATTATTTCATAGATATTTCGTAATTTATAAACAGCATCTTCACAGTGTCTATGCTGGGCTGAAATTTTGCAACAATTGTTCAGGCAGATCCTAAATCCAACCTCTACTCCAAATTCGCACCACGACTCCGAATCAAAATTCTACCTCGTCTTTCTTTCTTTACCAAAATTTGATCGAAATTCGTTCTCTAACTTTTGCCTGATGTTGCTGACAGACAAAACAGACAGGCAGACAGACAGACAGACACACAGACAGACAAGCCAACGGACTCGAGTGAAAACATGAACTTCTTAGCAGAAGTAATCTGTCTCTCCTTTGCCCCTCTTCACTCTAAACTTTCCCCCATACAGCCTCCACTGGCAGCTTTCGAGACTGTCTACAACGAGTGACGGGCAGGTTAAGTTGTTATTGGGCACATCATCCGTTTCTCAGATTCCCATTTCACCCGAAAAACTTTCGCCATTACGCCATTGATGTCGTTCGTCTTTCTACAGCCTAAAGCCCTTCCCACATTACAGTGGACAAACCAGATACCGGAGAATCCTTGTCAGTGCACGGCCCCACAACGCCTTAGTTTAACTGCAGTGTGTGTGTAGTGTGTGGTGTGTGTGTGTGTGTGTGTGTGTGTGTGTGTGTGTGTGTGTGATTTCAAATTAGCGAATGCAACGGCCGCGTGGTTAGAACATTGGTCTCTCGATTTGAGGGTAGCAGATTCGAGCCCCACAAAGCTTTGTGGATGAAGGGTGGTGCTTGGCGTGTTGTATATGCACCAAGAATCACATATGTAAGTAAATGATGCTGTAAAAAACCGGATTATTCCAATTCTTTTTTCCTACCAAAGGCAAGAAAGTTATACAAGAGTCCCCTAATCACTCGGCCCAGTAAGCCTATTGATGAGATTCATGAAGAAGAGAGACAGACATTAAAAAACAAGATGCAAAGCATATAAACGTACCCCCAGTTTATCTTGAATACGCGTGACATATTCCATAAAGAGGAAAAACCGTTTTGGGCTGTTTTAGCCGTTAGTAACGGCTATTCCGGTAAACATCGGCCATCATCTGTGTGACCCATAATGAACATACCTACACATTTTCGTAAGATCGGCCAAGTACTTTCTGAGATATTCCATAAAGAAGAAAAGCCGTTATGGGCCGATATAGCCGTTAGTAACGAATATAACGCTAATAATAAAATATTGGGCATCATCCGTGACCCATAATGAACATACCTACACATTTTCAGAAAGATCGGCCAAGTACTTTCTGAGATATTCCATAAAGAAGAAAAACCGTTATGGGCCGTTATAGCCGTCAGTAACGGATATAACGGTAAAATAAACCATCGGGCATCATCCGTGACCCATAATGAACATACCTACAAATTTTCAGAAAGATCGGCCCTTTAGTTTTTTTCTGGAGCGAGTGGAACACATTTTGAGCACGGACGGACAGACACACACACACACACACACACACACAC
>CM065718.1:55580110-55585110 GCA_033310375.1 Conus canariensis | reverse complement strand
GAGACAGAGAGAGAGAGAGAGAACGGACAATTTGTTTCAGTTGGGGGCGGGGGATGTGTGTGAATGGAATAATCACTAGTGGCTTTCTTTTTACATATGGTCCTCAGAAAAGAAAAATATCATTGAATCATAAAAAAGAAAAATTGCGATTAATACATGGATACGAACATACACAAGACATTTTTTTTTAATCCTGCGAAAAAAAGAAATACCTGAAAACAACGCAAAGTTCAGAAACAAAAGAAAACCATAACGGTAACATTTCAAAAATGTACATATGAGAGAGAGGAGAGAGAGAGAGAGAGAGAGAGAGAGAGAGAGAGAGAGAGGAGAGAGAGAGAGAGAGAGAGAGAGAGAGAGGTGAGCAGCACAATTATGGTTTGAATTGGGCTGGTCTTGAAAGCTTGAGGAGGAAGTTGTGAAATTCAAACAGAAGATGAAAGAGCGCTCCGCGAACACTTCACACTTCATACACAACCTCCTTACCCCCCCCCCTCCCTCACTGTCATCCCCTCCCCTATCCGCCCCCCATCCACCCTTGATGAAAGTCAACAATTCAACTCACTGGCACAGGCGGTGGTCTTCCACACATTACAAAGAGGGAGTGGGAGGATATGCCAAAGTATTGACGTATTTCTGAAAATGGGGCACAGGGCCAGGACAGCCCATGGAACAACCAGAGAAAAAGCCCTCGGCAACATGTGTGTGTGTAGTCTTTGAAGAGGGTAGGGTAGACCGTGGTATAACTGGTAAATGAAAAAAGCTAGATTGAGATATTGAAGGTCGGGTCAACTTTCTAGAAGGCTTCAAAAGCATCAACTGAATCCGTAAGAACGAGATGACGTCCTCCAAGAGAGAGAGAGAGAGAGAGAGAGAGAGAGAGAGAGAGAGAGAGAGAGAGAGAGAGAGAGAGAGAGAGAGAGAGAGAGAGAGAGAGAGCAAGAACAAGTACGAGAACAAGAACAAGAAGAATAAAATAATTCCATGCATCGGCGAAGTCCTCCACTATTTTCAAGTAATCTATTTATTTGATTACTCAGAGTGACATCAAAATTAGGAGAGACATCAGTCAGCTTTAATAGTAAACCACCATAATATTGAAGACTTTAAAAATATCTATTTTTGGGAAGGCGTATCATATTTTGTGAGCATGGTGATTCTCATAAAACTGAAATTTATCTACAATTGATGGAAGAGCATACATTGAGAGAATTTTGAACATATGGACTGCTTTGGTGATTTTCTATCTTTGTCTTGTGGAAGAATGCCTAAAATTGCAAAGACGGAATAAGATCATGTTGAGGATTTTGACAGACTTAATTTGAGATCTTATGGTCTATGAAGACTATGTGCTGGATTCAGGATATGCTCCCTCAGTGCGTCCTAAACTGGAGACAAACAGACAGACAGACAGACAGAGAGAGAGAGAGAGAGAGAGAGAGAGAGAGGAGAGAGAGAGAGAGAGAGAGGAGAGAGAGAGAGAGAGAGAGAGAAGCAGCCATGTATTGAACTGGGTGAATCTAGCAGACTTCAAGAGCAGAGGGAAATTGTGAAATTCAAACAAGAGGCGTAGCAAAGACGAAAGAACGTTATCGCTATGAACACCGAACTCTTCATACACAAGATTCCCTCCCTACCCCCCTCCCCGCCCCCTCACTCCCTTCCTTCCTTCCCTTACCTAATCCCCACCCCCCACCCCCCACCCCCTTGATAAAAGCCAACAATTCAACTCACGTGGGACAGACTGTGGGTCTTCCACACATTACAAAGAAGAAGCGGGAGGATATGCCAAAGTATTGATGTACTTCTGAAGACAGGGTACAGAGCCAGGATGGTCCATGGTACAACCAGAGGGAAAGTCCTCGGCAATAAGTGTATGTAGTCTTTGAAGAGGTGGGGAAGACAGTGATGTAACCAGTAAACTACACGGAGATATTAAAGACTGGGTCAACTTTCTCGAAGGCTTCAAAGACATTAACCTCATCTGTAAGGAACAAAAATCCCTGAGAGAGAGAGAGAGAGAGAGAGAGAGAGAGAGAGAGAGAGAGAGAGAGAGAGAGAGAGAGAGAGAGAGAAGAAGAAGAAGAAGAAGAAGAAGAAGAAGAAGAAGAAGAAGAAAAATTCTATGCATCGGTGAAGTCCAACACTAATTTTAAGGAAATTTGTTTATTTGATTACTCAGAGTCATATCAACATTAAGGACACTTGATTAGTTTTAATAACAAATCACCATAATACTGAAGATTTAAAGTCTTTTTTGAGAAGGGATATCTGTTTTGAGAGCATGGCGATTCTCATTTGACTGAAATTTATCGATGATGGATGGAAAAGCGTACATTGAGGTAATGTTAAACATACAGACTGCTTTGTTGATTTTCAATTCTAGTCTCAGTGGAAGAGTGCCTAAGGTTGCAAGGACGGAAGAAGATGTAATGTTGAGGATTTTAACAGAATTAATTTGAGATCTCGCTTATGGTTATGTGGTGGTTTCAGGATGTGCTCATTCACTGAGTCCCAAATTGGGGAGAGAGAGAGAGAGAGAGGAGGAGAGAGAGAGAGAGAGAGAGAGAGAGAGAGAGAGAGAGAGAGAGAGAGAGAGAGAGAGAGAGAGGAGAGAGAGAGAGGAGAGAGGAGGGGGGGGTAGTAATTATGGTTTAAACTGGGCCGCTCACGCACGCCTCAGGAGAAAGTTATGAAATTCAAATAGTGGGCACGGCAAAGATGAAAGAGCGCTCTGAACACTGAACACTTCATCCATAAGATTCCTTCCCTAGCCCCCCCTCCCTCCCTCCACCTCACTGCCTCCTCTCCTCTCCCCTAACCCCCCTCTACCCCCCCCCCCCTTCACTACCACCAACTTCCCCTTTCATAACAGCCAACAAGTCAACTCACGCGGCACAGACGGTGGCTCTTACGAAGAAGAAGCGGGAGGATATGCTGAAGTATTGACGTGTTTCTGAAGATGGGGCACAGAGCCAGGACTACCCATGGAGCAAATCCAAAGGAAAAGCCCTCGGCAATATGTGTATACAGTCTTTGAAGAGGTTTAGAGTAGAGAGAGATACAACCGGTGAATGAGAAACTAAATGGTGATATTGAAGAACGGGTCAACTTTCTCAAAGGCATCACAGACATCAACTGAACCCGTTAGAACGAAATGACGCCCTCCAAGAGAGAGAGAGGGAGGAGAGAGACAGACAGACAGACAGACAGACAGAGACAAAGACAGAGAAGAAGAAGAAGAAGAAGGAAGATGGAGGAAGGAAGATGGAAGAAGGAAGGAAGGAAGGAGAAGGAGGACGACGAGGAGGAGGAGGAGATCCAGAAGAACAAGAAAAACAAGAAACAAGACGTTATTTACACGAAACGTAGAAAGAAGAGAAAAAAAAAATCAGAAAGGAAAACGATGTAGATTTGGACAGAGAGCAAACATTCTTTTATCCACGCTGAAGCGATCAATATATTGTGTTTAGTTAAACAGAGCAGGCACGAGAGGAAGCAGAACTGGTAAGGGAGAGAGGGATGAAGTAGGACAGCATGCAGGAACGGGAGGTCTACAGGCTAAATCTATGAGCCACAGTCCCCAGCCATTCATCTCTCCTGTCCCTTAGCGTCCCACTGTTCCTGCCCATTGATCGGAGCCATGTGGCCAGCTTCCGTATTCCAGTCAGCCAAGAGGAGAAGTTTGTTCTGTAGAGTTGTCTAGATGTTGCTGTACACGTCTTCACCAAAAAAAAAAAAAAAAAAAAAAAAAAAAAAACCACTTGCACCTTTTCGTCATTATACTGCAGAGTGTGGTCATCATCACGATATCCGTTTATGGCCATTCTCATAGCATGGCATACGATTATCATCATACTATAAATGTAGGATTAGAATCATAGTCTAGTGCAGGCTTATAATCATAGTGTTGTGTAGGATTTCAGTGATGGTTATCGTGTAGGATTATAATCGTAGTAAAGTGTGAGATAATTGCTGTGACATTATAACTGTTGTATAGGCTGGGTCACGTTTCTGTTCTGGCATACCTCAGAGGTAGGGTTATGGTAGGATTTACAATAACAGCATAGTGTGAGATTACTGACATAGAATCGTAACAATAGTTTACCTACATAGTATCATAACAATAGTCTAGTGTAAGATCATAATCATAGTATAGTGTAAGAACTTGGCATAGTGCTATAACCACAGAAGAGTGTAGGATTATTAGCAAAGTTTAGTGTATGTTCATCAAAGTGTCATAGAGGATCATCATCTTAGAATAATGTAGGATCAGCACAGTATGGTGTAGGATCATCATCATAACATAGTGCAGGATTATTGTTATAGCTTCGTGCAGGATTTTCGTCATGGCATAGTGTAGGATCATCTTAAGATATTGCAAGATCATCGTAGCATATCATAGGATCAACATCACAGTATTGTGTAGGATCATCGTAGTATATTGCAAGATCATTGTCATAGTATATTGTAGATCCATTACAGTGTAGCGTATGATTATCATCTTGTCAAGGGCAGGATTATCACGACGGTATGCTTAAGGTTCATTATAGTGGATCATCATCGTAGTGTTATCCATGGTCATTATCCTGGAATGGTGTAGGATCATCATCATCCTAATACAGGGCAGAATCACCGTCATAATATTGTTTTAGACTTCTCATCATTATGGTGGAGTTTTCTATCATTATGCTAGAGTAGAGTAGAATCACATTCATAGTATAGTGTAGGATCTCCATCACATCATGGAGTAGAATTATCATCTTATTATAGTGTTGGATGACTATTACAGCACAGTGTAGAATCATCATCCCAGTATAGTGTTGGATCATAATCATCATAGAAGTCCATTGCCATCATTATAGTGTAGTGCAGGATCGTGATCCTAGTACAAGGTGAATTCATCATCTCAGCATAGGGTAGGATCAGTGTTAAACTATGGCGTTAAATTATCATCCTACTATAATGTAAAATCATTGTTGTGGTATGGTTTACGGGTA
>CM065718.1:55557610-55567610 GCA_033310375.1 Conus canariensis | reverse complement strand
CTTTATCGTTTTCAGCTCGTTTTGTCGAGGCGGGAAAAGCTGAGAGAGATGGCCTTGGTGTGGGTGTCAGCATTGGGAGAGGGCGGGGGGGGGGGGGGGGGGGGGGGGGGGGGGGGGGGGGGGAGGGGGGGGGAGGGAAAGAGGAGGGGAGGTGTGGGTGGGAGGTGGGGGGAGAGTTTGTTAGCAACAGACGATCAGGGATTGAGAGGGAGAGAAAAGAAAAGAAAAAAAAAACCGTCGCAGGAACTCATCAGCGAAATCTCTCCAAGCGAGCTGAGGGAACTGTCGTTTCTTGCTATTGAATTACGACCGACAAAAAAACAACAACAACACCACTTGCCGAAAACCTCAAATGACGTAATAATCAACTGGCTATCACTGACGTGTCAACGGGCCATTACTTCTCTCATCCAGCCCAGCGATTCGGTTTTCGCCTGCCGCTGCCCAATCGAAGTTCGGGAGTCTAGCAAAAGTTTGCTCCGGCTAAAGTGGAAAAGGCCCACGATTCCTTCTACCAGTCAGTGGAAAAGGCCCACGATTCCTTCTACCAATCAGTGGAAAAGGCCCACGATTCCTTCTACCAATCAGAGAACGTTACTATTTTTGATGCATGGCGGGAAAACAAAACAAAACAAAACAAAAAACAAAACAAAAAAACCCTGTAGATTGTTTGGAGATATTTCCCTTCAGACCTCCAGCCTTCCGCATATCTTCTATCCTTTCACATGAAATCTTCTAGCCTTTCACATGATATCTTCCAGCCTTTCACATGATATCTTCTAACCTTTCACATTATATCTTCTAACCTTTCACATTATATCTTCTAACCTTTCACATGATATCTTCTAGCCTTTCACATGATATCTTCCAGCAGCAACAAACAACGCGAGACAAACAGACCTTGGCGATGGATACAAGATGCCTCCTCTCAAGGCCTTCATGGATGACACTACAGTGATTTCATCCAGAGAAGACGAGACACGTCATGTGCTGGAGAGGCTGGACGACATAGTTGCCTCATCCAGAATGAAGTTCAAGCCAAAGAAATCACGGAGTCTCTCACTGAGGAAAGGAAAAGTGGCCGGATCTGTGGTCTTCAGTGTTGCCAACCAGGCCATTCCAACAGTCACAGAAGAACCAGTCAAGAGCCTTGGAAGATGGTATGATGATACGCTGAAAGACACACAAAGAGCAAAAGAAACCAAGCAGATGGCGGAGGAAGGCTTGGAGACCATTGACCAGTGTGGGCTCCCTGGCAAATACAAGGTCTGGTGTCTGCAGTTCATGCTGATACCAAAGCTGCTATGGCCTCTGATGATATACGACATCTGCACCAGCATAGTGGAGGCAATGGAAGCCAAAATCAACAAGTTCACAAGGAAATGGCTTGGTGTCCCACCCTGTCTGACTGACATAGCGCTGTACTGTCGCCAAGCAAAGCTGAAACTACCCCTGAAATCCATCCTGGAGGAATACAAAGCAGGGAAGATCAGACTTCAAAGCATGCTGGAGGACTCAGGAGACAAGGTGGTAGAAGCAATTAAGCCCCAGCTGAAGACAGGCAGAAAATGGAAAGTTCAAGAGGCGATGGATTCTGCAAAAGAAAGTCTCAAGATCAGAGAAATAACAGGACACACACAGACCAACAGACAGGGACTGGGGGTGACCAAAACTGAATGGTGGTCAAAGGCCAAAGGAAAAGCCAAAAGAGACATGATGATTCAGGAGATGAGAAAAGAAGAAGACCAAAAAAGACTCCAAAAAGCAGTCCAGCAGAGCCAGCAAGGGCAATGGACAACGTGGGAGAATGCACTCCAAAGAAGTCTCACTTGGAATGACATTTGGCACATGGCCCCTCTCAGGATCAGCTTCATTCTCAGATCTGCATATGACCTTCTGCCCTCAAATGCAAACCTGGTGAAGTGGGGGAAAACAGACGATCCTGCATGCCCCCTCTGCCATGAAAAACAAACAGTGGAGCATGTCCTAAGCTCATGTAAAGTAGCCCTGGCTCAAGGAAGGTACACATGGAGGCACAACCAAGTGCTCAAAGAAATTGTACAAGTAGTCTGGGCTAGTACCAACACCACAAAAGGGAAAATCAGGACTCCAAAAGCACCCGCAACATTCTTCACGGCAGGAGGCAGCAAATCATGGCCAAGAACAACAGTGCCACTCGAAACATGCAGGCAGAGTCTGCTGGACGGGGCAGATGACTGGGAGTGCACTGCAGACCTCCCAGAATGGAAGAGTCACCCAGAGATCATCAGCAAGAGTGGCATGAGACCAGACATAGTAGTCCACTCTAAGTCAACCAAGCAGCTGATCATGATCGAGCTCACGGTGCCATATGAGAACAGAATGGAGGCAGCTCAAATCTACAAGACTGAAAAGTATGCTGATCTGGCAAACAGCCTGAGGAGAGAAGGCTATCAGGTCAAAGTCCTCACTGCAGAAATTGGAGCTAGGGGGTTTGTAGGAACGTCTGCATACAGCCTCATGAAACAGCTCTCAGTTGCAGGGAAGGAAAAAACCAGAGCCCTGAAAGCAATGGCAGAAGCGGCAGAGAGGTGTTCAAGCTGGATCTGGTCAAGGAGGAACAAAAGTGAACTTCATAAGGCTTAATTTCCCTACAAATATCAGGTGTCCCTGTGGCTCAGTGGTTAAAGCGCGAGTCATTAAGTGGAAAATGAGCATGTCCAGAGGGTCATGGGTTCGAATCCCAGCCATGGCTCGTCCCAAGATGGGAAAAAAAGGGGCAGCAGAGGGACATCCGGAGTCATGAACCGGGTGTGGCCCAACCCCCCTAGAGTGTCAGGAGATAAGGGCCGAAACACTTGCTTGAAGGGGGCTTCTCTTCTGAGGACTCTCTGCTGCCACGCTCTCCACGAGTTTCTTTCTACTGATGCATGGGTAAACCATTGACTTCCGGGAATAGGCCGGAGGACGTCCGGGAAAGACCGGAGGACACTGGGAAAGACCAGAACCAAGGGCTCTGTGGGCTGGCTCCCCACTTTGCCTTAAACATGTGGCTACTAAAAATAAAAGGAAAAGATGCTCCCAGGATTCACCGAAAGGGGGAGAGAATGATGAATCCATCGGTGCTCAACCAATCATGACTGCAAATCCCAAACGGACTATGAACATGGACCAAATGGAATATCCATGTGTCTGTGGAAAGCGTTTCGCTACCACCCGTGGCATGAAGATCCACAGAACAAAGATGGGATGTGTGAAGACTCATCTGAATGAGCAGCAGCGCACTGCATCAGCAGATAAGACGTCGGAAGACCAAGGCCAGGATTTAAACCACAGTGCCAAGGACATCCACGCTGTTGGTTCGGATGAGGAATTTGCCCAGGCCCTCGATGCCAGGCGCCTGAAACTCAACCTGCCACGAGCAAACGAAACTGAAGATTGGGAGAAACTGGATGCAAAAATCGTCCAAAGACTCGATGCACTGATAGGGAAAAGCACCCTGGAACACAAACTAGCCACATATGGGGACATTGTGTATGCCACATGTAGAGACGCCTATGGAGCAAAACTACCCAAAGAGAAAACACCTCCAAAGAAATCCAGACGCCAAGAAAAGATGGACAAGATCAGGGTCCAAAAGAAAAACCTCAAGATGCAAATGAAGACCGCACTGCCAGCTGAAAAACAAGGCTTGGAAAAATTGTGGAAAGACCTGAAAGAAAAACACAGTGCCCTCAGCAAAGCGGAATCTGCGAGGAAGAGGAAGAGCAAAAAGAAGAAGACACAAGAGCGCTTCTTCAGAGACCCCTTCCAGTTTGCCAGAACACTGTTTGAGCAGCCAAAATCTGGGACCCTAAGTGTGGACAAAGGAGTTCTTGAGCAGCATCTGAGGAAAACATACTCTGACCCACAGAGCAAAGCACCACTCGACATTCAAGGTCTGGTGTGGCCAACCAACCCTGAGGAACAGTTCAATGGCAAGCCTCCAACGTTGGCGGAAATCAAGAAGGTGGTCGACAAAGCCAGAGCCAAATCATCACCAGGGCCAAACGGAATACCTTACCAGCTTTACAAGAAATGTCCCAAGGTGCTGGAGTGGCTCCACAGGCTGCTGCGATCGGCTTGGAGAAACCAGAAGATCAGCGGCCAGTGGATGACGGCAGATGGTGTGTACATCCCCAAAGAGCAAAACTCAAGTGACATTAGCCAGTTCAGGCCAATATCACTACTGAACGTCGAAGGGAAAATCTTCTTCTCTGTCATGGCAGCAAGGCTGACCAAGTACCTGATGGAAAACAAGTACTTGGATGTGTCAGTCCAGAAAGGTGGCATCCCAGGCGTGGCGGGCTGTGTAGAACACGCCGCAATGATCTGGGACGCAATCCAAAAAGCAAAAACAGAAAAGAGAGACCTGGACGTAGTGTGGCTTGATCTGGCAAACGCATATGGATCTGTGCCCCATGAGATGATACAGTTGGCTCTTGAGATGTACCATGTGCCAAAGAACATCCGCGACATGCTCAAGAAGTACTTCAATGGCTTCTCAATGCGGTTCTCTACCAAGGAGTACACAACAGACTGGATCAACTTGGAAGTGGGTATTGCAATGGGCTGTGCAATTTCCCCAATACTGTTCGTGCTGGCAATGGAACTCATCTTGAAAGCAGCAACAAACAACGCGAGACAAACAGACCTTGGCGATGGATACAAGATGCCTCCTCTCAAGGCCTTCATGGATGACACTACAGTGATTTCATCCAGAGAAGACGAGACACGTCATGTGCTGGAGAGGCTGGACGACATAGTTGCCTCATCCAGAATGAAGTTCAAGCCAAAGAAATCACGGAGTCTCTCACTGAGGAAAGGAAAAGTGGCCGGATCTGTGGTCTTCAGTGTTGCCAACCAGGCCATTCCAACAGTCACAGAAGAACCAGTCAAGAGCCTTGGAAGATGGTATGATGATACGCTGAAAGACACACAAAGAGCAAAAGAAACCAAGCAGATGGCGGAGGAAGGCTTGGAGACCATTGACCAGTGTGGGCTCCCTGGCAAATACAAGGTCTGGTGTCTGCAGTTCATGCTGATACCAAAGCTGCTATGGCCTCTGATGATATACGACATCTGCACCAGCATAGTGGAGGCAATGGAAGCCAAAATCAACAAGTTCACAAGGAAATGGCTTGGTGTCCCACCCTGTCTGACTGACATAGCGCTGTACTGTCGCCAAGCAAAGCTGAAACTACCCCTGAAATCCATCCTGGAGGAATACAAAGCAGGGAAGATCAGACTTCAAAGCATGCTGGAGGACTCAGGAGACAAGGTGGTAGAAGCAATTAAGCCCCAGCTGAAGACAGGCAGAAAATGGAAAGTTCAAGAGGCGATGGATTCTGCAAAAGAAAGTCTCAAGATCAGAGAAATAACAGGACACACACAGACCAACAGACAGGGACTGGGGGTGACCAAAACTGAATGGTGGTCAAAGGCCAAAGGAAAAGCCAAAAGAGACATGATGATTCAGGAGATGAGAAAAGAAGAAGACCAAAAAAGACTCCAAAAAGCAGTCCAGCAGAGCCAGCAAGGGCAATGGACAACGTGGGAGAATGCACTCCAAAGAAGTCTCACTTGGAATGACATTTGGCACATGGCCCCTCTCAGGATCAGCTTCATTCTCAGATCTGCATATGACCTTCTGCCCTCAAATGCAAACCTGGTGAAGTGGGGGAAAACAGACGATCCTGCATGCCCCCTCTGCCATGAAAAACAAACAGTGGAGCATGTCCTAAGCTCATGTAAAGTAGCCCTGGCTCAAGGAAGGTACACATGGAGGCACAACCAAGTGCTCAAAGAAATTGTACAAGTAGTCTGGGCTAGTATCAACACCACAAAAGGGAAAATCAGGACTCCAAAAGCACCCGCAACATTCTTCACGGCAGGAGGCAGCAAATCATGGCCAAGAACAACAGTGCCACTCGAAACATGCAGGCAGAGTCTGCTGGACGGGGCAGATGACTGGGAGTGCACTGCAGACCTCCCAGAATGGAAGAGTCACCCAGAGATCATCAGCAAGAGTGGCATGAGACCAGACATAGTAGTCCACTCTAAGTCAACCAAGCAGCTGATCATGATCGAGCTCACGGTGCCATATGAGAACAGAATGGAGGCAGCTCAAATCTACAAGACTGAAAAGTATGCTGATCTGGCAAACAGCCTGAGGAGAGAAGGCTATCAGGTCAAAGTCCTCACTGCAGAAATTGGAGCTAGGGGGTTTGTAGGAACGTCTGCATACAGCCTCATGAAACAGCTCTCAGTTGCAGGGAAGGAAAAAACCAGAGCCCTGAAAGCAATGGCAGAAGCGGCAGAGAGGTGTTCAAGCTGGATCTGGTCAAGGAGGAACAAAAGTGAACTTCATAAGGCTTAATTTCCCTACAAATATCAGGTGTCCCTGTGGCTCAGTGGTTAAAGCGCGAGTCATTAAGTGGAAAATGAGCATGTCCAGAGGGTCATGGGTTCGAATCCCAGCCATGGCTCGTCCCAAGATGGGAAAAAAAGGGGCAGCAGAGGGACATCCGGAGTCATGAACCGGGTGTGGCCCAACCCCCCTAGAGTGTCAGGAGATAAGGGCCGAAACACTTGCTTGAAGGGGGCTTCTCTTCTGAGGACTCTCTGCTGCCACGCTCTCCACGAGTTTCTTTCTACAGCCTTTCACATGATATCTTCTAGCCTTTCACATGATATCTTCTAGCCTTTCACATGATATCTTCTAGCCTTTCACATTATATCTTCTAACCTTTCACATTATATCTTCTAGCCTTTCACTATATATCCATCTTTTTGTCTAGAGCCGAAGTGGGCGTGAATCTGAAATAGAAAGAAGCGGAATTAGAACGTGAACTGTGTACACTCCATCTTTGTTTTTCATTGTTGACTCTTTTATTTATAATTGTTATGCACATAGATAGATAGATAGATAGATAGATAGATAGATAGATAGATAGAGCGGGCTCCATATTTGGTTACATTCTGTGAACTTTGAGATTGATCGGAACCGTAAGACTGGTTGGAACTTTAAGACTGGTCGGAATCTTGAGGCTGGTCGGAACTTTAAAACTGGTCGGAATTTTAAGACTGGTCGGAACTTTAAGACTGGTCGGAACCTTGAGATTCGTCGGAACCTTGAGACTGGTCGGAACTTTAAGACTGGTCGGAACCTTAAGGCTGGTCTGAACTTTAGACTGGTCTGAACTTTAAGACTGGTCAGAACTTTAATATTAGTCTGAACGTTAGGACTGGTCGGAACTTTAAAACTGCTCGGAACTTTAAGACTGGTCTGAACTTTAGACTGGTCGGAACTTTAAGACTGGTCTAACTTTAGACTGGTCGGAACCTTTAAGACTGGTCGGAACTCTAAGACTGGTCGGAACTCTAAGACTGGTCGGAACTTTAAGACCGGTCAGAACTTTAAGACTGGTCGGAACCTTGAAATCGGTCTGAAGAGATGGAGTCATTTAGTTGTTGTCTGAACAGTCAGGCATTTAAAAAAAATATTCAAACAATCATTTAGCTGTTGTCTGAACAGTCAGACATTTACAAAAAAAAAAAAACCCCAACTATTTAAACAATTGGAGCTTACAGGTGCTGTTTAAACAATTGGAGCTTACAGGTGCTATTTAAACAATTGGAGCTTACAGGTGCTATTTAAACAATTGGAGCTTACAGGTGCGCCAAAAGAAGACAGTGCGCAAAATCGATACATCCGCAGCATTTCTGTAAGTCTAGCCCATAAACATTTGTTAAACGAAACAAAACGGAGAAGAAAAAAAAAACTCTGACATAAGCATCACAGGAAAAAAACATATTAAGTGAAATACAGCTTTTGACGATTTTTTTTTTATTCGTGTGTACAAACATGTTTTTTTTTTTCTCTTTGTTTTCTCCTCCCCCCCTCCTACCCCCCCCCCCCCCCCCCTCCTTTTTTTGAACGAACAGTCAGGCATTTTGTCACTGAGAGGTACAGGGGAGAGAAACTAAAACGATTATCGCTTGGCTCACAGCATTCCGAGGACACTCTCTCTCTGTTCACTGGATTTCTTTCAGTGTGATGGATGACAGAGCCATGGAAAATATGTAGGGATGGTTCTGGTGGCAGTCTCTCTCTGTCTCTGTCTCTCTGTCTGTCTGTCTGTCTGTCTGTCTGTCTGTCTGTCTCTCTCTCTCTCTGTGCGTGTGTGTGTGTGTGTGTGTGTGCGTGCGTGCGTGCGTGCGTGCGTGCGTGCGTGCGTGTGTGTGTGTGTGTGTGTGTGTGTGTGTGTGTGTGTGCGTGCGAGTGTGTGCGAGCGCGCGGGCGTGTAAGTTTGATTTTATGTAGTTTTTCTTCTTTGCTTCATTTTAACTCTTTTCGCACGGAAACGAACATCTTTCTTGGATCTTGCATGATGTTTTCCCCCCAGCCATCCTTATTTATATAAAAGACTCATAACATAATCAGTGTGAGCTAAAGAAAAGAGAAGTCATTGAAATATGTATAGTACTTAAAACAAAAACGAAAGAAAACGAACAACAGCAACAAAAACTTTCAATTAGTGGACTGTTGTAAAGGTACCCCTGCAATCAACAACTTTTGCTACAGTAAAAATCAAACGTGTGAACAGCGCAAATGGCCTTGAAATCATGTTTAGACAGTAACATTGGTAACTCAAAGGAAACTGGCACAAAATAGGTTAATTTATGCTTAGGGATCTGTGTGTGTGTGTGTGTGTGTGTGTGTGTGTGTGTGTGTGTAATAGCGTGCGTGCGTGCGTGCGTGCGTGCGCGCGCGCCCGTGTGTGTGTGTGTGGGGTGTGTGTGTTTGTGTGTGTGTGTGTGCGTATGTGTGTATGTGCAATAGCGTTCGTGCGTGCGTGCGTGTGTGTGGTGTGTGTGTGTGTGTGTGTGTGTGTGTGTGTGTGTGTGTGTGTGTGTGTGTGTTGTGCTGTGTGTGTCTGTCTGTCTGTCTGTGAGCTCGCGCGCGCGCGTGAGCATCTGTATGTATGTGTGTGTGTGTGTGTGTGTGTGTGTGTGTGTGTGTGGTGCGCGCGCGCGCGCGCGAGCCTCACGGGCAAGCACATGCATAGTCTACCACCAGCCTGCCGTATCACCGTCTCCTGTAGCGAAAGACCCACCCCATCCAAAACAAGGATGACACTAAGCCCGTGACGCATCTGCACCCTAATAAATCTGCTGACACTTCTTCCCTCCATCGTCTCTCTCCTAACCAGAAAATCCACTGCCAGGGGAAACACACACACACACACACACACACACACACACACACACACACACACACACACACACACACACACACACACACGCATACACGCACGCACACATACACACACACGCACGCATGCACGCACGCACACACCAACATACTCACACCACAACACACACCACACACACACACACACACACACACACACACACACACACACACACACACACACAACACACGCGCGCACGCACGCACGCACGTACGCATGCACGCATGTACACACTCTGTCTGTCTGTCTGTCTGTCTGTCTGTCTCTGTTTGTATGTCTGTCTGGCTCAAACTCTTTCTATGTCTGTCTGTCCGTCTCTCTCTCTCTGTCTCTGTCTCTGTCTCTCTCTGTCTCACTCTCTCTCTCTCTCTGTGAGAGAGATCCCCTCCCTCCTACTCTTCTCTCTCCTCTCTCTGCCTTCGAATTTTACATGTTTTCACCTCCTTCCCCTGCACCCCCCCACCCCCCACCCCCACCCCGCCCACCCCGCCCCAGAACCATTGTCGCTCTCCATAACAACGATGGCAGATCCAAGGCGGGAAGGTGTCCGGACCTAGGTACAGAGCAGTCTGGCATGTTTCCCGTGGACACATCCCCTGACAGTCACAGCCACAATCTCCGGAATCCTGCAGATCAGTGTGTGCCAGCAGAGAATAACATGAGTGATGAGAGAGCGGAGGGAGTGGAAAGGGTAGGTGGGGAGTGTCTGTGGCGTGGCGGGGTGA
>CM065718.1:55550110-55552610 GCA_033310375.1 Conus canariensis | reverse complement strand
AAATCAGCTGAGACTATCAGGTGAAGTTATCATTCCAGGCCATCAAATCAGCTGAGACTATCAGGTGAAGTTATCATTCTAGGCCATCAAATCAGCTGAGACTATCAGGTGAAGTTATCATTCTAGGCCATCAAATCAGCTGAGACTATCAGGTGAAGTTATCATTCTAGGCCGTCAAATCAGCTGAGACTATCAGGTGAAGTTATCATTCTAGGCCATCAAATCAGCTGAGACTATCAGGTGAAGTTATCATTCTAGGCCATCAAATCAGCTGAGACTATCAGGTGAAGTTATCATTCTAGGCCGTCAAATCAGCTGAGACTATCAGGGTTGAAAAGTATATCAAATTCTAGGCCATCAAATCAGCTGAGACTGTCAGGTGAAGTTATCATTCTAGGCCGTCAAATCAGCTGAGACTATCAGGTGAAGTTATCATTCCAGGCCATCAAATCAGCTGAGACTGTCAGGTGAAGTTATCATTCTAGGCCATCAAATCAGCTGAGACTATCAGGTGAAGTTATCATTCTTATAGGAAAATCTCAGACTGTTTTGTAAGAATGCACACCGTTTAGAAAAGAAAATTACTAAGATAACAAAGAGATTGCTAAAATCTACTACAGATTTGTGTCTAGTCCTGTACTCTGTCTGTGTCCTTGGTGGTAACTAACCCCCTCTCCTTCTAAGTTCTACTACAGACGTTACGCTTGTTGCAAATGCTAGCCCCAAAGACTTCTTGAAGTGCCCACACACAAACTGACCGAACATTGAAACTGAATGTTGTTCATAACTTAGGCAGAGATGTAAAGAAAGATGGAAGATTCACCTAAAGGGTAGGTATTGCGTGTGGCTTCAGCGGGGGGTTGATAGCGTTCCTGTATTTTTCATATGGATTGAGGGAAAGGCAGGAAAAGTCTGCATCTTATCACCTGTCACCTAACGCGGGGCCTTGAAGACTTAATTAAGGCGACACAGAAAACTTCGCAGCCTGCTTCCTCCACTCCCCCCTAAGGCAGTTGCAGAGTGTGAGGCCAGTCCATTCACTGATGTTGTCCTCCCATCTCTTTCTCTGTCTTCCTGTCCTTCTGCTTCCTTGCACTACTCCTTGTGGAATGGTTTTGGCAAGTCCTATTCATCTTGATACATGACCATACCATCTCATTTTCCTTCTTTTCAATATGGACAACAGGTCTTCGTATGGTCCAATGGCTTGCCTTACTCTGGTCTAGACCTCCAAATTGGTGATGTGGTCTTTGTGTGAGATGCCAAGGATCTTGCGGAAACATCTTAATGTGGCATAAAAACAATATCAGGTGCATAGATCATTCAAGAATGTTTTTGGAATTATGCCCACGAGGCATAGATATGTTCTGTTTCACATTTGCCTCAATACAGTTTAGGGTTGGTGTCCTCGTATATAGAGTATTTTCCACACATCAGCACAATCCATAAAAAAATGACACTGTAAAAATTCAGAATTACCATGCCACAGAGTATGAGCATCGTTTTGTGTTAAGTACCCGTGTTACACCGACCTGCGGACTCTTTTTTTTTGGTCCTGTTACGTGTTTCCCATTTCTTTCCATTCTATTCATCTAGCGAGGCAGCTGGCCGAATATTCTGCCCTGCTTTAAAGGGTAAGTTGGCCGAATATTCTGCCCTGCTTTAAAGGGTAAGTTGGCCGAATATTCTGCCCTGCTTTAAAGGGTAAGTTGGCCGAATATTCTGCCCTGCTTTAAAGGGTAAGTTGGCCGAATATTCTGCCCTGCTTTAAAGGGTAAGTTGGCCGAATATTCTGCCCTGCTTTAAAGGGTAAGCTGGCCGAATATTCTGCCCTGCTTTAGAGGGTAAGTTGGCCGAATATTCTGCCCTGCTTTAAAGGGTAAGTTCCATGCAACGAAAAGAAGAATACCAAATGCCTTTTTTTTTTTTTGGCTGAATATGATAATTAAAGTGTACGTTTTTGAATTTTGCTTATCTCTTCGTTTGTTATTGTTCGTAATTTGTTTCCTTCCTTCCTTCCTTCCTTCCTTCCTTCCTTCCTTCCTTCCTTCCTTCCATTTTTTCTTTTTTTTATATACAAAATGCTTATCCTAATTCAATCATCAGCTCGCCATCTGTGAATACAAAAGATTCGGTGCGTAGTCCACAGTTTCATTTTTTTTTTTTTTTGCTTTATGTATGTGCTTTGAAATGTTATAATATTTTTTTCGCGAGTGTATTTCGCTGCCCATCTCATCCTGTTCGCACTCAGTACCTCGCACATGCAGCTCAAACCACGTCATGCCATCTCTCTCCCCCTTCGCCTCTGTCCTTTATGGACTTACTTTTGTTCCGTTCAGTATAGGCCTGTGACCCAAATATGCATAAATCATGTTGCCCTCTTGTCTGCCTGACTGTCTGTCTGTTTGTCTGTCTGTCTGTCTGTCTGTCTGTCTCTCTCTCTCTCCACCTCTCTCTCCACCGCCCTCTGTCTCTCTGTCTCTCTGTCTCTGTCCTCTCT
>CM065718.1:55532610-55537610 GCA_033310375.1 Conus canariensis | reverse complement strand
CATTTTCCTTCCTTCTCTCTTTTTTTTTTTTTAATTTCTTGGTTTTCTTTTTCTTTCGTCCTTTTAGCTTTTCTTTCTTTCGTTCTTTCTTTCGTCTGTCTTTCGTTGACAGTTTCTGTCTTTTTGTTTGTTTCTGTCTTTTTCCCCTCGCCTTTCTTGCATGTCTTCTTTCGTTCTCCCGTTCTTTGTTTGAACAGTTGATGATTTGAAACTCTGCATAAATGCGTTTGTATATATTCAGCGTGAACATTCGATTTCATTATTTTGTTCTTTCTTTTTTTTTCTCTTTTGCTTCATAAAATAGAGAGACAGACAGACAGACAGAGACAGAGACAGACAGAGACAGAGAAGAGAGAGAGAGACAGACAGACAGACAGACAGACAGACAGACAGACAGACACAGACAGACCAGAAAGACGACAGACAGAAAGACAGAAGACAGACAAGAGAGAGAAGAGAGAGAGACAGACAGACAGACAGAAGACAGACAGACAGAGACAGAGAGAGAGACAGACAGACAGACAGAAGACAGACAGACAGACAGACACAGACAATCAGAAAGACGACAGACAGAAAGACAGACAGGGAGACAGACAGACAGAGAGAGAGGCAGAGAGAGAGAGAGAGAGAGACAGAGACAGAGAGAGAGACAGAGACAGAGAGACAGACAGACACAAACAAACAGACAACCAGAAAGACGACAGACAGAAAGACATAACAGAAAGACAGACAGACAGACAGACAGACAGACAGACAGACAGAGGGAGCGAGGGACTTTTGGAGAGAAGAAGGGTGGGAGACTTTGGGGGAGAGAGTGGGGGATGCCAAAAAAAAAAAAAGACTGAGGGGTGAGGGTGGGGATGGGGTCGGGGGTATGACGGAGGCGAATGCTGAACTCAGCACTGTTGGAAAGATGAGAGCAGAAACCTCTGCACTACAACCTAGCTCCAGACATGAAAGAGATCTCTGGCATCCCGTGATTAGACCAAGCTGTCTTTCCAAGCTCTGTGCATGTGACAGTGGCATTACTGGTGTTATGGGGAAGGAAAGTGAAGGAAGGTGAAGGAAGGAAGGTGGGTACAGACCTTTCACAGCTGACAAGACAATGAAGTGTCTGGGCAATTCATGGGTCTGGGTTCTAGAAACTATTATATCCCCCATCCATTCCATATCTCCACCCCCCACCCCCCACCCCCAGCCCCCCACAATCAATCCTCTTCTCCTATACTCCTCCCCCCCCACCCCCTTTCACCGCCACCAACGTATTGTGTTTCTAAAATGCACCAAACGTTGACACTGACGTCAGATTCATGGTGGTACTCTCTTTAGAACCAACCAAGACAAGATATGACCGACTGTAATAACATATGAGCGATCTCAACTCTTCATGACTACCGTGACAATATAATTATGTCCAAGCATGACAATATAATGTCCAAGCATGACAATGTAAGTCCAAACATGCAAGATATGGCGGGCAAATGACAACATATGTTCACGCATATCATAAGCTAGGACATTTTCTCAAAATGTTTAGCTGTTCTCCAAGGAAAAAAATGTCTGACCTCTCTCTCTCTCTCTCTCTCTCTCTCTCTCTCTCTCTCTCTCTCTCTCTCTCTCTCTCTTCTCTCGCTCTCTTGTGAACCTTTTCTCTTCACCCTGCTTGAGGGAATGATTGATACATGAAAGAAAGGCTTGTTGTGGCTTATCCATTTTATCTTTGAAGAAAAAATCCTACTTGTGTAATCGCATTCCTCTCTCTCTCTCTCTCTCTCTCTCTCTCTCTCTCTTCTCTCTCTCTCTCTCTCTCTCTCTCTCTCTCTCTCTTCTCTGACAGCCTCGTTTTTCTCAGTCAACAGACGTTCCAACACAACGACGCCAAAACAAACAGGATGCAGTGTACACCACTAGAGGCAGACAATCTATGGCATCTTTCTCTTTGAAATTCCGCACTCCCACCCCAACTCCACCCTCACTTACTACCTTCTCCTTCCTTGTAATCACCCCCCCCCTGCCCCCCCCCCCCCCCAAACTGTACTCTCCCCCCCTGACAAGCAAACCCAGTCTCCAGACTCCTGGTAACCTGTGCAGGGGTAGATAAGTTGACTGTGAATGAGTTGTGAGAGTGTGGGGAGAGGGAAGGCAGCGAGGGAGGGGGAACGGAGCGGGGTGTGGGATTGTGGGCTGTGATGCTAGCCAGTGGCATACGCCGCTCTTTGGCTTGTTCATTTCTCTCTCTCTCTCTCTCTCTCTCTCTCTCTCTCTCTCTCTCTCTCTCTGCTTCTGTCTTCTGCTTCTGTCTCTGTGCGTGTCTGTCTGTCTGTCTGTCTGTCTGTCTGTCTGTCTGTCTCTCTCTCTCTCTCTCCTCTCTCTCTCTCTCTCCTCTCTGTGTGCATTTCTGTCTGTCTGTCTGTCTGTCTGTCTTCTGTCTCTCTCTCTCTGTCTCTCTCTCTCTCTCTGTGCGTGTCTGTCTGTCTGTCGTCTGTCTGTCTGTCTGTCTGTCTCTCTCTCTCTCTTTACATTTATTTGTCTCTGTTTTGTGTGTGTGTGTGTGTGTGTGTGTGTGTGTGTGTGTGTGTGTGTGTGTGTGTGTGTGTGTGTGTGTGTGTGTGTGTGTGTCTTTCTTTCAGTAGCCTTACTAATTTCAGATAGATTGTTGAATATCAAGGATAGTTTGAAAGGTTATGTATTCTCTAAAATCTTTATCCTTGAGGATTTGACTGTTTATTTCACTCACTCACTCACTCTGTCCTCTCTCTCTCTCCACATTCTTCTCTCTTCTGTCTTCTGTCTGTCTCGTCTGCTCTGTCTGTCTCTCTCTCTCTCTCACATTCTTTCTCTCTCTCTGTCTCTCTCTCTGTCTCCTCTGTCTCTCGTCTTCTCCTCTCTCTCTCTCTCTCCTCTCTCTCTCTCTCTCCTCTCTCTCTCTCTCTCTCTCTCTCTCTCTCCAAACCTCTTTTTGGCGTTTATTTCTCTTTCCTTTCTAAATGTAGCAGCACTACCTCTGATACACAATAAAAAAAATATCTCTGGCATGATTGGCTCCCTTCATCAGTGTGTTGGTTTCCCCTGTGTTCTCTTTGTTCTCGATCTTTGAATTCTATTCTCTTCTTTCTGCGCGCAGTGTTTGATCGTTAGGTGAGGTTTTGTGTGATTTGTTTTTCTTTTATGTTGACTTTTTGTGCTGCAAATCGATCTATGTTTTCTGTCAAACCGAATGCGCTGTGTGTGTGTGTGTGTGTGTGTGTGTGTGTGTGTGTGTGTGTGTGTGTGTGTGTGTTGTGTGTGTGTGTGTGTGTGTGTGTGTGTTAGTTCTTCAATTTAACGTCTGTTCACTTTAAGTGATATTAGACAAAATAATGCAGAAATGAGTGGATGAGAGAAATGGAAATAGTGTATGCAAAATGCTAGTATAGGCCTACGTGCGAGTGTGTGTGTGTGTGTGTGTGTGTGTGTGTGTGGTGTGTGTGTGTGTGTGTGTGTGTGTGTGTGTGTGTGTGTGTGTGTGTGGTGTGTTGGGCGTGCGTGTGTGTGTGCGTGTGCGACTTTGACAATTGAAAAGAAAATACTGTTCTAAATGTAACAATTTAAAAGATAAATTACAAAAAAAAAAGAAAAAAAAACCCACAAAAACAACAACAACAAAAAACCTGGAAATATTTACACAAACGAGCCAACTGGGCTTAACATCAACGAATTTACAAATGTAAAAAAGGCGTGAAGATTCTGGAAAATGCATTGGGAATCTTTTTGTCGGAAGTTGGAGAGAGATGAGTTAAAATAGGAACAATCAAAAAGAAAATGCAGAGTATTGAAACTGTCGACTGTTCCACAAGCGCATTGTAAATTTCTGTGGAATTTTGTACGAAGAGCGTTAACTTTAAGCCTAAAAAAGAGAGATTCCAGTTTCCGAAATTTGTGTACATGTACATACGTCTTTGTAATACAATTTACGAATTTGAATGGACGAGTTTGTGTGTGTGTGTGTGTGTGTGTGTGTGGTGTGTGTGTGTGTGTTGTGTGTGTGTTGTGTGAGTGTCTGTCTGTGCGCAAGCGTGGGTGTGCATGCATGCGCGCGCATGCGTGTGTGTGTGTGGAATGTGCTTGTGTGCGTGCGTGCATGCGTGCGTGCATGCGTTTGTGCGTGTGTGTGCGTGCGTGTTTGCGTGTATGTGTGTGTGTTTGTGCGTCTGTGTGTGTGTGTGTGTGTGTGTGTGTGTGGAGAGAGAGAGAGAGAGAGAGAGAGAGAGAGAGAGAGAGAGAGTACCTTTCTCTCATAATATATTTTCTTTTTGTCCTGTTGTGATGGGAGTGATGGTGTGGTGGTGGTGGTGTGCGGGTTGTTGTGCATGTGACAGAGGCTAGTACACTGTGCTATGGGAGGTGGAGGAGGTGCTAGGGCGAGTGGCAGTGGGGCTTGCGAAATGGTGGAGTGGATGGAGGTGCTAGGGCGAGTGGCAGTGGGGCTTGCAAAATGGTGGAGTGGATGGAGGTGCTAGGGCGAGTGGCAGTGGGGCTTGCGAAATGGTGGAGTGGATGGAGGTGCTAGGGCGAGTGGCAGTGGGGCTTGCGAAATGGTGGAGTGGATGGAGGTGCTAGGGCGAGTGGCAGTGGGGCTTGCGAAATGGTGGAGTGGATGGAGGTGCTAGGGCGAGTGGCAGTGGGGCTTGCGAAATGGTGGAGTGGATGGAGGTGCTAGGGCGAGTGGCAGTGGGGCTTGCGAAATGGTGGAGTGGATGGAGGTGCTAGGGCGAGTGGCAGTGGGGCTTGCGAAATGGTGGAGTGGATGGAGGTGCTAGGGCGAGTGGCAGTGGGGCTTGCGAAATGGTGGAGTGGATGGAGGTGCTAGGGCGAGTGGCAGTGGGGCTTGCGAAATGGTGGAGTGGATGGAGGTGCTAGGGCGAGTGGCAGTGGGGCTTGCGAAATGGTGGAGTGGATGGAGGTGCTAGGGCGAGTGGCAGTGGGGCTTGCGAAATGGTGGAGTGGATGGAGGTGCTAGG
>CM065718.1:55504014-55509014 GCA_033310375.1 Conus canariensis | reverse complement strand
TACGCTATGAGGACGTAAAACTCAACCATTCAAGGTGGCAGGATGAGGGGGGGGGGGGGGGGTGGAGGGGAGAGGCTTGGGTTGTAGGGGGGGAGGGGGAGGCAGGACTGAGTGTCGAGGAGTTGAGAAGAAAGGGTATGAGAGGGGTAAGGGGTTGGAGTTGAAAGGTAATTACATCAGTGTTTCTCAGATTTCAACAAATGTATCCTATGCCAGTGTCTTCGCTGGTGGGTTGCGACCCCTGAGACGATCTAATGCTTATAGTTGTTCCTTTTGATATGCTCGATTAGCAAGTGAATCATGAACCTCGAAGTCAATGTCAGCAAACTGGGTCCAGCTGTGAATTTTTTTTTCCTGATGATGAAACTTTTTTTAAAGAAAAAAAAATGTCAATAAGAAGAGCGCGCCAAAGCACGGCAGCCATTATGATGTTTTTGCCTTAGCAGAGGACTTGAAGGAAAAAAAGTAACGTGACAACATGACTTTACGCTTTGAAAGTCAGTGACGCTAAGCGACATTTAACACAGCGACTTCTGGAAGAGGTAGCATGGAAGGGAGAGGGAGAGGGACAATGCTGCTGAATCCTCATCAACTGCCAGATGACCTTCCTTGCCAGTCGCCCATCTCGACTGGAGCTATCTTCTGAGAGTCGTCCAGGCTGCCACTGATGACTTCACTCAGAATTGTCTAGTCTGACCACATCGTTCTTCCGCAGGCGTGATGGAGAGGAGGGGAGGAGGGGGGGGGGGAGTCCTGAAAAAAATGACATGGTGAAGAAGCCGCTGAAGAAAACAGTCACATTCAGACTCGTGACTGTAGGTTCCATCTATGACTGGACGGTACTGCAGGACTGTGTGTACTCCGATACGTTCTTCAGCAACCTCGTGTGTACTGAGGTTTATCCAACCTTCGCAACACACTGTCCACTATCAGAGATTCGTTTCTAAACATTTCTTCAACTTGCTGTGCAGGTGTTCACTATTCTGCGCATTTCTGATTTCCCTGACACGAGAGTAGTGTCAGGCATCATACACATTTCCTCAGCAACGTGTTTCGCTACGTCCCCTCTATCACCACTGGAACACATGCCCATATCTTTTGTACAGTACATGAAGAAGGATTGAGTGATGATGGGGGATCTGACCCTGTCCAGTAAAAATGGAGGTGGCGGTGATTGTGTGTGTGTGTGTGTGTGTGTGTGTGTGTGTGTGTGTGTGTGTGTGTGTGTGTGTGTGTGTGTGTGTGTATGTGTGTGTGTGTGTGTGTGTGTGTGTGTGTGTTTATGTGTGTGTGTGTGCGCGCACGTGTGTGTGTGTGTATGTGTTGTGTGTGTGTGTGTGTGTGAGAGAGAGAGAGAGAGAGAGAGAGAGAGAGAGAGCGAGAGCACAAGAACCCATGTTCCTAATGTCTATTACATCACCATTTTGTCCTTACCGCAAAGAGAATGTTCCAATTGTCCATGCCATAATGAATCTCGCAAGCATCCATCAAAGACAGTTCCATTCAATCCCAGCTGCCCCCAAGGAAGCTTGATGACAGTTCTCCCTCTCCAAAGATGAATTATCGTCCTACTCTCTTAAACATGAAAATCCATTTTCAGGAGAGAGAGAGAGAGAGAGAGAGAGAGAGAGAGAGAGAGAGAGACAGAGACAGAGACAGAGACAGAGACAGAGACAGAGAGGGGCGGGAGGGAGACCGGAGAGAGAGAGAGAGAGAGAGAGAGAGAGAGAGAGAGAGAGAGAGATGGAGGCATGGGTGGGGTGGGGTGGGAGCGCTAAATGACTTGTTAAGAGCAGAGGGCGGGTCTTTGATAGTTAATAGCGTGAGGTTTCCAAATTGTGTCTGTCTGTCTGTCTGTCTGTCGATCGGTCTGTCTGTCTGTCTGTCTGTCTCACACACACACACACACACACACACACGCGCGCGCGCGCGCGCACGCACACACACACACACACACACACACACCAACCCCATCTCATCAAACAGACCTCCCAATACACTGTGGACAAAGCAAACAGGCAGACCTGCGCTGAACTAGGGGCAGACAATTTCTGGCATCTTTCTTATTGACGCTCACCCTGAGTCCCTAGAGCCGGCCAGTCTCTGGGTTCCTGTCAATCATTGTGCACAGGGAGGGGAATCGAGGACAGTGAAAGGGGAGGAAGGGCAGAGGTCAGGCGGGGGGTGGGGGGGGAGGGTGTAAACGTGTTGGTGGTAGCTGGATTCTGGCCGCTTGTTAACCAGTAGCTTTGGTGATTTTGACATTTTCTTAAGCTCACAACCAAAACTCTCTCTCTCTCTCTCTCTCTCTCTCTCTCTCTCTCTCTCTCTCTCTCTCTCTCTCTCTTAGACATGGACTTCATCAACATTTAAAAAAAAAAACGTTTCCTATACATAAATCCAATGAATTATCGATTATGCCCGAACGTGTTAGGATTCTGCCAGTCAGATCTGTTTAAGACTACTGTAACGCTTGTACAAGCGTGATCTTTTTCTCTGCCAAATTGAGAACTTGCTATTCTTTGAAATGCGGCTTGGTGAAAAGCGTGTTTGTGAACATCGGCATGAATGAGCTCGTTCGTCCATACAAAAGAGCCAAATTCCCAGTGAATTTGTTTGGATATTTGGTGGCATGTTTTCTTTTGTTGTTCTTGTTGCTTTTCGCAGTGAACGAATATCATCCATTCCCACAGTCCTATCGTTGATTTTGTTTTCATTTGCCTTATCTAATTTCCGAATTCCAAGTGAACAATGCTGTGTAGTATTTTGGTAGTAAACTTTGGAATAAAACTCTAGATCAGATATTGGAAATGAAATGAGGCAGGGAACAGTAAACAATAAACAGTAAACAAGAGGGGTAACTTTTGCTTCCATAAGAAAACCTAACACAGAGTAACTTTTATTCAAGACTGGCAGAGTAACTTTTATTCAAGACTGGCACAGCCTTTTAAACTTGAATAAAGTCAGACAAATACATAGACGAACAATCTAATAGTGGGGGAAAAAAACAAACGCAGCCAACAACTCAACTGTCTTCATAGTAATGACTTGGCAAAGATTTGGACTTAAGGAGGGGGGGGGGGGGGGGGGGGGGGGGGGGGAGGGGGGAGGGGGTTTGAGAGGATGGAGAAACTGGGAACATGAAATTAAGAGAATATATTACAGATATGAAAACTCTTCACTAGCCGCATAAGGGAACCATCGTAATCCCTTTTGAAGGCAGATATATTTTGTATTGCCTGCTCCGAGGCCTTTCGTCCGCTGGATCGGAACTCATCAGGGAGACACGGCTGGTTGTGTTCTGCGCTCCTGGCGTCAAATAGAGATACACCACAGTCCATAATGCCGTGGTGTTCTCACCACCAAGGGTGCAAAAAAGAATCCAATAGCACCCCCAAAGCTTTCTAGATTAGATAGATAGATAGATAGATAGATAGATAGATAGATAGATAGATAGATATTTCCCGTGTTCTTTTTCGCAGTGTCCCTTACCTTTCTTTCTTTCTTAGTCTCTGCCATGTTATTGGTGCATGATGGCGAAATTGTTAGGCTGCACTTATTCCGCCTCTCTCTTCTCTCTCTCTCTCTCTCTCTCTCTCTCTCCATCATATATATTATATATATATATATAATATTTTCTTAATTCTATGTTCCCATGTTCTTCATTATTCGACACCCCCCCCCCCCTTTTTTTATTATTATTTTTTTTATTAAGTTCAAATCTTTACCAAGTCACTACTATAATGACGGAAGAATTGTTAGCCTGCACTTGTTTTCCCCCACTACTTAATTGTTCAGCACTATATTGTTTGGTCAATCAGTGGGAGATTGCATTCTTTAGGAGATCCAAGTAAAGGTTGTTCTGCACAATTCTTAGCCACTGACAATGCTTGGGTTATTGAACAGCAGAGCTGACCACTCAGACTGTTCCATATCTTTTGATCTCCATTGCATTCTTGAATAGATTCTCTAGCATAGGCTCAAAGATTGTCCCCTACATTTTATACTGTTTGCATAATGTTTTTAAGTTTTCAACAACTTTTTTCTATCCACACTTTCGTTTTGTTTCATTTACTATACCCTTCGCTGGCTGCTTTGGGGGTGCTGTTGGATTCTTTTCTGAACCCTTGGTGGTGAGAACTCCACAGAATAATGGACTGTGATGTGTCACTATCTGACGCCAAGAGCACAGTCACAATCAGCCGTGTCACCCTGATGAGTCCGATCCAGCGGGCGAAAGGCCTAGGAGCAGGCAATATAAATAGATCTGACTTCGAGAGGGTTTACGATGGTTCCCTCATGCAGCTAGTGAAGGGTTTTCATATTTATGATATACTTTCTTAATTTTATATTCCCATTTTTTTCATCTTCACCCCCCCCCCCCCCCCCCCCCTGCTTTTTTACTTATTTATTAGATCCAAATCTTTGCCAAGTCATTATTACAATGACAGGAGAAACTGTTAGCCTGCACTTGTCCCCCACTACTTAATTGTCTATATGTATATATACACACATAAATATATATTACATTTATATTGATTCTTGCTGTATTGCATTGTATTGACTCTGTTTCTATATGTGTCTGTATGTATGTCTCTCTTTGAAATAATGGAGAAGGGAAGACTCAAAAACTGATGAAATAAAGAATGAGATAAAAAAAAAAAAAACCAACCCAGAAGGCTAGTATATTCTATATTCTGCTGTAAGCCAACAATATCACAAAATGATTTGATTTTTTTTTTTTTTTTTTTTTTTTTTTTGGGGGGGGGGGCGTTTATATAGGCCAATCCAAATCACATTTGAGAGAGAGAGGGAGGAAAAGATAGAGAGAGTTAGTTTTGTATTTGGGAGCTTGGGGATAGGACAATGCACAAGTCGGAGTGCACAGGAAGGAGATGAAGGCAGGTGACAGCGGCATGCAACTCGCTGTGAATAAGAACCGCTCGCTCTCTCTGCACATAAACCTAATTCCCCTACTTGCAAAGTGAGGCGACTGCACG
>CM065718.1:55496514-55499014 GCA_033310375.1 Conus canariensis | reverse complement strand
TGTGCCGAAAATCGCTCTCTGTTTTCCTTGAAACTGAATGCGTGTTCTGTTTGTCTACCTTTCTCTCAAAATGTACTTTTTTTTTTTTTTTTTTTTTTTGGGGGGGGGGGGGGGGGGCGGAGGCTGGAGGTGGGGTGGTGGTGGTGATGTGACGGGGTGGTGATGGTAGTAAACGGAATGGTGTGATGGCGGGAGAGGCTGGGGGGGGGGGAGTGTTAGGAAGGCTGTCGAGGTAAACGGGGCGGAAGTGAAATATCAGGAAAGGCTTTGGAAGTTGAGAGGAGAGAGAGAGAGAGAGAGAGAGAGAGAGGGAGAGAGAGAGAGAGAGAGAGAGAGAGAGAGAGAGAGAGAGAGAGAGAGAGAGAGAGAGAGAGATCATTTTCTTATATTTTTTCAGCTATTAAAAAAAAATCGTTCTCATGAATTCATTATGAATGGTGTTCATTTTAATTACTTTAAAACTTTCAGTTGCTCATTTCTGTCAATCATTAATGGATTCACCATATTTGTGTCTGGCGTTTACGTCGAAGCCCATCCGAGGCATCAAAATTGTCGATTACGCCAAAGGTATCCCATGTATGTTGGACCTGAGCAAGCGTAGAGAACATACGTAGTGACTCAGCAGTAGTGCGGCGTCTGTTGTGACGGGTTGCTCTGTGACGATATAATACTGACGGCTGCCTGTGAACTGCTCGACCAGCAGTCTAATCCTGTATTTCCAGCTCAGTGTCAATATCATCTTAGCAAACTGTTGGCATCAGTGATGATATTTGTCTCAAAATCAAACCTTCTCTCTCAATTGTATAAAACAAAGAAGAGTTAACACACATACTAAGCAAGGAAACAAGTCATATTCAAGCCTCTGCCTTAACAGGAGACTAAGAAACGAAAGAGGAAGCAAAGTTCTACACTTAGCAGGTGAATACAAACGGCATCAAATATACTAACGTCTTAGGGAATCAGAGAGGGGTAACAGAAGTCACTGCTACTTCTTCGCTGATCGCATCAGTTGCCCTCACAAATGCACACGTCCTCTGAAAGTCGTCCAGGTTGTCAATGGAATTTCAACTTCAGACTTGTCTCGCCTAACTATGTTGTTTTCCAAAGGGTATATATTCTGGTGGGAAAGTTCTGGAGAATGACTTCTTGAAGTAGTTGTTGAGTTGAATGATGACATTCAGACTCATGACTGAAGATTCGATTTTTTGTCTGGATGTTATTGTAGGATGGACTGTACATGTCCTGAGCAACTCGGAAATTAACTTTACACACACACACACACACACACACACACACACACACACACACACACACACACACACACACACACACACACACACACACACACACAGAGATTTGATATTCATTACGATAAGGGACTCTATTGAAACGCTTATACAGGCGTGTTCTTAAAGTTATGTCTCTGCAGTTCTTCTCTCCAAATTACTGACTATAACTATATTGATATTTTCAATTTCAGTCTGAAATATTTCTGTTATAAACATGTCCTTACATATAAAATCACAAAGAAGGTCGCGCCTATTTACATCAGAGTCAAATTTTCAGTGAATGCTTTGTTGTAATAAACGTACCGTAAGTGATATTTTTTGTGCTTGTTTTAATTACTTGGGTAATAAACTCTGGAATCATACCCTTCATTATCTAGGAAAAACCACTACCTTCTGGTAAAGCAACGTATCACAATTACTTATTTGAAAAGCTATAAATATTCATTTTTTCGTGTATTCTGACTATAATGGTATGTTATGTTATGATTGTTGCCTTGCTTGTTTATCCATCTGCTCCTCTCTCTCTCTCTCTCTCTCTCTCTCTCTCTCTCTCTCTCTCTTTCTCTCTCTCTCTCTTTACTCTCTCTCTCTCTCTCTGTATGTCTCTCTCTCTCTCTCTCTCCTCTCTCTCTCTCTCTCTCTCTCTCTCTCCTCTCTCTTCTCTCTCTGAAATAAACTCGTAATGCTCTGTGTGTATAATTGTAACCACTCTAATAAGATTTCATCTCGCCTTTCGTGTCAACATGCGAAAGAAAATGAAGCACACATTTTGTTTTTCTATCCAGTCTTTGTCATACTAGGCGTTTTTCTTTCTCTCCAGAAAATTCAATTACGGAAAGCTGTGTTTAGTCCACGTTACCATGCTGATAACTGAAAATAAATGCAATATACAGAAGAATTTCTGCATGCAACTTTAATAATTCATGCTACTACAATTAATCAGTGTTAATGCTTTGAATCAATCGTTGGTGGCATTCTCAGATTAAAAAGATGTCAGTACTCTGTTATTTATGTTTTGGTATGTCTTAACATCTGTGTTAATGTGCCATTATGTGGGGATACACTTTTACAAGGTAATATGGCGTATACTAGAAAAAAGCATATTCCATTCTCTGTGTTGTGTGTGTGGTGTGTGTGTGGTGTGTGTGTGTTGTGTGTGTGTGTGTGTGTGTGTGTGTGTGTGTGTGTGTGTGTGTATGTGTGTGTGTGTA
>CM065718.1:55486514-55491514 GCA_033310375.1 Conus canariensis | reverse complement strand
GAGGGGGGTTGCACAAACATCGTTACCAACACTGCAAGTGTCTGTTTCTCTCGGACCTGATTGACCTTGGTATAGACAACGGACAGGAGCGTAGTGTTGTGCAGTAAGGTCGTTAAGTCCCTGGACATAATGGAACTCTCCAGTGCCATTCTCATCATTTTCTTCTTCTTCTTTTTTCAGTTATCATTCAACCAAAGGTTTCAAAACATATAATCCTCCATGCCCTGCTCTGGTAGTGTCGCAACGGTGTTCGTAAAAAAAATCATCGTATCTGCAAACCCATGGGACTACCGTTGGTAGAGGCACCCGTAGTAGGAGGTGGATACACGCTCATGCTGACTTCTCGATTCATCGATTATTGTTGTCATTAGGGGCCGGTCGTAGTAGGTGGCTGGCGTCCCGTCTAGACTGACCCAGAAAAGGCATCGCTGGACACTACCAAAGTGAAATCGGCAGCAGTGCAGAGTCTCCACCGGTGGGGTGCTTGTTGAGAACCTGACACTGTTGGCTCCCTTTGGAATGCCGGGGCTTGGTCTGCCACGGCTCAGCCCGGGGTGTTGTGTTCTAAGACTGGAAACGGAAGGAATGGGGTGGAATTCATGCCACTGACGACTACCCAGGATGACACAGAGACACAAGTCGACACCAGCCCCTTGATGTGTTACTTGATAACATGGTTAGAAAGAGAAAGGGGACTGCTTCTTGCTGGAAGCAAGAGTTCAGTGAAGGCTTGGATTGGACACACACACACACACACACACACACACACACACACACACACACACACACACACACACACCACCACCACCACCACCACCACCACCACCACCACCACCACCAACTACCACACACACACACACACACACACACACACACACACACACACACACACACACACACACACACAGTGTTTCGAACCTTAGGTAAACACCTCTCTTTTGTTTGTATTTTCACCAGGCTTAGCGTCACATTACGTACATGCACTCTATAGCGGATACTCTCTCTCTGTGTCTCTCTCTGTCTCTCTCTGTCTGTCTGTCTGTCTGTCTGTCTGTCTGTCTCTCTCTCTCTCTGTCTCTCTCTCTCTCTCTCTCTCTCTCTCTCTCTCTCTCTCGCGCGCGCGCGCTCTCGCTCTCTCCAGTCTGCTGGAGGCAAAGAAAGTGAAACAGAAGAGACAACACTTCAAACCATAATTAATTTAAAGCTGCAAGCTTACAAAAACTGTCTAAGCAATAGCTGACAGCCCCCGTAGGAAAAAGAAGACAAACAATAAAGAATGATAGAAGTAAAAGAAAGAAAGAAGGAAAAAAGGAAGAAAGCAAACAAGAAAAAAAAAGAAAAACGAAAAACGAAAACATCTAAAACATAATTAAAACAATAAAACAAAGAGAAAACACTTGCAGTGTGTCTGCGTAACAATCATCTCCACCTGTCACCTCTCTCTCGGCGTCCACTCCGTTAATTGAAATGAAGGAAGGAACTGGAAAGCAGACATGAAAGGAAAAATTTGGAAAGTTGAAACGACAGGAAGACAAGAGAGTGGAAAGTTGAAACGACAGGAAGACAAAGAGAGTGGAAAGCTAAAACGACAGGAAGACAAGAGAGTGGAAAGTTGAAACGACAGGAAGACAAAGAGAGTGGAAAGCTAAAACGACAGGAAGACAAGAGAGTGGAAAGCTAAAACGACAGGAAGACAAGAGAGTGGAAAGTTGAAACGACAGGAAGACAAGAGAGTGGAAAGTTGAAACGACAGGAAGACAAGAGAGTGGAAAGTTGAAACGACAGGAAGACAAGAGAGTGGAAAGCTTAAAACGACAGGAAGACAAAGAGAGTGGAAAGTTGAAACGAGAGTAAGACAAAGAGAGTGGAAAGTTGAAACGACAGGAAGACAAGAGAGTGGAAAGTTGAAACGACAGGAAGACAAGAGAGTGGAAAGTTGAAACGACAGGAAGACAAGAGAGTGGAAAGTTGAAACGACAGGAAGACAAGAGAGTGGAAAGTTGAAAACGACAGGAAGACAAGAGAGTGGAAAGTAAAACGACAGGAAGACAAGAGAGTGGAAAGTAAAACGACAGGAAGACAAGAGAGTGGAAAGTTGAAACGACAGGAAGACAAGAGAGTGGAAAGCTAAACGACAGGAAGACAAGAGAGTGGAAAGCTGAAAACGACAGGAAGACAAGAGAGTGGAAAGCTAAAACGACAGGAAGACAAGAGAGTGGAAAGCTAAAACGACAGGAAGACAAGAGAGTGGAAAGTTGAAACGACGAGGAAGTAAGACAAAGAGAGTGGAAAGTTGAAACGACAGGAAGACAAGAGAGTGGAAAGCTAAAACGACAGGAAGACAAGAGAGTGGAAAGTTTAAAACGACAGGAAGACAAAGGAGAGTGGAAAGTTGAAAACGACGAGTGAAGACAAAGAGAGTGGAAAAGTATGAAACGACAGGAAGACAAAGAGAGTGGAAAGCTAAAACGACAGGAAGACAAAGAGGTGGAAAGCTAAAACGACAGGAAGACAAAGAGAGTGGAAAGTTGAAACGAGAGAAGACAAAGAGAGTGGAAAGCTTAAAACGACAGGAAGACAAAGAGAGTGGAAAGCTAAAACGACAGGAAGACAAAGAGAGTGGAAAGTTAAAACGACAGGAAGAGCAAAGAGAGTGGAAAGCTAAAACGACAGGAAGACAAAGAGAGTGGAAGTTGAAACGAGAGTAAGACAAAGAGAGTGGAAAGCTAAAACGACAGGAAGACAAAGAGAGTGGAAAGCTAAAACGACAGGAAGACAAAGAGAGTGGAAAGTTGAAACGAAGAAGACAAAGAGAGTGGAAAGCTAAAACGACAGGAAGAATAAGAGAGTGGAAAGCTAAAACGACAGGAAGACAAAGAGAGTGGAAAGCTTAAAACGACAGGAAGACAAAGAGAGTGGAAAGTTAAAACGACAGGAAGACAAAGAGAGTGGAAAGCTAAAACGACAGGAAGACAAAGAGAGTGGAAAGTTGAAACGAGAGTAAGACAAAGAGAGTGGAAAGCTAAAACGACAGGAAGACAAAGAGAGTGGAAAGTTGAAACGAGAGTAAGACAAAGAGAGTGGAAAGCTAAAACGACAGGAAGACAAAGAGAGTGGAAAGTTGAAACGACAGTAAGACAAAGAGAGTGGAAAGCTAAAACGACAGGAAGACAAAGAGAGTGGAAAGTTAAAACGAAGGAAGACAAAGAGAGTGGAAAGCTAAAACGACAGGAAGACAAAGAGAGTGGAAAGCTAAAACGACAGGAAGACAAAGAGAGTGGAAAGCTAAAACGACGGAAGACAAAGAGAGTGGAAAGCTTAAAACGAGAGAAGACAAAGAGAGTGGAAAGCTAAAACGACAGGAAGACAAAGAGAGTGGAAAGCTAAAAACGACAGGAAGACAAAGAGAGTGGAAAGCTGAAACGAGAGTGAAGACAAAGAGAGTGGAAAGCTAAAACGACAGGAAGACAAAGAGAGTGGAAAGCTAAAACGACAGGAAGACAAAGAGAGTGGAAAGCTAAAACGACAGGAAGACAAAGAGAGTGGAAAGCTAAAACGACAGGAAGACAAAGAGAGTGGAAAGCTAAAACGACAGGAAGACAAAGAGAGTGGAAAGCTGAAAACGACAGAGTAAGACAAAGAGAGTGGAAAGCTAAAACGACAGGAAGACAAAGAGAGTGGAAAGCTAAAACGACAGGAAGACAAAGAGAGTGGAAAGTTGAAACGAGAGTAAGACAAAGAGAGTGGAAAGCTAAAACGACAGGAAGACAAAGAGAGTGGAAAGCTAAAACGACAGGAAGACAAAGAGAGTGGAAAGTTAAACGAGAGTAAGACAAAGAGAGTGGAAAGCTAAAACGACAGGAAGACAAAGAGAGTGGAAAGTTGAAACGAGAGTAAGACAAAGAGAGTGGAAAGCTAAAACGACAGGAAGACAAAGAGAGTGGAAAGCTAAAACGACAGGAAGACAAAGAGAGTGGAAAGTTGAAACGAGAGTAAGACGTTGGAAAGTGAAACAAAACGGAAGAAGAAGGAGAAGAAGAAGTTGAAAAGCTTGCATGAAAGGGGAAAAAAAATGGAAAGTCAAATTAAAGAATGACAAAAAAATGTACGGAAGACAAGAAAAAAGTACTATAGCAACAGAAAAGAAGTGGAAAGCGTAAAATAAACTGAAGAAATGGAAAGCTGTAATGAAGGAGACTCGGAAATCAAAACGTTTTCTTCTTCTTTTTTTTTTAATGTCCGAGTCTTTTTCTTTACAGCTTTCAATTTCCTTCAACTTACTTTACGCTTAGAAATTTAAAGCTGTAATGAAGGAGACTCGGAATTTAAAACTTTCTTTTTCTTTTCTGTTTAAAAAAAAAATTGATTTTCCGAGACTCTTTCAATACAGCTTTCAGTTTCTTCATTTCAGAAGAAAAAGATACAGCCGAAGGTACAGAGAGGACCCAGTACTTCTCTGGGTCCTACCTGCACCTTCGGGTGTGTCTTTTTACATCTCTGGGTCCTGCCCTTACTTTCGGGTGTATCGTTGTACATGTCTGGATCCTAACCGCACCTTCGGGTGTATCTTTTTACTTCTCTGGGTCCAACCTGCACCTTCGGGTGGATCTTTTTACTTCCCTGGGTCCTACCTGCACCTTCGGGTGGATCTTTTCACTTCCCTGGGTCCTACCTGCACCTTCGGGTGGATCTTTTCACTTCCCTGGGTCCAACCTGCACCTTCGGGTGGATCTTTTTACTTCCCTGGGTCCTACCTGCACCTTCGGGTGGATCTTTTTACTTCCCTGGGTCCAACCTGCACCTTCGGGTGGATCTTGTTTACTTCCCTGGGTCCAACCTGCACCTTCGGGTGGATCTTTTTACTTCCCTGGGTCCAACCTGCCCCTTCGGGTGGATCTTTTTACTTCCCTGGGTCCTACCTGCCCCTTCGGGTGGATCTTTTTACTTCCCTGGGTCCAACCTGCCCCTTCGGGTGGATCTTTTTACTTCCCTGGGTCCAA
>CM065718.1:55471514-55481514 GCA_033310375.1 Conus canariensis | reverse complement strand
TCCAGTAATTCTTATATCATTTAAGATACAAGTATAAAATTGAAGATGCTCCCTTTTCTGTAAAAAGATGAGAATTTGAAAAATCCTGGTTCTCATATCGAGCCATCTTTGCTGAAACTGAAAATAACTATTATCACGTGGGACAAATGGTCTAATGTTCCATGTAAATATCAATTCAAAGGAAAAATGCATTTCTTTTCTTTTTAACTTGAAAAGGGCACTGTTCCAAAATGGCATATCTGTAATGCACATCTACAATTGTATGTATGTATGTATGTATGTATGTATGTATGTATGTATATGTATGTATGTATGTATGTATGTATGTATGTATGTATATGTAATGTATGTATGTATGCATATGTATGTATGTGTGTATGCATTATGTGAAGGGTATGTATGTGTGTATGTTGTATGTATCTATATGTGTAACATCTGTTTTCCTTATATTCTTTGTATTAATGTGTCCTAATGTATAGATTTCTGTATGATGGTTCGCATGGTTGCATTGTATATATGGACTATATGTTGACATTGTAACTGATCGTTGCTGCTTATGAGCAGTCATTCCTTTGTTAAAATGAAAAGATCCCGCACTGCAAGGCGAAATAAAGATGTCTTCAGTGTTTTTCCATTCGCGGTGTTCCTCCATTCGCAGATTTTTTTCTGGTAAATCTTCTATTTCATTCAGCTTCCTCAAGCACATGTTGAAGAACACGGACCAGTGTTATTTTGCAATACTGGTTTTGATTTTTTTTTTTAAATTAGCAACTCTATCTCATTTCTGGATACGACGGTTTTGAGAATGACCAATATTTGTTGAGGTACATTCGAAATGATTATCATGACTTTTTTTTTTTTGCTATGGAACAGAAACCAAATCTTTGATACCAAGTCTCCACAGAAGATGAAAGACGAAAAAGGTTTCAAAATTTAACCCAATGTCAGCCAGGACCGAGAGACACAGACACCTGCAGTGTTGGTCATGAAATTTGAGCATCCATCTAAAATACATGCCCGCCCTTTAAGTCGACATAACTTGACTGTGTGGTTCCAGTCTCCCCAAGGACAAAAACACTCTGGTTGGGCCAAAAATTCAACAATCATATGACAGGATCAAACACTCGGTCTCAACACTCCAGCCAGTGTCACAACCGCTGGGCCACAGTGGGTGATAGTTGCACAAGCCGTCAGCGGCACAGACCAGAAAGGGAAGAAAGGAAATGACCAGCAGACGGCGATGGCGGACAGACCAGAGGGAACCTGGCACCACGGTCAGGAAGCAGCAAGGTGTCAGAGTTATTCTGAGAGCAATTTTCTCCTGTGACAGTGATAGCCTAGTGTTGGTGAATGGCGCCTCATTGTTGCCACAACACTTTCTTCCCTTCCGTCATTCCTTCCTTCCAATAAACAACAGTGCCCCCCCCCCCCCCCCCACTTTATCTTTCTTCCATTATACTTCTCCCTTTTTCCTCCCCTTTGTGTCCACTTTCTCCGAGTGAAACGTGTTCGGTTTTCTTCCATTTACAGTACACGAGTGGAGAGTTTTTCTTGTAAACCTTCTATTACATTCAGCTGCTTCAGACACATGTTTAAGAACACATATCCATGTTATTTAGCAACACCGACTTTCTTTTCTACAAATGTGTCTGATTTCTATATACATAGGTTTTCAGTTTGATCAATGTGTCTAAATCGACATACCTAATGATCATCATAACTTTTGTACCATGAAACAGAAACCAAATCTTTAATAACCAAATTGCTTACACAGGAGAGAAAAAAAAAACCAAGAGGGCTTTAAAACATATCCCAATGTCAGCCAGAACTGAGAGATACAGACACATGCAGTGTTAGTCAGGACACTTGAACAACCCTCTGAAATACATGCCATTTAAGTGGATGAAACTCCACTTGGTGGTTCCAGTCTCCCCAAGGGCAAAAACACCAGGATACTGGGCCAAAAATCTGACAATTGTACAACTTGGTCGAACCCTCGGTCTCAACACTCCAGCCAGTGTCACAACCGCTGGGCCACAGTGGGTGATAGTTGCACAAGCCGTCAGCGGCACAGACCAGAAAGGGAAGAAAGGAAATGACCAGCAGACGGCGATGGCGGACAGACCAGAGGGAACCTGGCACCACGGTCAGGAAGCAGCAAGGTGTCAGAGTTATTCTGAGAGCAATTTTCTCCTGTGACAGTGATAGCCTAGTGTTGGTGAATGGCGCCTCATTGTTGCCACAACACTTTCTTCCCTTCCGCCACCCCTCCCCGCCAATACGCCACAGTTCTCCCCCTTTCTTTCTCTGCCCCCCCCTACCCCCCCCCCCCCCCCCTCCAATTAAACCTCCCCCTGCATCCTCCCCTTTGTATCAGCTCCCCATTCCTCCGTCTCACTCACACAATTTGCTTTGAATTGGCCCATGTAATGTTATTGAGAAAGAGCTCTCTCCCCCCTCTCTCTCTCTCTCTCTCTCTCTCACACACACACACACACACACACACACACACACACACACAGCACACGCACGCACGCACTCACACACACACACACACACACACACACACACACACACACGCCACACACACACACAACTACACGCCGCGCACGCCACGCACACACACACACATACATACACATAAACACACAAACATACATACTCTCTCTCTCTCTCTCCTCTCTCATCTCTCTACTCATCACTCTTCTCTCTCTCTCTCCATCTCACTCCACACACACACACACACACACACACACACACACACACACACCAAACCCGCCTATGAACCTCCTAGAAATGACCCGTGCACTAGCACAACGCTTACTGTTCTAAGTCAGCCACCGACGTCACAACAGCTCAAGACACACTATACCTCACTCATTGCAGAGTCGGTTGGGCGCTCGATGGTGGCTGTATTGATTTGGCACAAGGAGTACTACTCGCCCACCCACCCACCTCCCACCTTCTCCCCAACCCCTCCTTCCCCCCCCCTACCCCACCAGCCCCCCCCCCTCTACCCCACCAGCCCCCGTTCGATGTCGGCCCCTGCTGAGGACATTAATCGTCTCGTCACTAAGTCAGGCAAATTGAAAGGCTCTTACTTCATCATTGGCACAAGCTTTCTTCTCTGCCATTCCCTTCCACCACCACTGTTCCCTCGAACAACTAACTCGAGATATCGGTCATCTGGATGAGAGAGGATGATTCACATGTAACGTGTATTCCATGTCAGTCCTGTATATTTGTCATGTGTGAAGGCAATTTTTTTTTATATGTAAATAATATAATATTATTACAGATGATTCAAGAGAAAACAGAAACATTCCAATTTTGTATCAGAAATTGTAAATGTCACAAACGTAAATTTGGTTAACGTTCATTCCTAGTAGGCTGAACAACCCCTTAACGTTTACAGAACTTGAACAAGCAGAAGAGTTTCAAGTTGATTTTGTTAGAAAGATAACAGTCATGGAATGCACGTGTTCATATTTATAAGTGTGTGAGTGATTGTGAACTCGACTGTTGCTAACAAGACAGACGCTGAACACTGACAGTATGCGTCAAGCTGCCCCAAGGTGCAGCTGTTGAATGCTGACGACGATTGCAACTACAGGTAGTGTTTGCTATGCTGCGTCTACATGATTAAATGGTGTTACCAAACCCACTGGGCCTTTTTTGGCGCATTATCTGTCTTTCATTCTTTTCTGTTATTTGGTTTGAGGAGACAGAAGCCGTCAGGTAAATTACTTATCTTTCTCTTCAGGTAGCATCTCAATAACATTATGCACGTACGTTGTGCTCTGAGTGAACCTCTTTCATGCGACATTGACTCCATGACGGTGATGACCCCCAGTTTTAATGCATGGGGGCCGGAGTAGCTCAGTTGGTAGAGCGCCGGACTCGTGATCTTGGGGTTGCGGTTCGAATTTCGGTACAGGGGGATTTTTCCCTCGGAGTTAACATTGGTTCTGACTCCATTCCCCATACAGTCCTTCGAATGAGACTATAAACCGAGGTTCCGTGTGTGGTCGCACGTACAAAAACTCGCACACACGTAAAATCCCATCACCAACTTTCGGAAGAGAAGGCCAGTTTGGCCGTTGGTATGGATGACACGTTACACATAGCATGCACCTTCCTCGAAGATGGAGTATGGCAGCCTTAAAGGCGGGATAAAAAAAAAACGGTCATGCACACAAAACTCCACTGCCTGTCTGTGCAGGCAGTGTCCGCAGGAGTATCAGCCTGCGTACGCAGAAAGAAAGAAAGAAAGTTTTTATGCATGAGAATGGGAGAGTGGGTCAGAGCACGTCTCCATGTCTTTACTTGAAAACAAGTTAAACTCAGTTGACCCATTCCATGATGATATTGACAAACTGCACGAAAATTTAGGTAATGCGTGAACTTAATAAAGACAACATTTAAAAGACCTGGCCTCTTCTTCTTCTTCTTCTTTCCGTTCCTCTTCATCTCTGAGAGACAGAAGACAAATGCTGACAACGTGGATGTTAAACAAAAAGAAGCTGAGTCAGAGTAGGCTGTGCAAACTTTGCGCTTGACAAGTACACATGTTACGCATAATTTCGTGCAGGTCGTGAACTGTGCAGGAACATAGAGTAATAATTTGTGCTAAACGAGTTCAAGAGTTACACATAATACTTGTATCGAGCACGTGAATCATTTTGTTTGTGTAATAGAACTTTACACAAAAGAGATGATGTCTGTAAAGTGTTCTGTACACAACTCTTTTTGTACTTGTCAACTAGCTTTACGTTTGCGAAACTCAGGTGATTCTTCAGTCAAGGTCAATGCTTTAGTGATAATTATGGAATGCAGACCTTAAGTCGAGTGCTACAGACGGAATTAGACTTTCGGGTTTTTCCGATATATCTGACTGAGTGGAAGGAAGAACTTGCATTGTTGCTGGGCAAAACTCGGGTATTTGTGATTAGCCGCTATATTTGGAAACCAGGTTGGGTCAGTGACGTGTGCCGTATGGAGCGACTCTCGTAGGAATGACATTATCGCGGCTGAGGCTGTGTGTGTGTGTTGTGTGTGTGTGTGTGTGTGTGTGTGTGGTGTGTGTGTGTGTGTGTTGTGCGTGTGTGCGCGCGCGCGCGCGCGTGCACGTGTGTGAGTGTGTGTGTGTGTGTGTGAGAGAGAGAGAGAGAGAGAGAGAGAGAGAGAGAAAATGTGTGTGTGTGTGTGTGTGTGTGTGTGTGTGTGTGTGTGCACGGTGTGTGTGTGTGTGTGTGTGTGTGTGTGTGTGTGTGTGTGTGTGTGTGTGTGTGTGTGTGTGCGCGTGCACGTGTGTGTGTGTGTGTGTGTGTGTGTGTGTGTGTGTGTGTGTGTGTGTGTGTGTGTGTGCCGTGTGTGTGCCGTGTGTGTGTGTGTGCGCGCGTGCGTGCGTGTGTGCGTGCGAGCTGCGTGCGCGCGCGCGCACGCGCGTGTGTGTGTATTTGTATCTCTGTGTGTCTGTGTCTGTGTGTGTGAGGGTAGGGTAACAGTACTAACCATTTCATCAATAATTCAACACACTTGAACACACCTCTACTTCAGGTATAAAGTGTCAACGATGTACATTTTCGCCAATTTTTGTGTTGAGTTATACAGCTTCTTTTCTGTCTCTTCTTATGTGTCACTCCAGTGGTATTAACCACCCCCTCTCCCTTCCCACTAATCCACGCCGCTCAGTTCGCGCCTCCCCCCCCCCCCCCCCCGCCCCCTCCCCCAGCCACGGCGACTTCCCGGCTTGTCTCGTCGCAAACCATTGGGAGACTCGATGTCCAGTCGTCTTGTGGCAACCCGCCGGAGAAGACACTGCTCTGCTGTCGAGTCATGTTGGTGGTGGGTAGAGCTACCTGTTCTGACTTGGCATACTGCACGACATCAGACTCAGCCCCCAACTGCCGAGAGTAATGGTGCAGGTTCGGAGCCAGTGTGATGCAGTTTCCCCACCTGGTGGGCGCCACCTTGACCGTTCAATGACGGTCCCCATCAACAGCCGTCGTGGCGAAGTGGTTAGCGTCGCGGACTCCCGGATGGGAGGTCGTGGGTTCGATTTCCATCAGAGTCATGTGGGATTTTTCTGCCCCGGCCGGCTCCTACCCAGAGCTGAGATTGCTACGGGCTCAGTTGGAAAGACTGGGACCACACAGTCGAGTTTCATCCACTTAATGGATGCGTCTCTGAGAGTGTTGCTCAAAATTTACTGATCAACATTGCAGGTGTCTGTATCTCTCGGGCCTGGTCGACGCCGCATAGATTATGAAATAAGCGGTAGACTACAGCCCTGTCATGCAGTCTCAGACCGGAATTCTCAGACCGGAATAGAAATTCGCAGCATCATCTTCATCATCCTCTTTCTCATCGATCAGCATAAAAGAAAAGTATCAAATTCTGTGGCCTTTCATGCCCTGCCCTCACGGTGACCTCAGTTTCGATGTCTTTTCTACGTCTGTGGCCTTGGTTTGATCCCGTTGAGGTCACCGGTCTTGGCGAGTCCATGGGGGCTGTCGCCAGTTAGACGTGATGGCGCCCTCCAAAGGGAGAGCTCACTCATGCCGGGTACGCGACTAAGCAGTTATTGTCGTCAGAATGGGGCTTAGTAGGTGGTGTCCTGCGTGTATTGGATCAGAACAGGTGCCACTGAACACCACCGGAGTCACTCGGCAGCGGTGCAGTATCTCCTCTGGTGGGTTGCCTCTTGACGACTTGACATTGACTGCTACCAGTGGACTGCCGGTGCTGGGGCTGCGGCGGGCCGGGCCAGGCTGTGGTTGGTGGGGGGGAGGGGGGGGGGGAGGCGTCGGAAAGAGCGGCGTGTGTGCAATGCCACTAGGATGGCATGGAAGATGGGGCAGAAAAAAAAACAACAAAAAAACTTGTTCATACCGGCAACCTAAATACGAACTAGGGGCACAGACGTGTGGAGGAAATGGAACCTGAGGAGACCATGAGATGACCATGAGATGAGGTGACCATGAGGTGACCATGAGGTGACCATGAGATGAGGTGACCATGAGGTGACCATGAGGTGAGGTGACCATGATGTGACCATGAGATGAGGTGACCATGAGGTGAGGTGACCATGATGTGACCATGAGGTGATCATGATGTGACCATGAGGTGACCATGAGATGAGGTGACCATGAGGTGACCATGAGGTGACCATGAGGTGACCATGATGTGACCATGAGGTGACCAGGAGATGAGGTGACCATGAGGTGACCATGAGGTGACCATGAGATGACCATGAGGTGACCATGATGTGACCATGAGGTGACCATGAGATGAGGTGACCATGAGGTGACCATGAGGTGACCATGAGGTGAGGTGACCATGAGGTGACCATGAGGTGATGACCATGAGGTGACCATGAGGTGATCATGAGGTGAGGTGACCATGAGGTGACCATGAGGTCATGAGGTGACCATGAGGTGACCATGAGGTGACCATGAGGTGACCATGAGGTGATGCCAATGAGGTGATCATGAGGTTATGACCATGAGGTGATGACCATGAGGTGACCATGAGGTGAGGTGACCATGAGGTGATGCCAATGAGGTGACCATGAGGTGATGACCATGAGGTGATGACCATGAGGTGACCATGAGGTGACCATGAGGTGATGACCATGAGGTGACCATGAGGTGACCATGAAGTGAGGTGACCATGAGGTGAGGTGACCATGAGGTGATGACCATGAGGTGACCATGAGGTGACCATGAGGTGAGGTGACCATGAGGCGATGACCATGAGGTGACCATGAGGTGATGACCATGAGGTGAGGTGACCATGAGGTGATGACCATGAGGTAATAACCATGAGGTGACCATGAGGTGAGGTGACCATGAGGTGATGACCATGAGGTGACCATGAGGTGACCATGAGGTGATGACCATGAGGTGAGATGACCATGAGATGATGACCATGAGGTGACCATGAGGTGATGACCATGAGGTGATGACCATGAGATGACCATGAGGTGACCATGATGTGAGGTGATCAAGATTAAGATGGTTGATTAGATTCATAAAATCTGGAAACTGATCAAAACGATGTGTACACGTGTTTGTGCAAAGCATTCAAGACACAAGAAATAGCCACATGATGGAAACTCGATATAGAAGTCACTGCGTGCGTGCGTGCTTGCGTGTGTGTGTGTGTGTGTGTGTGTGTGTGTGTGTGTGTGTGTGTGTGTGTGTGTGTGTGTGTGTGTTGGTTGGTTGGTTGGTTGGTTGGGGAGGGGGGGGGGATTCAACACATATTTGTTCCAGAAATGAACTGATGAAAGAGTGCTGATGTCTGGCCTGTCAGTTAAAAACCCTGCGCAAAAAAAAAAAAAAAAACATCAGAGAGAAAAAAGAGGAACGGTGATGCCTTCATTGTCAGTGAACTCTACATATCACATCAACCAAATCCACCGCTGCAATGATTAGTCGGGGCCGGAATAGCTCAGTGGTAGAACGGCGGACTCGTGATCTTGGTGATCCTGGGGTTGCGTGTTCGAATCTCCGCCGGGCCGTTTCGGCACGGGGGGGGGGGGGGGGGGGGGGGGGGGGGGGGGGGGGGGGCGGGTGGGGGGGGGGGGTTCCCTCGGGGTTAACATTGGTTCTGACTCCATTTCCCAAAGAGTCCTTCGAATGAGACTATAAACCGAGGTTCCGAGCGTGAACGCACGCATAATATCTTGCATACACGTGAAATCCCATCACCAACTTTCGGGCAGTTTGACCGTTGGTATGGATGGCACGTTACACATAGCATGCACCCTGCGTCAGAAATGGAGAGAATAAAGGAAATGAGGAGACTGAGTGAACGATATTGACTGGATGACACGGGAAATGACTGAATGAAGCGCCAGCTGGCAGCTCTTCAGTCGGCACTACCCAGGTAGGTAGCCCGTTGTGTAAACGAGTGTGGATTGTAAAGCGCTTGGAGCTTGGTCTCTAGCCGAGGATAGGCGCTATATAAGTGTTCCTAATAATTAGCGCAGGGGCTAAATAGAACAAAACGTGGCATCTACAGGTACGACAGTATGAACAGCACATGTTCAGACTTCGCTTTTTTTTCCCTCCAACTTTGACTTTTTAAAGTGTTTATGATGCAGTTAAATTAAGTTTCAAAACGGAGTGACTGAGGGCGGAAAATGAAGCAAAATTTGGAAAGAGAGGGGGTTAGTTACCGCCAAGGACACAGACAAACAGAGTACAGGACTAGACACAATGCATTTCGACCTCTTGGGTCTTCTTCAGGCGAAAATAAATAACATTTATGAAAGTGACAAGAAGAACATGTAGCCACCTAGCTTCGCTTCTCCCGATCGTCTCCAAATCCGTTCGACTCCAAAGCGGTTAAGTTAATCAAGAGCATGCAACTTAAATGAAAGATTAGATATAACAACAAAATCAAAGATTTCAACTGTGTCTTTTCTCTGCATGCCCTAGAAACAAAGGGAATTCCCGGTAGTGCGTTCAACGGATCGGAACACATGGAAATAGCACATGGAAATAGCACTCGCCTGGGACTGCGAAAGCAAGAAGCAAGATAAGATTCTACAAATAATCGCGTACTTTTACAAGAATCTTCAAAAATAAGAAACTATTAACGCAAAAATGTGCTATGATGTATTTCTGTTTCAACTTCAGCTCAACAACAAGTTTTATGAACAAAAAATGACGAATAGTTACAACTGACTTTCATGAATTTTTTTTAACCTTTCTGTCAAAGGAAATGAGAAGCTGTCCACTATATTTGTAAGCCTTCTGGTACGCCGTCGGGTGGTCCGTCATGGCTGAGGTTTATTGATGGAAACATCTGTATCCAATACCTTTGATGTCTGGTAGCACACACGTGCAGACGTTATGGTCGATCCTCGTCATAATCCTTTGACCACCTTTTTGCCTGTCATGTCTCTCCAAAGTGCAGTGCAGATTTTCCAGTAAGTCCAACACTTTTTTTTTTTTTTTTGCATCACACCATAAACAAAAATTATTGT
>CM065718.1:55449014-55451514 GCA_033310375.1 Conus canariensis | reverse complement strand
CGGCCTTCCTGGCACATTTCGCCGGCCTTCCTGGCACATTTCGCCGGCCTTCCTGGCACATTTCGCCGGCCTTCCTGGCACATTATTCGCCGGCCTTCCTGGCACATTTCTCAATAAGGTTTTATTGCCGCCACGGGAGCGTTTCAACTCGTCCTGCTCTATACTACCTCTCTATACTACTTCTCTATACTACCTCTCTATACAACCTCTCTTTATACACTCTCTATACTACCTCTCTTTCATACACCCTGTACCTCCACCCCCCACCTCCCCACTTGATGTGTTCCCATGCTTGCTGCTCTCCCTGCTCGATACAGCTTATACTGTGACTGTACTTCTACTAAAGAAACACACACACACACACACACACACACACACACACACACACACACACACACACACACACACACAACACAACACACACAACACAACACCACACCACACACACACACACACACACACACACCACACACACACACACACACACACACAACACACACACACACACACACACACACACACACACACGCACGCATGCACGCACGCACACGTGCGCGCGCGCGCCACACACACACACACACACACACACACACACATGATAACGAAAGAGGGTATACACAAAGTACAACTGATGAACTCTGTCAAAGGCTTATGAGGTTTCCCAAGCCTGGGGCAAATCTCTCCCTGACACTGGAGTTGTAAGTTATGAGCGCGTGCACGTGACATACGTAGAAGATAGGCGGTTATACCCGCACGTGAATCATTGCAATAGTAATCAACTTTGCTCTAGATGTTGTTCAGACGGTAGTACCTTTATAGTTATCTTTTTTCTTCTTTCCAAACGCCACGTGATGGTACAATAGTGTCAGAAGCAGTCACCATCATAACATTTACTCCGGAATTTTCCTTACATGCCACAAAGGTAGTTTTGTTGTTGTTGTCGTACCCTGGCTAAAAGACTCCAGGGATCATCCAACAGCCGAAGTATTGAACACTATGGTACAAATGCATCAGCTGGGGATGAGAACATTACGTGTGTGACCGTTTTTGATTACCCCGCCACGTGGGCAGCCACTCTCCGACTTCGGGGGATTTTGGAGACTGATAATGTTATGCTAGGAGCTTGTCACAACTGAAAACAATCTCCGCATAACTATGCAGAGCATAACAACATTTTGATGTAGCCTTGGTGTTCTAGCCTATGTCAGTTTGCCTGGCACAGCCTTAAGCCAAGGCGAGGTAGTTTTGGATGTCACACAAATTCATTTTTGTGTTTACACTGACATTTTCAAGGAGAAAATTAGTTTCATGGACAAACTTACAACCAAGACATGTTTTCGACAGTGATACCCCTTTTGATCGGCGAAGGAACAACTTCTTGTTCTCGTCGCTGCTGTTTGTAACCCATTTTGATTTAATCTGGATCTCTTGTCCATTTTCAATCAAATCCGGATCTGATTCTAAACCCAGCTTGATCAATTGGTCAATGCCTGTCCACTGTCAGCGGGAGGGATCCGAATCCCCTGTTTCCCATTCCATTGTTTCCAAAGACCTTGACCATTTGGACTGGAATCATGACCCGCTGTCCGTCTGGAATTAAATCTAATTCGCTTTGTCCAGCACTGACTGCATCTGCCCCCTGTCCAGTTCATAGCAAGTATGTACCCTTAACCAGATGGGTTTTTTTTCCCCTACAACCTCCTTATTGTAACTGTTTCATTTATTTTCCTTTTTGTGCTCCCTGTTCATATAGAACAGAGAGTACTTATTGAGAACGAAGAAATGCTGTCTGTGTGTCTGTCTGTGTGTCTGTCTGTATGTCTGTCTGTCTGTTTGTCTGGTGTCTGTCCGTGGTCCAAATGTATTCCACTCGCTCCAGACAAAACATCTACGCCGATTTTTCTGAAAATTTGTAGGTATGTTCATTATGGGTCACGGATGATGCCTGACGTTATTTTACCAGAATAGCCGTTACTAACGACTATAAATGATAATCTTTAAAAAATCAAGTCTGATAAGGGAAATAACCACCACACTGTCGAGGTTTTTTTTTTTCTTCCACTAACTGGAAATTGTCTCCCCTGTCTGTCACTGTACTGGGAGTACGTTTATATGCTTTGAATCTTGTTTTTGTTTAGATGGGGCTTCCACACTCCTATTTTCCCCACTTTTTGTTATTATTACTTTTTTTTACCTCTTCTTTCTTTCTCCATCGACTCTCACACACTATGCAGACCTGTCGGTTCCGTTACTGATAGACATTCTAATGCGAACTTTTAATATTTTGACGTTTGATACAAAGTCTTATCCAGGTGTAATTAGATATTCGTCTCCCATTTAATGTATCATTGAATCTTGATCTCAGGTCGGGGGCCCGGTTGGCCTCATGAGTGATGCATCTGACTCGCATGTCAAGGTCTTGGGTTCAATTCCCCACTCGAGACAGTCAACTTGTAAGAGATGCTCTCTTCGGACTTCAACCTCCCTGTGGACTTCAGTC
>CM065718.1:55431514-55434014 GCA_033310375.1 Conus canariensis | reverse complement strand
AGGAAAATGGGAAATGGAGGGAGAAGAAGAAGAAGAAGAAGAAGAAGAAGAAGAAAAGAAGAAGAAGAAGAAAAGAAGAAGAAGAAGAAGAAGAAGAAGAAGAAGAAGAAGAAGAAGAAGAAGAAGAAGAAGAAGAAGAAGGTGATAAAGAAGAAGAAGAAGAAGAAGAAGAAGAAGAAGAAGAAGATAAAGAAGAAGAAGAAGAAGAAGAAGAAGAAGAAGAAGAAGAAGAAGAAGAAGGTGATGAAGAAGGTGATGAAGAAGAAGAAGAAGAAGAAGAAGAAGAAGAAGAAGAAGAAGAAGAAGAGGAGGAGAAGGAGGAGGAGGAGGAGGAGGAGGAGGAGGAAAAGACATCGGAAATCGGATGACACAGGAGGCACAAAGAGCGAGCGTAGAGAAACAGAGGGTAAAAATGTATCCAGCATACGAACAACCAAATGCAGGTTGTTACATAGACTGGCTTTATTCAAGGACCTGAGCGAAGGTAAAAAAAAAAGACATAAAGAGTGAGAATATACCTATCTACTTTCTTTCCTACCTACCTACCTACAGTGTGTGTGTGTGTGTGTGTGTGTGTGTGTGTGTGTGTGTTGTGCGCGCGCGCGCGCGCGCGCGCGCGCGCGTGTGTGTGTGTGTGTGTGTGTGTGTGTGTGCGTGCGTGCGTGCGTGCGTGCGTGCGTGCGTGCATGTCATTGTTCTTACGTCGGAGGAATTGTCACCCCGCACTTGTTTTCGCCCATTACTTATTTTGCAACATGTTATAGTGTTGGTCAGTCAGTGGGAGACCTCATCACCTAGGAGATCTAGGCAAAGGCTGTTCTGGACAGTTCTCAACTGCTGTCAACGCCTTCGTGACTGACAATGCTGGGGTTTATAGCAGGGTCAAGCTGACCCTCTGACTATGGACTCCTTTTTACCTCCCTTGTGTCTGTGTTTTTTTAAGGCGTCATGGAGAAGAGCTCAAAGAACCTCCCAGAATGTATTACTCTTTAAATAATGATTTCGAGTTTTATGCAACTTTTTTCCCCTTCAATACTTTTCTTTATTTCACATATTTTCAACCTTCCAAAATCCTCTTTAATCTTCCCTGTGTTTTTTAAGAGGTCATTGAGAAGAGTTCAAAGAATCCCCAGAATGTATTATTACTCTTTAAATAAAGATGTTGGGTTTCATGCCACTTTTTTCTCCCTTTCAGTATTTTCTTTTATTTCATGTTTTTAACCTTCACTGGCTGCTTTAGGGTGACGTTGGATTTAGTTTTCGAAGCCTTGGAGGTGAGAATACCAGTTGATTATAAGTATTCTTTCTCTTTTTGAAGCGAAAGGATTCAGCGCTTTTGACAACTTCCGACTTTTGATACGTGTAAATCGTGAAAGGATCGAACTGAAGATGAGTGGACATATCGAAATTTTATTGAAAAGAAAAAGAAACACTTGAGAGATATCATTACAAACAACAGAGCCAAGGGGATTGTGGAGAACAAAAGGGAGAGAAGAAGAAGGAAGGAAAAAAAGAGAAAGAATAAGACACAGAGGGAGGGGTGATGTAGTGTTAGCGCGCGCACATGCCCGTGCAGGTGCGCCTTTTTTCTTTTTTTTTTTAACGCGCTTTCGTGTGTGTGAATTTGAAGACAGGTTAATGCAGAGAAGATGTGTGACTGAATACAAACTGTTCATACAGGACCCAAATAATCGCGTGAAACCGAATTGATGAACCCTCAGCATCTGGCAGTCCAGCGGACTCGTGATACATGGATCTATCAAACTGGTTTTCCAAACCCATACGCTGCTTTTAAACCTTGGAAGTGGGAAAATAAATTTTTTCCAACAAAATAGACACAGATACCCCCCACTATAGGCGATTGTTCTCGCTGTGTGGAGGAAGAGACCCCACTGTACGCGTATAGTAGGTGATTGTTCTTGTTGTGTGGACGAAGAAACCCCACTATGGACATATTATCAGGTGATTGTTATATGAACGAAGAAACACCACTACAGACATATAACCAGGTGATTGTTATATAGACGAAGAAACTCCACTATGGGCATATCATCAGGTGATTGTTATATAGACGAGGAAACTCCACTATGGGCATATAATCAGGTGATTGTTATATGGACGAAAAAACCCACTTTATGTAAATAATCAGATGATTGTTACACGGACGAAGAAACCCCACTATGGGCATATAATCAGGTGATCATTATATGGACGAAGAAACCCCACAATAGGCATATAATCAGGTGATTGTTATATGGACGAAGAAACCCCACTATAGGCATATATTCGGGTGATTGTTATATGGACGAAGAAATTCACTATAGGCATACTTATGGTTAGGGGATTGTTCTTGTTGTGTGGACGGAGAAACCCCACTATCATCAAGTGATTGTACTTGTGAGGACGAAGAAATCCTACTATAATTATAGGCAGGTGATTGTACTTGTTGTGAGGACTAAGACATCCTTGTACCGGCATATGATCAGGTGATTGTTATATG
>CM065718.1:55421514-55426514 GCA_033310375.1 Conus canariensis | reverse complement strand
GAATTGAGCAAACCGTTAGACAGTCGTCATGAAAAAGAAAGAAGTAGGAATGGAGGGTAAGATAGCTTCTCCCACACACACACACACACACACACACACACACACACACACACACACACACACACACATATACACACACACACACACTCTCTCTCTCTCTCTCTCTCTCTCTCTCTCTCTCTCATTTGTTCCCCTACCATTCTGTCTTTTGTAAACCTGCGATTAAGCTGACAAGACACGGGAGGAGATCAGGTGGAGTGGTGTGCTTAATTAAAACCGAGTTGATGGCTTATGTATCTGAACTTACATGTGAACGTGACAATATTATGTGTTTCTTATTAAATAAAACTTTATTTGGTTTTGAAAATAACATTCTTTATGTGTGTACTTACGTGCCTCCAATAAATTCCCCATATTAAACAACAATTGAAATTGAAAACGGCATTGTTTGCCTTGAAGAGGTTATAACAGATAAGATATTATTGTATGACAACGTTGATATCCTTTTGTGTGGGGATTTGAAGGGCAGAACAGCCAACATTTTCCCTTTCAGCAATGATCAGTTTCATAGGTTCAGTTTCATGGATAAGAATGACAAAACAGATCTCATAAGATATTCTAAAGACTCGGAATTGAATGCATATGGAAGAATGATTTTGAATTTATGTATTGCTTTTAGATTGTTTATCATGAATGGAGTATGTAATGGTGACCTTGAAGGTCATTACACATACATAACAGAAACCGGGAGTAGCGTGAATGATTATTTCTTAGTTTCTGAAGATCTGTTCGATACTATTAGAAATTCTTGCCGTTTGCATGTTTCTGATATGATTAATTCTGATCATCAACCATTGGAATTTTATTTTTATGCGAAGAATGATGTGTTACGCAATGACAATGATTGGCGTGATATACCTTTATTTATTAAAAAGATAGTTTGGAATGATGACTTTGCTGAACAGTTTCATAATAGCATGCATTCAAGAAATACAAAAGAAAAACTTAATCAAGCCAGCATATTGATGGGTACTGACATTAATCAGGCATTACATTTATTTAATGAATGCATAAGAGAGCAAGCAGTATGTATGGAAAAGAAAATTTATACATGTCAGAAAAGGTCAGAAAAGTGGTATGATGATGAATGTAAAACTTCTAAGCGCTATGTTAGAAAACTTTTAAGAACATGTAGGAAATCATCCAGAAAAAATACAAAGTTGCCGGATACAAAGTTGCCACCAAAGGAGAATTCACCCGAAAAAGATGCTAGGACAGCTTTTTGCAAAGAAAGAAGGGAATACAAAAAACTGTTACAGAGAAAGAGAAAAGAATACAATAGAATTGTACTTGAACAATTGATTATGTCTGTAAATGACCAGAAAGAATTTTGGCAAAATATGGGTAGAGTTTCTAGTAAGAATAAGTTTCAGCCAAACAAGATCACAGTACAGGAATGGTTTCAACATTTTAAAAGGGTTCTTGAAAAACATGAGACTGACGGCAACAAATATATCTGTACAGGTGCTTCTGATGTTTCAGATAATTTTTCAGATAATGATGACGATGATCAAGGAAATGGAAATGATGCACATGAGAATGATGATTATGATGATGTCAACTTTCTGAATCGGCCTATTTCTAAAGAAGAAGTCATACTCTCAGTGAGAAAATTGAAAAGTGAGAAAGCAGCTGGACCGGATGGTATAACTGGAGAGCTATTAAAAAAATCAGAGATGATGTAATTGGTTTCTTTGTAAAATATTTCAATGTTCTATTTGACACGGGTCAATATCCTGATTTATGGAAAGAATCTATTATTGTTCCATTGTTTAAAAAAAGGCAACATTAACCATCCAAATAATTACACAGGAATTTCTCTGTCAGACATAAGTAGCAAAATATACAGCTCTATAGTTAATTCAAGATTACAGGAATGGGTTGAGCAGAACAATATTACCGGTGAATTCCAAGCTGGGTTTAAACAAAATTATTCTACAACCGATCACATATTTACACTTTTAGCAGTCATTCAAAAGCAATTTGCATGTAATAGAAAACTGTATGTAGCTTTCATTGATTTTGAGAAAGCGTTCGACACAATTTCAAGAAAATTACTGTGGCCTATTTTGTTAAAGAATGGAATTAAAGGTAAAATTTACAGATGTATTAAAAGTATGTATGAGGTTGTTAAAGCTCGAGTTCTTTGTGGTACACAGTACACAGGTTATATCAATTGTACGAACAGTGTGAAACAAGGCGATATTTGTAGTCCTCTTCTGTTTTGTTTATTTATTAACGAACTTGCGCTTGAAATTATGAATAATGGTAGACATGGTGTTAGTTTCAATGTGGATATGATTGAATTGTTTATTCTTTTGTTTGCTGATGACATTATACTATTGTCAGAAACTGTGGTTGGGTTGCAGACGGAACTAAATAATCTTCATAAAGCTGCATGCCAGTTACAACTTAAAGTTAATTTAGAAAAATCTAGCATTGTGGTTTTTAGAAAAGGGGGATACCTAGCAAGCACAGAGAGATGGTTTTACGGCAATGTTAAGATGAATGTAGTGAATTCATATCGATACCTAGGTATCTTGTTTTCAACAAGATTGAGTTTCAAGCCTGTATGCCAAGATTTAGCGAACAAAGGGAAACGAGCTGCTATTCGTATTATTTGTAAGTTGAATCAGTTGAATAATAACTCTGTGAAATTATTCTTGAAGCTTTTCGATTCACAGATTCAATCTATGCTTCTATATGGTGCTGAGATTTGGGGTTTAGAAGATGCTTCATCAGTGATAGAAAGTGTTCATTTGTTTGTGTTAAAGAAGTATTTAGGGGTAGGTATCAAAACACCGAATGATCTTGTATATGGTGAATTAAATCGATTCCCCCTGTTTATTAATTCTACTGTCTCTTGCATTAGATACTGGTTGAAATTAACCCGAATGGAGGAGCATAGACTGCCATTCAAAGCATATAAAATGTTATTAAATTTGTCAAATAGAGGAAAAGTCAATTGGGCTTCGAAAGTTCGGGATGTTTTGAATAGTAATGGCTTCTGTTATGTATGGGAAAATCAAGGTGTAGGATGTATAAATTCTTTTATAAGAGAGTTCAAACAAAGATTAATCGATTGCAGGTGGCAAAGCTGGAATTGTCATATGGATGACAGTAACAGATTTATAAACTATAAAAAATTCAAGATGTCTCATGATCTGGAGACATACTTACATTTGGATTTGAACAGATTTATACGATGCACACTAACAAGATGTAGATTTCTAATTTATCAGTGCACAGCTCAAGATATAACAGGGATAGCGAACGTGTCATGAAATGCCCATTGTGTAGATCTGCCACAGATGATGAAATTCACTTTGTTTTTTGTTGCCCTGCTTTAGATGATTTAAGACACAGTTTAATACATCCAAAATATCATAATAATCCTAGTGATTTCAGATTAACTTTACTTTTAGCATCACGAAAGACAGAAGTCGTTAAAAATCTTGCTGTATATCTTTACAAAGCCTTTAAGAGAAGGGAAATAGCTATATCTTGATTTATCAAATTTGTTGTTGTATGAATGTGAATTTGTTGATTGAGTTTATAAATGTGCGAATGTAATGATTTTCTTTATTGAATTTCCATTATTTTCCTTTGTAAGTTGGAAACTGGTTTTCAGTCTTGCATTTGACCTAGTTCTCATGCTTATAATGGGATGACAGTGTCATTCATATTTGTATCATATATTCATTGTTATTATTCACACCCCTTCAAATGGGACTTTGGCCTTTTTGAATAAAATTCTGTTCTGTTCTGTTCTCTCTTCTCTCTCTCTCTCTCTCTCTCTCTCTCTCTCTCTCTCTCTCTCTCTCTCTCTCACTCTCTCTCTCTCTCTCTCTCTCTCTCTCTCTCTCTCTCTCGCCGTGAAAAGAAAGGAGTGAGAATGGAGGGTGTAATAGCTCCTTCACATACTCTCTCTCTCTCTCTCTCTCTCTCTCTCTCTCTCTCTCACACACACACACACACACACACACACACACACACACACACAGAGATTTAGTTGCCTCACTCATTCAGTCACTACAACCACCCCAGAGTACAATCACAGGCCATTGTCCAGTATCTATGGTCTTCTCTGTGCAACCTCCTGTCTGCCGGTGTAAGGCGAGAATTTATCCCCCCCCCCCCCCCCCCCCCCCCCCCAACCCAAACATTTTGTTCCGGAGGTTGAAGGTTTTCACACATTCCCTCACACGAGGGAAAAAATCCTGTACGTAGTTTCTACTCCCTCCCCCCCCCCCCCCCCCCCCCTCTCTCTCTCTCTCTCTCAAAAGAAAAGAAGAAAAGAATACTCCTATTCAAAGGGGAATAATTGATTTTGTTGATGCAATGTCTACAACGATCTTTATGGTACAAGAGACATAACCCACTGACAGCGAAAGGGTCATCTTGATTCTTATATATATATAATATATATATATATATATATATATATATATATATATATATATATATATATAAACGTAGGCATTACAGTTTATTGTGAAAGGGGAAAAAAAGTTTAGTCGGGAAGAAACATGACCGTAAGACTTTACCTTGTCATGATTTCTTGTGGGCGATTTTTTTCTAATGTCAGGGTAGACAGGGTAGGGTAGTTCATTCTGCTTTCCTTGGAAAACAATATCCTTGGCAGAATACTTTAAATCCATGCTAAATGTTCTTAGAAATACAATTTTAAAAAAAATTCCAAAACAAAAATTCTAAGAAATTTACGGCTGAGTTGCATTTCTCGAGAAGTAAAATTCTTGCGTCACGAGAATAAACGTTAGAGAACAAAATTCCCGTGGCGCAGATTATTCTGGGGTGTCATTATTTCCAGGGGACTGCAATCCTCGAGTAACACCGGGGTAACTGAGTCATTTTCTCAGCGAGGGCAGACGGCCCAGCCATGGAAAGACCTGAAATTGCCCGGCCTGTTTGCGTGTGGG
>CM065718.1:55411514-55414014 GCA_033310375.1 Conus canariensis | reverse complement strand
TGTCTGTCTGTCTGCCTGCGTGCCTGCCTTCACTCATTCATTCACTCCTTCCTTGGTTCCTTGCTTTTCTTTTCTTTTTTTTTTGTTTCATTCGTCTTTACCTTTTCTTCTTCGCTCCTTCCTTCTTTTCTTCTTCTTTATCTTTCTTTCCTTTCTTCTAACGTTCGTTGTTTTCTCCTTTCCTTCTTTTCTTCCTTGTTTTTCCTTCCTGCCTTCTTCTCCTTCCCTCCCTTCCTTCCTACATTTCATTCTTTACTTCCTCCTATGTTCCTTCTCTTCCTTCTCTTTCTGTAGTTTTCCTTCCTTTCCTGTCTTCCTTCTCTCCTCCTTCGTTTCTTCTTTCTGTCCTTTCTTCCTTTTCTCCTTCTTCCTTCCTTCCTTCTTTCCTTCCTTCCTTTCTTGCCTCATTTTTTTCCTTCCTTTCTTCTTTCCTTTCCTTTCTTATGACTTTCTTTCTTTCTTCCTTCTTCCCCTTCCTTTCTTCTTTCCTTCCTTTCATTCTCATCTCCTTTCTACTGTCCTTTCTACTGTCCTTTCTACTGTCTTTTCCTCCCTTATGACTTTTTACCTCCTTTTATCCTTCCTTTCTTCCTTCTTTCCTCACTTCCTTTCTTGACTCCTTCCTTCCTTCCTTTCTTTCTTTCTTTCTTTCTTCCTTCCTTCGTCCCTTCCCTTCTTCTTTCCTTCTTTCCTTTCTTCCTTCCTTCCTACCTTCTTTCCTTTCTTCCTTCCTTTCCTGCTGAATTTCTTCCTTCCTTTCTTAATCCCTTTCCTTCTTTATGACTTCCTTCCTTCCTTCTTTCCGTCCTTGCTTTCTTCCTTTCTTGCCTCCTTTCTTCTGTTCTTTCCTTCTTATGACTCTCTTCCTTCCTTCTTTCCATCCTTCCTTCCTTCCTTCCTTTCCTGCCGAATTTCTTCCTTCCTTTCATCATTCCTTTCCTTCTGTAAGATTTCCTTCCTTCTTCCCTTCCGTCCTTCCTTCCATTCTTGCCTCCTTTCTTCTATTCTTTCCTTCTTATGACTCTCTTCCTTCCTTTTTTCCATCCTTCCTTCTTTCCTTCCTTCCTTCTTGGCTTCTTTCTTGCCTCCTTTCTTCCTTCCTTCATTCCTTCCTCCCTTCTCTCCTTTCTTCCTTTCTGGCCTCCTTCTTCCTTCCTTTCTTTCTTCCTTCCTTCGTTCCTTCCTTCGTTCCTCCCTTCCTTCCTTCCTTCACTCCTTCCTCCCTTCTTTCCTTCCTTCCTTCCTTTCTCTTCCCCTTTCTTCCTTCCTTTCTTCTGTCCTTTCCTTCCTGATGACTTAATTCCTTCCTTCCATCCTTCATTCCTTCAGCTTCCTTCCTTCCGTCCGTCCCTCATTCATTGTTGAGGGACCAGTGGCTGCCCCTGGCCGGGTGGGAGCGGCTGGAGTCCGGCTGGCTGGCGACGGGAGCTGGCAGGAATGTTCAGGAAGGCCTCAGGACCAGCCATTGTCGCCCCCTGGCTGAGACAGGAAAATGAGGAAACCAGTTAGACCGCCGAGAAACCGCCCCTCCGCTGACCCCTGACCGACATTCTGGCTGTCTGGCTGTGTGTCTGTCTGTGTGTCTGTCTGTCTTGTGTGTCTATGTGTCTGTCTGTCTGTCTGTCTGGTTGGTTGGTTGCTGGCTGGCTAGCTGGCTGGCTCGATCTCTCTCCCTCTCTTTCTCTCTCCGTCTCTGTCTCTCCATGGAGACAGAGAGAGAGAGAGAGAGAGAGAGAGAGAGAGAGAGAGGCAGACAGACAGACAGAAAGACAGAGAGAGACAGAGATATTGTAATTATCTATGTGCAGAAATGGAGAGACAGACAGACAGAGACAAGGACAGAAACAGAGAGAGACAGACAGACAGACAGAAAGAAAGACAGAGAAAGAGAAAGAGACAGAGAAAAAGAGAGACAAAGAAGAGAAACACACACACACACACACACACACACACACACACACACACACACACACACACACACACACAGATTAATATTCATTCAGTTGCACCTCCAGCGTGGGTGGCTTTAGGTAAAACGGTTATTGCCTTAAGTTAAACGGTTATTGCTGTAAGTTAAACGGTTATTGCTGTAAGTAAAACGGTTATTGCTGTAAGTAAAACGGTTATTGCCTTAAGTTAAACGGTTATTGCTTTAAATAAAAATGGTCATTGCTTTAAGCAAAAACGGTTTTATTACTTTAAGTAGAAATGGTTATTGCTTTAGAGTAAAAATGGTTATTGCTTTAAAGTAAAAAAAAAATTATTACTTTAAGTTAAAACGGTTATTGCTTTAAGTAAAAACAGCTGTTGCTTTTAAGTAAAAAAACGATTATTGCTTTAGTTAAAAACGGTTATTCCTTTAAGTGACATTCAACGCCCGTCCTGCGCCGAATTTGAGAAGATAAATAATTGCTTGTTTGTTTTCATTGTTCTGAATGTTATTTATCTTGCCTGACCAAGACTTTAGAGGTCGAAATGCGTCGTGTTCCGTGTTGTAATT
>CM065718.1:55388116-55393116 GCA_033310375.1 Conus canariensis | reverse complement strand
TACAGTATAATACAGAACAGTACAGTATAATGTAACACAGATCAGTAACATTGATCAGCGCAGAACAATACGAGGAAGAACACAGCGGTATGGTGCAATCAACACAATATAGCACTTCACAGTATAGTACAATGAAGAACAGAACAGAACAGCAGAATCAGCACAATACGACACATCACACAATAGTACAATGAAGAACAGAACAGAACAGCTGAATCAGCACAGTACGTCACATCACAGTATAGTACAATGAAGAACAGAACAGCAGAATCACCACAATACGACACATCACAGTACAGTACAATGAAGAACAGAACAGAACAGCAGAATCAGTACAATATGGTACATCACATTATAGTACAATGAAGAACAGAACAGAACAGCAGAATCAGCACAATACGACACATCACAGTATAGTACAATGAAGAACAGAACAGCAGAATCAGTACAATATGGTACATCACACTATAGTACAATGAAGAACAGAACAGAACAGCTGAATCAGCACAGTACGTCACATCACACTATAGTACAATGAAGAACAGAATAGCAGAATCAGCACGGTACGACACATCACAGTATAGTACAATGAAGAACAGAACAGAACAGCAGAATCAGTACAATATGGTACATCACAATATAGTACAATGAAGAACAGAACAGAACAGCTGAATCAGCACAGTACGTCACATCACACTATAGTGCAATGAAGAACAGAACAGCAGAATCAGCACAGTACGTCACATCACAGTATAGTACAATGAAGAACAGAACAGCAGAATCAGCACAATACGACACATCACACTATAGTACAATGAAGAACAGAACAACAGAATCAGCACAGTACGTCACATCACAGTATAGTACAATGAAGAACAGAACAGAACAGCAGAATCAGCACAATACGACACATCACACTATAGTACAATGAAGAACAGAACAACAGAATCAGCACAGTAACGTCACATCACAGTATAGTACAATGAAGAACAGAACAGAACAGCAGAATCAGTACAATATGGTACATCACAGTATAGTACAATGAAGAACAGAAACTAGCACGAATCAGTACAATACAGCACACATCACAGTATAGTACAATAAAAGAACAGAACAGCAGAATCAGCACGGTACGTCACATCACACTATAGTACAATGAAGAACAGAACAGCAGAATCAGCACAGTACGTCACATCACACTATAGTACAATAAAGAACAGAACAGCAGAATCAGCACAGTACTCACATCACACTATAGTACAATGAAGAACAGAACAGAACAGCAGAATCAGCACAGTACTCACATCACACTATAGTACAATGAAGAACTGAACAGAACAGCAGAATCAGCACAATACGTCACATCACAGTATAGTACAATGAAGAATAGAACAGAACAGCAGAATCAGAACAATACGACACATCACACTATAGTACAATGAAGAACAAAACAGCAGAATCAGCACAATACGTCACATCACAGTATAGTACAATGAAGAACAGAACAGCAGAATCAGTACAATACGGCACATCACAGTATAGTACAATGAAGAACAGAACAGCAGAATCAGTACTATATGGCACATCACAGTATAGTACAATGAAGAACAGAACAGCAGAATCAGCACAATACGGCACATCACAGTATAGTACAATGAAGAACAGAACAGCAGAATCAGTACAATATGGCACATCACAGTATAGTACAATGAAGAACAGAACAGCAGAATCAGTACAATATGGCACATCACAGTATAGTACAATGAAGAACAGAACAGCAGAATCAGTACAATATGGTACATCACAGTATAGTACAATGAAGAACAGAACAGCAGAATCAGTACTATATGGCACATCACAGTATAGTACAATGAAGAACAGAACAGAACAGCAGAATCAGTACAATATGGTACATCACAGTATAGTACAATGAAGAACAGAACAGCAGAATCAGTACTATATGGCACATCACAGTATAGTACAATGAAGAACAGAATAGCAGAATCAGCACAATACGGCACATCACAGTATAGTACAATGAAGAACAGAACAGCAGAATCAGTACTATATGACACATCACACTATAGTACAATGAAGAAAAGAACAGAACAGTAGAATCAGAACAATACGACACATCACAGTATGGTACAATGCAGAACAGAACAGCAGAATCAGTACTATATGGCACATCACAGTATAGTACAATGAAGAACAGAACAGCAGAATCAGTACAATACGTCACATCACGGCACAGTATAGTACAATGCAGAACAGAACAGCAGAATCAGCACAATACGTCACATCACAGTATAGTACAATGAAGAACAGAACAGCAGAATCAGTACTATATGGCACATCACACTACAGTACAATGAAGAAGAGAACAGCAGAATCGGTACAATATGGCACATCACAGAACAAAGAAGAACAGAACAAAGCAGTAAGATCAGCACAACAAAGTACAGCTCTGTACAATGCACAATAGAACGGTGTAATAGATTCAACGCAATCTAGCACAACACAGCACAGCTCTGTACAATGCACAATAGAACGGTGTAATAGATTCAACACAATCTTCTAGCACAACACAGCACAGCTCTGTACAATGCACAATAGAACGGTGTAATAGATTCAACACAATCTAGCACAGCAGAGCGCACCACAGCTCAATACAGTAAAGTACCGTGTAGAGCAGTACAGTACAACACAGTACAGTACAAGACAGTACAGTAAAAACACAGTCAATACAGCACGGCACAGGACAGATTAGTACACAAACAGAACAGGACAGTGCTACAGAATACCGTGAAATATGATACCGGACTGTACAGTACTTTACAGTGCAACAGAGGTAAATAGAACAGAGCACAGTGCAGTACAATCTTGCACAATGCAGTACAACCAAGCACAGTTCAAGATTGAACGTTAGAGTGCTGTACACTGATGTACAATCCAGCACTGTACAGTAAAATACAGCACAGAGCTGTACAACACAGCACAATAAAAGGGCTGACTAATGTAGCACGACACAGCACAGCAGAATACAGAACAACACAGCACATCCGGGGACCGGAATAGCTCAGTTGGTAGAGCGCCGGACTCGTGATCCTGGGGTCGCGGGTTCGAATCTCCGCCGGGCCGTTTCGGTACAGGGGGATTTTTCCCTCGGAGTTAACATCGGTTTTAACTCCATTTCCATACAGTCCTTCGAATGAGACTATAAACCGAGGTTTCGTTGTGAACGCGCGCATAACATCTTGCACACACGTAAAATCCCATCACCAACTTTCGGAAGAGAAGGCCAGTTTGGCCATTGGTATGGATGACACGTTACACACAGCATGCACCCTGCGTGAGAAATGGAAAGAATGAAGGAAGTAAGGATATGAGTGAACGATATTGAACGATATTGACTGGATGACACGGGAAACGACTGAATGAAGCGCCGCTGGCAGCTCTTCAGTCGGCACTACCCCGGTAGGCAGCCCGTTGTGTAAACGAGTGTGGATTGTAAAGCGCTTAGAGCTTGGTCTCTAGCCGAGAATAGGCGCTATATAAGTATTCATTATTGTTATTATTATTACATCATAATGCAGCAGTATGCAAAAAAACTTACAACAGAAGACAGCTGAGTACAATACAGAAAAACATAAAGTTGCACAGTACTATACAGCCTCAATACAACGCCACTGCAAAGCAGCAGAGCAAATGACAGAACAGACGGTGCGATGCAACACAGTACAGTACTGTACAGACAGTTCTATAAAGCATGATGAAAAGCAGTACCACATAGTACTACACACTACAGTACAACACAGTAACGCACAGCAATACATTGGACTGACATGCTGTGCAATACACAGAACTGCAACCCCACAAAACAGAGCATAACACAACACAGGACTGTACCACAAAACAAGTAACAATCCGCGCATTGTGTCATTTTGACTTGTACTCAATTTAAGTATGTTGTTTAATAATACCACCACGGTGATTGAATAATTCTATTTCTCGGGTAAAAGAACTTTACTCAGACCCAACAAATCAAAAAGAAAAAAAAAAAAGAAAAAAAAATCGAATAAGAATTAAACCAAGAAACAGCCACAGATATTGGATTGTCCGACAATGGTGTGAAAAACTCCCCCCCCCCCCCCCCCCCCAAACAGAATTGAAGAGAAAAAGACAGAGCACATATTTGAATCTAGCAATGTGTAAAAGATATCCAGAAAGAATTCCAAAATGCGTGCAAATACAAATGTGAACATTTGAACATATTGGCAAATAAAAAAAAATGTATTCTGTGTTTTTTACGATTCTAGCAGTCACTTTGCAAAACTCTTCGATTCTACTATACACTCACCCAACCCTACGATCTCAACTTAAATTAGGAAATAACTGGGTATTATTTTAAAGATATGTCATTAGTTTTTAATGTAGAGATTCTTTTTAAAACGTAAGAAAAAGTTTTCTGTATATTCACATAGGCGCATGAATCGTGTGTGCCTCTCTCTCTCTCCCTCTCCCCCTCCTCTCTCTCTCTGTTCTGTCCTGTCTGTCTCTCTGCCTCTCTCTCTCTCTCTCTCTCTCTCTCTCTCTCTCTCTCTCTCTCCTCTTAGACACACACACACAGACACAAGCGCGCGCACTCACCCCACACACACACACACACACACACACACACACACACACACACACACACACACCACACACACACACACACCACACACACACACACACACACACACACACACACACACACGCACACACGCACGCACGCACGCGCGCGCGCGCAGGCAGGCAGGCACGCACGCACACACACACATTAACCACGCAGAAGGTCCGGACATTCCTTTTGGCACATTCTTTTGCAACTGGAAAAAGGCAAACTGAGGGACAGCATGGCGACCTGATTGTGTAGGAATCAATATCCTCACACGTCTAAAGCGCCATTGAAAGAGGCCAGCGTGTCCGAGACAGAAAAGGAAGATGACAGCCAACGC
>CM065718.1:55353116-55378116 GCA_033310375.1 Conus canariensis | reverse complement strand
GTCTGTCTGTCTGTCTGTCTGTCTGTCTGTCTCTCTGTGTGTTGTTTGTGTCCAGCGCAGTCTGTCTTTTGTTGTTAGAAATACAATTCCAGAGAGTTTTGGCTTTTTTTTTGGTCTGATCTTCTCTATTTTTCGGCATGGTGACTTATTAGTTTACCGGGCATTTTAAGAGCGGATCAGTTGTGTGCTAGAAGTGGCACTGGGCAGCATTTTAATGCAGCCATATGACCAAACGAAAGGATGTCGGCATTCAAAGCGGCTCCAAATATGTCATTATTATTAACACCAGTGCTGTTATTGATATTACCATCGTTTACCATTATCATCACCATCATCATCGCTCATAAAACACTGTTGCCACGACAACCATGTTGTTCGACAATCCTCTAACCCCTCTCCTTTCTCCAATACTACAACTGCTATTGCCAGATTATCACCCTGAATGGTGGTGTTCCTCTCTTTATCATTTAGAAAAATATTTCTATCATTATCATCATAACTATTGCTATCAGTATTATTATTATTATTATCAACATTACTATTTCAACTCGCATTGTCTCCTTCCCAGCGGGCCTCGTTTTCATTCAACGCCCGTCTTGCGCGCCAAATTTGACGAGATAAATGATTGCTCGTTCTTCATTTTCGTTGTCCTGAGTGTAGTTTTTCTTGCCTGAAGGAGACCTAAGAGGTCGAAACGCGTGGTGTTTTGTTTTGTAATTCGCTTGTCCGTGTTATCTGGCGGAGTTATTTCAAACATCTTTTAAAAAATTATTTGAATTTCCGCCCTCAGTCACCTCACTTGCAACCAAAACATGCCTCGCCGCTTGCGTTCTTTCGTACTTCTTGTCAGACTAGATAGCTCAGTTTGGGAGAACACAAGACAAGATTTAAACGTCCACCACCGCCTTGGCTTTTGCTGTGTCAGGCCAATTGACATAGGCTAGAACACCAAGGCTACATCAAAATGTTGTTATGCTCTGCATAGTTATGCGGGGATTGTCTTCACTCGTGACCATTTCCAAGCATAACATTCTCAGTCTCCAAAATCCCTCGAAGTCGGAGTGGGGCTGCCTACGTGGCGGGGTAATCAAAAACGGCAGCACACGTAATGTTCTCATCCCTGGCTGATTTGTACCGTAGTGTTCAAGTACTTCGGCTGTTCGGATGACCTCTGGAGTCTTTTAGCCAGGGTACGACAACAACAACAACAACAACAACAACAACAAACGCCTACCATTCTCTCCACTTTTTTCAGACACTTCTTTCCCCTCCAAAGGATTGGAAGCGGATCTAAGGCATAAGAGGTGGGATTTGGAAGGGGGGGGGGAGGGGGATAGGGGGAGGGGGGGTGTTGGCGGGGGAGTGGGAAAGTAGACGCGGACAGGGGTAGGGAGGAAGGGAGCGAAGGGGAGAAGCGGAGGGGAGGGGGAAGGGGGAGGAGGGTGAGGGAAGGGGGCACTGAGGGACAGGGGTAGGGGAAAGGGGAGTGGGGACTGGTGAAGGTGAAGAGGAGAAACAAGGAAACAGGGAGGGGGAAGATAGGGAGGAGCCTGGGGTGGAGGAGAGGAGAGGCGGGAGGAGGGGACGTCGGGGGGGGGGGGGGGGGGGGGGGGGGGGAGAGGTGAAGAAGGGAGGGAGGCTAGTGTGATATAGGACAGTTCAGGCGGGAGTTTGGATTTTTGTGAGGAAGATGGGAAGTGGAGTGTGAGATTCGTGTTCGATTTTATGTGAACCTTTTCGTTCATTTTGGACTCCATGTGCACAACACAATGGGCCCGTGCAAGCATCTGTCTTGGTTCTCTCTGTGCGTTCGTGCGTGCGTGCGAGCCTGTATGCGTGTGTGCGTGCTTGCGTGCGTGCGTGCATGTGTGTGTGTGTGTGTGTGTGTGTGTGTGTGTGTGTGTGTGTGTGTGTGTGTGTGTGTGTGTGTCCGGAATTAGAAGAACTAGCGCAAAAGTTGGCATAATGATAAACGCTCTCCCCCTCCGCCTCCTTTTTCTCCTCCTCCTTTTTTTTTTTCTTCTTTTATCATAGAGTGACATACCAACGGATTAATTACCAAGTCGCTGAAGACAACCAGGACCTGCCCTTTAAACAAAAGCAGCAGGTTAATTAGTTATGAGTTCATCTCAAAAGTACGTGGCGACGGACTTTGCCTCTACAGTCTCACAGAATAAACAGTCCTTTCCTGTGTCGTCCTGAGAAGTTAAGAAGAATCTCTGTCACCGTCTTCTACATTTGAGATCAGAAATTTGTTGACGGTGTCCGCATCACTCGCGAGATTGTATTGGTTAAAACATACTTTGGATCTGTAATGTCCAGGTGGTGGTTGATCCTGTACAACACAGCCAGGGGCACTGGTCATCTTGGGTTCTGGAGACTGGCCACATCAATCGCTGCAACATTTCGGATTGACTTGGAAGACCAGATCTTTCCAGTCATCTTCTGCATGAAGATGTCACGAATGCCGAAAGGCTGTCTGCCTGCTATATATCTTTTCAGCAGTTGTCAGTATTGAATTGACACTTCATCAGAGACTACAACCCATTGCATTGGCATTCTGTCAACATCCGGCCATTTCATACGAAGCAAAGGAGCAGATGTACTCTCGACTAATCAAAGGAGCAGATGTACTCTCGACTAATCAAAGGAGCAGATGTACTCTCGACTAATCAAAGGAGCAGATGTACTCTCGACTAATCAAAGGAGCAGATGTACTCTCGACTAATCAAAGGAGCAGATATACTTTCTGCGAAGCAAAGGAGCAGATGTACTCTCGACGAAGCGAAGGAGCAGATATGATTTTGTGATTTACCATATACAGAATGAATATATATATATATATATATATATACAAGCTTGTAGATTTTAATACTTCATTTTTAAAAATATTTTTTAACAAATATATATATATATATATATATATATATATATATGTATGTATTGACAGATAGACAGATAGATTACCAAATATAGCAAGGTAAAGCTCTATTGGTTATACAGAATCATGCAAGTGGGGACGCGTGAGAACAACAACGTAAACAGCCATCCTCGATAACAGTTAACAAAATGATGCCAGTAAATCATAAGTTTGCCCCTGTAACTGAATTTAAACCAAAATTCATAATGCCAATAGACGTTTGATAATCATCATAAGTTTGCCCTTGTAAGTGGATTTAAACCAAATTTTATAATGCCAATAGACGTTTGAAAATTATCATAAGTTTGCCCTTGTAACTGGATTTAAACCAAATTTCATTGTGCCAATAGACGTTTGAAATCCAAATGGGTGCATTAAATTAACTAAACGTCATGTTTGACGTCAAAATACGCTGACGACGAACATTTGGAACGAGTCAATGATAAAACGCAAGCGTGACAAATGACAAACAGGTGCTCTGGCTGGAACTAGGTCCCGTTGACTAACTTACAGTACATACGAACCTTTCACCTCCAAGGAAAACTAAACGTGAGCTACGGAGAGAAGTAATCTCCACTGTTTGCAAGCATCCCACCCTACTCCACTCAAACCATTCTTCATTCTTCGCAGGTGAGCGAAAAAGGGCGATTATTTCTCTTATTAGTAGTGTTGCATTCGTGAAGCATTTACAAGACTTTGCTGTAGCTTGTATCATAGCACTTTGTTCAATCATTATCGTAATGGAAGAGAAGAGGGAAAAGAAAACATGAATAAAAAGAAGGCAAAAACAGAGAAGGACAGAGGAAAAGGTTAAAGGAAATAGAGAAAAATGGAGAGAAAGAAGCAAAGACAAAGAAGTAAATAATGAGGGAAAAAAAGACGGCTGACATACAGAGGCAACAAAATCATCATTATCGTCCTGACCACAACTATTTTCGCCACCACCACCACCACTACCTCCAGCAACAATAATTTTAAAAAAAAGAAAAAAAGAAAAAAAGAAGAAAAAAAGAAAAGAGGAACAGGATCCACAGCGGAGAGAAGAAAAAACGCATGCACACCGCGATGTCACAAATCATTTTGCATGCTTTCCAGCAGACAGATTCGAAGGGATCAATTTCAACGGAATAAATTCCTCAGAAAAAAAATCACATGACAGACCACTGGAATTAAGTCTGTCAGCAGAAGTGACCAATCAACAAACGTTAACGGAACTGACGGAGAACAACAACAACAACAACAACAACAACAGAAGGCGAAACAGGACATGAAATTGATGCCTTTCTGGCATTGGCCAGAGAGTAACTAACAACGAGGTCGCCAATGACGATGAGGATGAAAATCAACAAACAAAGGACGCCCAAACCCTTGAAAGACCCGACAGAAGCAAACACACTGAAAACGTCCCAGCAAAGCCACACGTCTGAGGACAACTGACGAGGTATTGCTGCCAGAAGGCGCCAGGTGAGAGTGGAAATATTGAAAACAAAGAAGCGAAAAACACAATCAAGGGCTCATGTGAGACATCGTGCGTGCGCGCGCGCGCGCACGCACGCACGAACGTGCACGTACACACACGCGCGCGAGCGCGCGCGCACACACACACACACACACACACACACACACACACACACACACACACACAGAGGGAGAGAGAGGCACTCGGAGAGGTTAAAAGGAGAGAGAGAGAGAGAGAGAGAGAGAGAGAGAGAGAGAGAGAGAGAGGCAGACAAACAGAGGACACAGACAGACACAGACAGACAGACACAGACAGAGACTGAGAGATAGAGAGACAGAGCAACAGAAAAGTGTGACATGTCAGGACAAAAAATAACATGAGATTGTGAAAGAAGCACTACCGTAACAACAAACAATAACACACACACACACACACACACACACACACACACACACACACACACACACACCACACAGTGACACACACACAGAGAGAGAGAGAGAGAGAGAGAGAGAGAGAGAGAGAGAGAGAGAGAGAGAGTTGCTGTTTCAGGGCATCATGACTTGTATAAGATAATAACTTTGTTTGGCAAAACACTGCAACAAAACAAGTACGTCGTTGTATCATCTTCCCCTCCTTTTTCTTGCAGCTTTCTACAACCTGATCAATGTTTGAAATTATGAATATCCTGAATACGCCCTGATCTCTCCGAGAAACCCTGTACATCGTAACATAGCACACACGTCTTGACGCAAGGCGGAGCATTCTACACCCAGTATTCTCTAGATGGTGGAAGAGATGCAACATTTCCCCAGACTTCGGGGGAGGTAAATCCCGCTATCATCTATCTGATGTTTGCCTTTCTGTCTATTTGTGCCTCTCTCTCTCTCTCTCTCTCTCTCTCTCTCTCCTCTCTCTCTCTCTCTCTCTCTCTCTCTCTAAGTAGATAATTGTAGTAGGCTCAGTGTTAAACTTTCACTTGTACCAAAGGTCGGCGGTTCGATCTGGAGATAAAGCGTCCGATTAGTCCGCGTGTGGTAAGTGGTACATACTTCAGACTATCGACAATGTCAAGCAGTGAGTGACTAGATCTTCCAGCGGATACGAACCAATGTTGAAAGTTTTATTCTTCCAAGACAGTATGGGTTGGTATGGCATAAACAGACTAGTCCAGTGGCATCGTACACGGCTCAGCGGTCAGCGAACATCCAAGACAGACAGGCGGACAGACAGAAGTTCTGGGTGGACAGGAGTGGACGTCATAGCTTGTTGCTCTGTCGTGGGTCACTGACCACAGAGATATGTGGTCATCCCTGACTGACCAAGAAGTCTTCATCACTGAAATCCTATACACTGGGAACCTCGGGATGATGATGATGATGATGATAATGATGATGATGATGATGATGATGATAATGATAATTGATGACGATGATGACAATGACGATGATGGTATTGATGATGATAATAATGTTATGATGATGATGATGATGATGGTGATGGTGATGGTGATGATGATGACGATGTGGTGGTGATGGTGATGATGATGATGATGATGATGATGATGATGATGATGACGATGGTAATGATGATGATGACGACGATGACGATGACGACGACGACGACGCCACCGCCGATGACGATGATGATGATGATATGATAATGTTGATGATGATGATAATGATGGATGATGATGATGATGATGATGATGATGATGACGATGATGATGGTGGTGATGATGATGATGATGATGGCAATGATGATGATGATGATGACGACGACGATGATGATGAAAATGATGATGGTGATGATGAGTATGATGATGACACTGAAGAAGAAGAAGAAGAAGAAGAAGAAGAAGAGAGAAGAGATGATGATGATGATGATGATGGATGATGGTATGATGATGATGATGATGGTGATGATGATGAAAAAGGTTAAGCCTGTCACTGCCAACCGCGGATATATCCGTGGTCAAAGGATCACGGGAAAAGATGTGCAGTCGGAAACAAATGCATGTCAGTAATGCACTTTTACATATTATGATTTTTTTTTTCTAGAGAAGTGAACTGAGAATTCAATGAACCCAAATCAATACTTAAAGCATTACACAATACGGACAGAGAGCGTGACAAACTGAAAGGTTTCGAAAATGACAAGCAATTCAAGGTAGGTAAAGGAGCCCTTCCTTCCGCCGGAGTTGACTTTTCCTGAACGGACTCGGGTGTCCCTCTGATGCCGGGTGGACAGAGAGGAATGTCATGCCGTGAAAAGATGATGCCGCGAGCGGTCTAAACTCGTGACCGCCAGTTCCTACAGGCGAACGCTCTAATCGTTGGACTCCGGAGACTCTCTGATTACAATGAACTTACGAATCAATAAAGCATCCGGCAAACTTTCCTCAACTCCTTTCTTTGAACTCGAAGGAAGGACTTCTAGTTGGAGCTTCCAGCTGATGGTGATAACATGATACTAAACTCTAAAAGAAGAGAGACGGTGATGCTGGTAGCTATAATGATAACGTTATGCTTAGCTCTACAGAAGAGTAGACGAAGCTGATGTGTATGTTGATGACATTAGCTAGGCTCTACACAAGAGCAGATGTCGCCGACAGATGATGATGATGATGATAACGTTAAATGATACTGCTGACAAACAGATGGAGCTGATAACTGATAATAATCATATTACCTTATCCTTAACTCAATACCCTCTACTATAACTGATGATGATTTATTGCTTTATCCTCAACACAATACCCCCTTCTATAATTGATGATGATAATATTACCTTATCCTTAACACAATACCCTCTACTATAATTGATGATATTATTACCTTATCCTTAACACAATACCCTCTACTATAATTGATGATATCATTACCTTATCCTTAACACAATACCCTCTACTATAACTGACGATGATATATTATCTTATCCTTAAGACAATACCCTCTGCTATAACTGATGATGATAATATTATCTTATCCTTAAGACAATACCCTCTGCTATAACTGATGATGATAATATTATCTTATCCTTAAGACAATACCCTCTGCTATAACTGATGATGATAATATTATCTTATCCTTAAGACAATACCCTCTGCTATAACTGATGATGATAATATTATCTTATCCTTAAGACAATACCCTCTGCTATAGCTGATGATGATAATATTATCTTATCCTTAAGACAATACCCTCTGCTATAACTGATGATGATAATATTATCTTATCCTTAAGACAATACCCTCTGCTATAACTGATGATGAAAATATTACCTTATCCTCTACACAATACCCTCTGCTATAACTGATGATGATGATATTACCTTATCCTTAACACAATACCCTCTGCTATGACTGATGATGAAAATATTACCTTATCCTTAACACAATACCCTCTACTATAACTGATGATGATGATATTACCTTATCCTCTACACAATACCCTCTACTATAACTGATGATGAAAATATTACCTTATCCTTAACACAATACCCTCTGCTATAACTGATGATGATGATATTACCTTATCCTCTACACAATGCCCTCTGCTATAACTGATGATGATGATATTACCTTATCCTCTACACAATGCCCTCTGCTATAACTGATGATGATGATATTACCTTATCCTCTACATGATACCCTCTGCTATAACTGATGATGATAATATTACCTTAGCCTCTACACAATATCCTCTTCTATAACTGATGACATTATTACCTTGTCATGTACACAAGACCCTCTACTATAACTGATGATGATAACATTACCCATATCCTCTACACAATACCCTCTTCTATAACTGATGATGATATATTGCCTTAGCCTCTACACTGATGATGACAGTTTTACCTTATCCTCTGAACAAGACCCTCTATTATTATAACTGACGATAATATTAACCTTATCCTCTACAAAAATACCCTCTAATATTTCTTTCCAATGATAATGCCTGTGCTATAAGATGCCTCTGTGCAAGTACGTCTCTCTCGCTGTGTATACACAACGCCAGTGGTTTGCCAAACCAGGACAGCACGATGGACAGAGAGGACACGACAGTACAACGGCCAACCTCCTCCGCTGGGTTTGAACCCCGGCATCATCTGTTGCATCAGCTCGTCAAACTTCTTGGAGGCGGCCATCTTGGTGGTCTGGTCAGCTGACTGTGGAGGCGGTTGTCCCCTTGATTCCGCTTCACCAGGCAGACGACGTGCAGAGTTATGAAGATTGAAGACTGAGCCTGTTCCCGTGGATTTTTATGTTGCGAAGTTTGAAGACTGGGTGTGTTCTCGTGGATTTTAATTCTAGCGTTAGTGTAACCCTTGAATTAAATGTATGGTGTTGATTGTAACGTCCCTGTGGCTTGGTATTCTGATCTTTGTTTTAAGATTGTCTGTTCTCTCAAGTTTTGGACATCGATTGTGTCGGGTTTGACTGTCGTTTCAAGCAGTTTCCGTATCAAACAAGCTTTGCTTTTTCTTTTTCTTTACTTGTGCTTACTGAGTTTTTCCTTGGTCTATGTTTTTCTTTCCTTTTTCATTTTCATTCTGTACCTTGTTTAAAATATCACAGAATTTATTGTGATCTTAAAAGTACTGTAGTGCTGTCATTGTAGATCTGGTGTGTTCCAAAATTCTAACGATTCCCTCAAGTGTACCGACTCAGCTGTTCTTTCCCCTTTATCTTCTTTTTATTTTGTCTTCTTTGTTTAGTTCTGCTATCACTCCATTCAGTTAAAGTAGTTCGTGTAATTGGTCTGTTGTTCCCGTTGTCCTCCTAGTTCTGCTTTTCCCGCCCTTTTTTCAGTCTGCCACCTCTTTATAGAAAAGAAAAATCTGTAAAAAGAACTGCCACTTTAGTTCAAAATTTCATGCTTCGACTAAACCCAAGTGTTTGTTACTTTTAGAGTAGTAACTCGTCCGTTATCCGTGTTGAGAACTTACACTCTTTGCACCCTTCAACTGTTACAGTAGTTTCGCTGTCTCAGTATACATATAGTGCGGAATAATGTTATCGATTTTTCTTCCCTGTACTTTCGACAATTTGACAAAACCAATTGCCCGATAAATTTCCCGATACCACTGACTTCACTATACTTCTACTTCTGACACTACAGTCTGCTTTTGCTTCCCACCTGCTGATCCTCAATTACAGGCGTCGTTCATGTCTCACCTCTGTACTCAAAACAGGGGGCAGGGGAGTCCGATTTCAGAGCCAGTGTGGTCAAAGTACAGTTCCAGGATAAGGTCTCGGTCATGCAGACAGAGGTCACCACAGACAGAGCAATGCACTGTTCGCGCCGTCGCGCTATGTGTCTTCTTCTTTCTGCAATGCGCGTGATGTTAGGCCAGTATCTTCACGATGAATCCATTGCCCGTTCTCACGGGAACTTTCATTAGCATCGGGTACGGGATCAAATTATACGCGAGCCACAGCAAATTGACCAACATCGAGCGTTTATCACCCCACAAGGACGTCCCTTAATGAAGGGTAAAGGACGGCTAGCGTCAAAAGCAACGCTTTCTCTCTTCAATATTCACAGGTCCAATCCACGGCGATGTGCCCTGCAGTTGGGTTTTTGATTAATGCACTGGAAGCGTTTGTTTTTTACCATCACACCAAACACCACACCACACTGATAGCACGGGATTGAAGGACTTCACTGGCACTCCTCTTTGTTAGTATGTCTTCACGCTGTCAATCTTTCCAGATTTGGGCCAGGCGAAACCGGTACTGGTTCCAAATCGTTCTGTTTTATTTTCTTCTATATTTTGAACTAGATGTTCATAGGCTTTTGAAGAATATTGCTGTGACACCGAAGGCTTAAATATTTCTTTAGTTAGTAAGGCTGGTATTTATTCCAGTATCGACAAAAGCACTGACACGAAGCACAGCAGCACAGCTGAAAACAGAGGGTGTTCAGAAACATGCAGATTTACCACCCTATTGATGATGTACAGCCTGCATAGCCTGAGACTGATGGGGGAAAAGACAAGACCGGCGTTTGTTTTGACAAGTCCTTGCTGACTGTTCCCCTCACTGTTAGCGACTCAGTGTGGCCGTCTGACGCCGGAGGCAGCACAGCATCCAGTGAAAAGTGGCAGCAGAGTCTGATCAGGTGTGTGGATTCCAGGGCTAAGGAGCTGCCGTCAGCGTCAGTGCTTGGCACTTGGTTACGGGTCGTTGATCTCCAAAGGTGTGTGTCAGGTAAACTCCGAGGTTGAACAGTGCGGTGTCTACTGCACGAGATGCCGAGAGGTGTAGGCAAACCTAACTAACAGATGGTCGTAACATCCAAACCATCTTTTTTGTTCATGGTGCTTTTCGTCTGTTCTCTAATTCTTTCCACAGTTCCAGCTACTTTCAAATCAAAGAGAACGGACTAGGAGCAATAAACTTCAACGTACACACAATCAATCGAAGAGTTTATTTTGTTTTAAAGATGGTCAAAACACGTAGAAAACTCGTCTTCTTTGTCCGTAGCCTTCAGTCTTCTCTTGATTATGGGCTACGTTCGTTTAAGTTGATCCTCTGGCTTGTGGAGGTAATATTTATGGCTTGAAATACTGAAACCAATCGAGAGGCCAGAAGTTACATCAAACAAATACGTCGATAAACTCAGTCATGCTTTTTGTTTTGAAACACAAGCACCTCACGCCTACTGACCAAATTACACACAAAAAATAACACGTTACTGTGACAAAATCTGTCACTACTGTCCAAAATGACCAACTTTCTTTTCCTTACACAAATAAAAGACTCTTCTTTTCTTTCAAAGAAGTTCATTCACTCCTCTCCTTTCAAGAGATTGAAGGGGGAAAAATGAGTTACAAGTCTTTTTTCACCAAGCTATTTTGGTGGTTTAAGTGTCATGCAAAGAAAAAAAAACTTTCAGTTCTTTTCTCCTTAGTTCCTTTCCTGTCTTCTTCTTCTTCTTCTTCTTTTCTTGTCTTTCTTTTTCTTTTTCTTTAACTGGAGCAGCCAAACGGAAAGAGCGGATTGCAAGGCGATTTCTGTTTTGCTCAGTAAGTCTCCCTCCCCGCCAGACTCCACACACAAAAACTAGGAAGCTGAAATAATGGCAAAGCCCAGCTAGACTGAGAAGGAAGAAGCAAAGCCGAAGAGATCCGGCAGCCGATCTGTGCTGTCGATGAAGCAGAAGGAAAAGGGAAAACAAAAGGAAGTCCCAGCGAAGATGATGGTGGCGGCCCCTGGTGTCAGCCTCCCTTTCTCCCTTACCTCCCTTTTCCTTCTTCCCCAAGGCCCGTCACTCTGGCTCTGGTGGCAGACACGGCGACAGGGGTGTGACAACTGGCCTGCTCCTGTTCTTATTGGTGCTATGCGGCAGAGCCGCGGGCTAGGCACGCCTGGTGGGGTGGGAGGAGAGGGCAAAGGGGAGAGGGAGGGGGGACAGGGGTAGAAGGGAAGGAGGCGCAGAGAGGGGATTGGGGGGGGGGGGGGGTCTGTATGTCTCATGTGTATTGAAGATGACCAGTTTTCAAAGGCTTGGAGTAGCCCGTGGGTTTCGTGAAAACTCATGTTTTCCTGAAAACAGCAATAATCACTGCTTGCACGTAAAAACAAACAAACAAAACAAAACAAAAAACTCATTAATACCGATGACGGTGGTTCGTAATCATTCGTTTCTTGATGTCCAGCCGAATATGATCACTCAAAGTGATGAACATGGAACAATACCAATATCAATAATCATCAGCAATGTTCAATGGGTCATTTCTGTTCCACCTTATTTTTGAGAGGTGTGAAGGATTATGAAAATAGAAAAGGATAAAGGCTCACGAACACATATCTATGACTCATGTGCGTTTGCACTACTGTTACTGGGCGAGTTGTTGGCCTTGAACTAAAAACGGCTTCACAAGGCGCAGTATTCCGAAGGCGGAACATCCCTTACCGTTCTTTACGCTTTTCACAGCTGACGGCTTAGGCTACTAATGTCATAACAAAACTGTTTTTTTTTTCATTTCACTCGTTAACTGGTGTCTTCACCGAGTCAAAACAAAACAATGTGTTTTATATCCATCTGTCTATCTATCTACGTGTGTGTTTGTGTAAATAGATAGATAGATAGATAGATAGATAGATAGATAGATAGATAGATAGATAGATACACAGATAGAAAGATAGGCAGACAGATAGATAGACAGACAGATAAACAGACAGATAGGTAGATACATAAACAGGTAGGTAGGGATGCGCGCACAAACATCCACTATCCGTGCTTACCACACACACACACACACACACACACACACACACACACACACACACACACACACACACACACACATAGTTCCCAACCTCCACGCGGCGCAGCATTGTACAGGCAACAGCATGCCTACCCTGCTTACCACCGACCCCCCAAATCCCCAAACCACCAGCACTCACCCTCGCCTCCCACCCACAGACATACATACACACACGCTAGAGGTTTAAGTTGATGCTCCCACCACACCAGCAACCGCCCCCCCCCCCCTCCCCCCACACACACACACACACACACCACGCCTCCCTTACCCGAAAGTGTGTTTACCTTCTTTGAAATCACCGTCAACGTTAGCTCATGCTCCGTTTCGGCAAGCTTGATAAACGGGGGGAACAGGGTAGGCCTACCCCTGCCCCGCCCCTACCCCCACCCCCAATCTTACCCGGCATCAACCCTTACCTCCCACCACACCTGCAACTCCTCCTCCCTCTTCTCTCTCCCCCCCCCCCCCCACCCCTTTCCTCTGCCCCAGGCCACCCTCTCGGAAAGGAGGTAAGACGTCTTTAAAATCAGTACACGTTATGTCATGCACCGGTTGGAGGGCTTGATGAACGGCAAACGGGTGAGGACTGAGCGTCCTTTGTGCTTTTGATGCGCGAAGAAACTGGCAACTTGTGACTATCACGACGCCCACACACACACACACACACACACACATTTGGACAGTCAATGCACGACTCTAAGATATGTCCGTGTTCTCTGTTCCCATGGCATGTTTTCAACCAAAAGAATTTGTTCCACTTGTTACAGGCATTCTATGCTCTAGCGAGACCTTTTGGATCAGCATTTTGATTGTTGAGCCAAAAAAAAGGAACGGGTTTCTTCATGATAAAACAGGTTATTGTGAAAATAATTCACTTCGACAAGAAAGAAATGTAAATATAATCTGGGTTTTTTATTCTGGAAAAAGCTTGTCTCTTTTTTTTTCGGTTTTCAATTTTTTTAATACATATTTTGACTTGACAATCTGCGCCAAAATGTGATTTCTTTAGGTATTTCTTTTTCTTTCTAATATATCTTCCTGGAAACGGAAAATAGTTTTGTACCAAAATAGTACATTTGTTGATAATAGTATTTTGGCAAGAAAATGAAGCAGTATATGTTCACATGTACTATTTTGGTGCGCGCGCGCGCGCGTACACACACACACACACACACACACACACACACACACACACCACACACACACTTTCACACATGTGGAATCTTATTTATGTTAAAAACCCATCACCACTCATAACGTAATAGAAATTAATAGAAATACAAAACAAAACAAAAAATTGATAGAAATGAGATTATTGTATATTTATGTAAATAAAATCAATATCTGAAGATGTACCGTTTGGTTGAACCAGAATGAGTGGTGTTTGAGAAATGCCTCTGAGGGGCATGGAAACTAAGACAAAATTCAAAAACCCTCTCTGCTTACCCTGCGGTACATGGACACTTGATTCTGGTCAGGGAGATGAATGCAGCAGAAGGAGTGAGATGGGCCCGGCTGTCGTGCCATCATGCCTTGGCCCAGACATAGTGAACGCCTGACGCTTGACTCGTCCCAACGGCCCTTAAGCCGTGGTACTTTAATATTAACTTTTGAAACAGCACACTACAATGCAATACAATCCAATTCAAAACAATATGACATTATATGTACAATATAACATAACATGACATAAAATGTTGCTATAGATACAATATAATAAATAATATAATATAATATAATATAATATAATATAATATAATATAATATAAATAATATAATATAATAATATAATATAATAATAATATAATAATAAAAATATAATATAATATAATATTATGCTCAACAATTTAGCAGTTGGAGAAAACAAGTGCAGGCTAACAATTCTTCCATCATTACATTAATGATTTGATAACGATTCAAAGGAAGGAAGGGGAAAAAAGAGTTGGGGGGAAGGGGGGGGGGTAATTATGAAGACAATAAGAATAAAAAGTCAGGGAAATACATTACAAACATAAGATCCTTCACTAGCAACCTATGGAGACCATCGTAACCCATCTTGAAGACAGAACTATTCGTATTACCTGCTCCCAGGTCTTTCGCCCACTGGATCGGACTCGTCAGAGAGGCACGGCTGGGGCAAAGCGTAATATAATATAATATAATATAATATAATATAATATAATATAATATAATATATAATATAATATAATATAATATAATAATAAACCTGACCTGACCTGGCATGATACAATACAATGCAATACAACACAACGCAGTACAGTTTCAGTTCCATCAAGGAGGTGTCACTGCGTGCGGACTAGTCCATACACGCTACACCACATCTGCTACGTTTTGAGACTACATTGCGCGTGATATAAATCTGGTGGATGAATAGCTGCAACTTAGCAGATGTCTGACCTACTGCATTCGCCCACGCACTGGTCAGACCTTGAGTAACTTACCTTAGATCAGCTGCGCCATTATCATCATTGTTAACACAAAACAACACAATACAAAAGTAGACAAGACAAGACAAGACAAGACAAGACAATCGAAGCGCCAAACATATTTTTGTCCTCACCGATCCTGATCTTAACGGGGTGGTGACATGTTGTAAGACACCGAGTCATATTCACGTGGCTGACTGCTCGCGCGCAGGACACCGCTGAATGAGAAATGAATAATTGATCCCCCAGTCTAACTCTCTAGTTATCTTCCTTCCTTCACTTGGGTATGGGGCTGACAGGCCAGCTGGCCTTCAAGGCATGCTCCAGTCCCCTTTTTTGGTGCAGGAGAAATTGAACAAAGGCTGGCAGCAGCAGCAGCCTCAACTGACTTGGTGTTTTGGGGAGTTGCGGTTTCAAACATTTCACATTACGTGTATGTCATTGTGTGAAAGTGTGCATGCTCGTGCAGTGTGTGTGTGTGTGTGTGTGTGTGTGTGTGTGTGTGTGTGTGTGAGGGGGAGAGATGATGATGATGATGATGATGATGATGATGATGATGATTTTTGTGAGAGGAGATTATTATTTACAGAGAGAGAGAGAGAGAGAGAGAGAGAGAGAGAGAGAGAGAGAGAGTGTGTATGTGTGTGTGTGTGTGTGTGTGTGTGTGTGGTGTGTGTGTGTGTTGTGTGTGTGTGTATGTGTGTGTGTGTGTGTGTGTGTGCGTGCGTGTGTGTGTGTGTGTGTGTGTGTGTGTGTGTGTGTGTGTGTGTGTGCGTAAGAGCACACGCATGTGTGAACATGCATGCATGCACATTTCATAATACAATTAATGTATGTGCCCTGATATTTCTAAGTTCTTAAGCATCCACGGGTTTGGGATCTGACTACAATTTCTTTTTTAGCACACATGCACACATTCACAGTAGAGAGAGAGAGAGAGAGAGAGAGAGAAGAGAGAGAGAGAGAGAGAGAGAGAGAGAGAGAGAGAGAGAGAGAGAGAGAGCCTGTGTATGCAAGTGCTCAGACCAGTTAATCTTTCTTTTTTCTGTTTTTTTTTTTCTTTTCTTTTTCTTTTTTTTCCGAGAGAGAGAGAGAGAGAGAGAGAGAGAGAGAGAGAGAGAGAGTGAACACGTACACGCAACTGCTCAGACCAGTTAATCTTTCTGTTCTTTCTGGCTCAGTTTCCATGCCCTTAGAGGCATTTCTTCCACACCATTTATTCTGGCTCAACAACACGTAGCCACACCCAGGTTAATTAATCCTTTGGTATCCGACAGTTTATGGTGAGCAATGACTATGAGGTGATCATGCGGTAAGTCCACCAATGAGTGTCTCTTCAATGGTGGGTGTGCTGATCCATCCGACGTAGCTCACAAAGTACATGGACCACAGAAAGGAAATTGGAGCAAAGTGTTAGAAAGGAAATTAGAACAAAGCTCATCATCAAACGTGGTGGCGGCCCCCGGAGGGAGAGCTCACACACGCCGGCTCCGCTATTAAGCAATTATTGTCGGTTAGTAAGGAACGTAGAGGAGGTGTCCTAAGTATGTTGGATCAGAACAGGCGCCACTGAACACACACCCAAGTGACTCGGCAGCAGTGCAGTGTCTCCTCTGGTGGGTTGCCTCCTCTTGACGGATAGACATGACTGCTCTCTGTGGATTGCCGGTGCCGGGGCTGCGGCGGGGCCGACCGGGCTGTGGCTGTGGACGGGGTGTCGGAATGAGAGGCATGGATGCGGTGCCACTGACGTATCATAGAAGATGGGACTGAAAAAAAAATGAAAAGAATATGAGACTTTTTGTAGGACGACCAGTGCGGATGAGAATGACCGGGATGATGCAGAAGAGGTCCACTGAAGTCTCAGCCAACCATGAACAGGCTGTGAGAAACGCTTGTTTTCATGATACATCCCTGCATTATTAATCAGGCCCGATTTACATACACATACGTGCAGTATTGTTAAACAAAAATCCCGTAACACTGCCAGAGATGCATACACGAAATAAAGAAACTTCGAATGAGGGAATCAGTCTTCACATCTGGGCGGCTCAAGAATACACACTCGATTCTGGGTCGGAACCGATCAAGGCAAAAAAAAATCCCACTTAAAAAAAAAAATGCTTCTGATCGGACTCGAACGCGTTTGTTCAGAGATGTCCCACCTGACGTCATCTTTGAATTTCTCAAGATCAACATTTTTCATCTGATATAAGATTTTACATAAGAAAGATTTTTAAAAAACAGAATTCTCGGTGTATTTTTAGAAGTTGTACTTTAAAGGGTTGTGTGAATGATTTGGTTATTCTTTTTTTTTTTAAAGACTTATGAGTTGACTTAAACGCGGTTACAACCCTGACATGGCCCTTTGCGGTCGGCTGGGCTATAAGCAACAAAATATTACCTTGCCTTACTTGAACGCGTGACCTCCATGTCATTAATTCTGCGAAACTAACCGTCGGATCACAACGTACAGAATGGTCATTACCTGCGTAGGGATGACATTAACGCGTGCAGGGTTTGCGTTCTCTGTCTGACGTCGCCTTCATTCTGTGTGTTCTATTCATATTAAACAATTAGTTTGTCATTCTCTGAGCTTCCAGTGCGTTCCATTTCTGTTAAACCTTAGCATGGGGACGATGGAACACACACTGACCTGCCAGCTGTCCTGTCAAGAAAGGATAGCTAGAAGGTGGAGTGATGGCTCAGACTGTGATGTATTTATTTACTCGGGAGGTGGAAGTGTGTGGTAGGGGGTTGGGGTGGGGCGGGGTGGGGGGTGGGGGTAGATGTCCCAGATTCGTGGTTCGAAAGTTTTGTGTGTATGTGGGGGAGGGGGGGAGGAAGGGAGGGGGGGGGGCAGCAGGATGTAGGTGGAAGGGGGGTATGGTGGGTGGGTGGGTACGGGAGGGAGGTCTGCCGCCTTTTCCTCTAGCTTTTGATTGATGTTCTTCCTCTATCGCTATCACACTTTGAGACTAGTTACACTGGTGAAGACAGCTGCCGCAGACCTGTACTGTTTCTCTCGTAGAATGATGGGCCTTGCCAGACCATGCCTCCTCCTCTCACAGCCTGTGGAGGGTTCCACAGGTCTTGGGGGGGGGGGGATGCGCTCTGTAGTCCTGGTCTGCTTTTGCACTGTAGCCGAAGCCATGATCCGAGATCTGATGTTTCAGTCGAGACGATAAACTAACATGCGTGTGTCCCCCAAGCAGTGAACCCAAAGCACCATTCTAAGAACAACATCACCGTGATAGATGCCCCAAAACATGAGAAGGCAGAAACATAGGGGTGATACCAATCGATGGCGTCTCGCTGCCTCTCTCTTGAACTGCCCGAATTCCACACGGCACAATACAATGCGATACACAACAATACGATATAAAGCCATTTAATGCTGCACAGCACCCTATATTACTATGGAATTCAAGTCTATACTATGCAACACTATAGAACAGGAAACAGTACAATACAGCACAATTCAACACTATACTTAATCATACAGTGCAGTCCACCACAGTACACTAAAACACAACACAATACAACGCAATACGACACAATACAATACAAGCCCAAATACATTTCTGCCGTTACTTATCCTGATCTCAACGTGGTCACATTTTGTACGACAGCACGTCACATTGACATGACAGACTGCTGACATCACACTGCTGAATTAGAACTGAATAATTGATCAACAGTCTAGCTCTACAGTTATCTCCCTTACAATACATCAGTCAGGTCGGGCGGAATACGCCTTCTGGCGTTCTCCTCCTCCTCTCCCCCCCCCCCCCCCCTCCCCTTTTTCTTTTCTTTTTTTCCTTTTCTTTGGGGGTGGGGGGCGGGGGGGGGGGGGGGGGGGGAGAGGCAGGCGAGATCAAGCAGACCCTGGCTGGCAAATGACAACGTTCTGGGAGTAGTGCTTGCATAAACGTTTGATTTAGGTGTGAGAGTTTCTTCTACTGCTTAGTAAAGACACTGAATCAGCCTTTACAAACAAAACTTTGAATCCATCGATGACAGAAACAGCAAGCAAAAAAGGTCACTGGAATAATAAACCGATGGAAGTCCAAGCCATTGAGAGAAGAAGCGATGTCTGGGAAAGACAAGAAGAAGCTGAAAGGACCAGAAAAAAAAAGAGGAAGGAAGGAAGGAAGGAAGGAGAGGAGTAGAGCGCTACAGACAAAAGGATCAGTGGAGAAGACGAACGACAACTATGGAACAGCACCGTAAAGAAAGGGGAGGAAAGCCTGAACAGCAAGGGCACAACGAAAACTCTAAAGACTGACTGTGAGAGACTTGACCGTCCCCTTCGTTTGTTCTGTGTGCTCTGTGTTGTCATTTCTTGCTACGTGATTTGGTGTCGTAGGCAGCAGTTGTTTTGAGTTAAGGGCCTATAATTATTTCATCATGGCAGCAAGACTTACCCTACTTGCTTGTTTTTTTTGTTTGTTTTTTTTTTCATGTTTACTGTTCCCTGTCTCATTGAAGATTTCCTTTCAGAAGCGAAGTAAAGTCAGTACCATTCAATAAATAAATAAATGAATCAGTAAATAAACAAATGAAAACGAGAGAGAGAGAGAGAGAGAGAGAGAGAGAGAGAGAGAGGAGAGAGAGAGAGAGAAATTTGAAAATCTAAAGACAACTGCCTCACATAGAAGGATGACATAATAAAAAAAAAGACTGAAAACTACTCTGAATACCACAAGAAAGAGAGCTAGGACGATCCAAGTGTCGTAGTTGTAAAGGAATCATCAAAATAATGAAGATAAGTTCAAAACACTCCGTGAAGTACCGACCACCATGTCGAAGTGGTTAGTAACTCTGGTCCAACACTGCAGGTATCTGTATCTCTCGGGCCTGGCTGACGCCGGGCTGTATTACTAAACTAGCGTCGACTCTAGCAACCCTGTTATGATGTTTCAGACCTCAATCAAATATCCATAGCTTCCTCATCCTCATCGATCAGCATACAAAAAAAAATGTCTCAAACTCTGTGATCCTTGCTGCCCCCTACTCTCATGGTGACCTCAGCTTTCATGACCTGTCCACGCCTATGCCTTTGATTGGTTCTGTGACGACGTGGAAGCGCCATCCAGAGGGAGAGCTCACCCACGCTGGCTCCGCGGGCTGTGCAATTAAAGTCGTGAGCGGGGGAAGGGGAGGGGAGAGATGTGGGCTTAGTAGGTAGTGTCCATTTAACATGTAAGTGGATGACACTCAGCTGCATGGTTCCAGTCTTCCCCCAATGAGCACAGAGAACCCCAGCTCGGCAGAAGCCAACTGAAACTGAAAAATCCAACTCATTTCTTTTCAGTTTCAGTTTCTTTAAGCGGACGTCATGTGTGCTGACTAGTCAAGAAATATGCTCAACACCAATCTCCTAGTCCGCTGACTAGTCAATATGCTCAACACCAATCTTCTAGACCGCTGACTAGTCAATATGCTCTACACCAATCTTCTAGACCGCTGACAAGTCAATATGCTCTACACTTATCTTCTAGTCCCCTGACTAGTCAAAATGCTCTACACTGATCTACTAAGTCATTTGATCACCAATGAAAAACAGTGGAAGGGGAGATTTTACCACGAATATGACGCAGCATACCTACCACTGACCTACTGACCAAGCATTACCCCAAACGCCGGTCAGACCTCGAGTCAAAACCAAGTACTAAACCCAACAGGGGAGAAAACCCTTCACTTTTAATGGTGTCTGCCGACACGCTGTCCGCCCATCTCTCTCTCTGTGCATCCTTGGCTGCTTCTGTCCGGGTGTCCACGGGAACGGGGGTGTGTCTGGCACATTGTTTTCTGTGTTTATGTCTGGCAGTCAGACTTTACGTGCCTGACTGACTGGTGGGTTGCTTTCTGGGCCAATATTGGTTCTCGCCCTACTCTGACATTGGGCCTCTTTGTATACAACCCACTTTATGAGACCTGCGTGGGCAGAAGGCGCGCGCGCGCGCGCGCGTGTGTGTGTGTCTGTGTGTGTGTCTCTGTGTGTGTGTCTGTGTGTCTGTGTGTGTGCATTTGTAGTAGTAGTAGTAGTAGTGGTGGTAGTGGTAGTAGTAGCAGCAGCAGCAGCAGCAGTAGAAGAAGTAGTACTTTCATTTTACGTCCTTCCACAAAATCATGTGACACTAGACGTGTGTGAGTCTCTGTGTGTGTGTGTGTGTGTGTGTGTGTGTGTGTGTGTGTGTGTGTGTGTGTGTGTGTGTGTGTGTGCGCGCGCGCGCGAGTGTGTGTGTGTGTGTGTGTGTGTGTGTGTGTGTGTGTGTGTGTGTGTGTGTGTGTGTGTGTGTGAGTGTGCACGCGAGCGCGCGAGCGCGCGCGAGTGTCTCTGTCTATGTGTAGTACAGTGTAGCGTAAATTTAGCGATTGGTCATACGCCCAGAAAATGGCTTCTGTCTTTCATACAAACACTATATCCGTAAACCCGATTTTTCTTCCTTTTTTTTGCGTAGATCCCAGCATATTTTTTTGTTTTGTTCTGTTTTTGTTTTTGTTTTCTTTTTACTATCGGAAACATCTTAAGATCACATAGGTCTTCTAAATAGCTGATTTATTAAATGAAAATCAACAGTTCACATGCAGATTTCCGAAGGATTCTATTCCTTAAAATGCCGATCTTTCTGAAAATTTGTAGGTATGTTTATTATGGGTCACGAACAATGCCCGATGTGTTATTTTAACCGTTATAGCCGTTACTAACGGCTATAACGGCCCATGACGGTTTTTGTTCTTAATCGAATATCTGAGAAAGTACTTGGCCGATCTTTCTGAAAATTTGTAGGTATGTTTGTTATGGGTCACGGATAATGCCTGATGTGTTATTTTAGCCGTTATAGCCGTTACTAACGGCTATAACGGCCCATGGGACGGTTTTTTTCTTCTTTATGGAATATCTCAGAAAGTACTTGGCCGATCTTTCTGAAAATTTGAAGGTATGTTCATTATGGGTCACAGATCATGCCCGATGTGTTATTTTACCGTTATAGCCGTTACTAACGGCCATAACGGTTTTTAAAAATAGAATATCTCAGAAAGTACTTGGCCGATCTTTCTGACAATTTGTGGGTATGTTCATTATGGGTCACGGATCATGCCCGATGTATTATTTTACCGTTATAGCCGTCACTATCGGCTATTACGGCACATAACGGTTTTTCTTCTTTATGGAATATCTTAGAAAGTACTTGGCCGATCTTTCTGAAAATTTGTAGGTATGTTCATTAGGGGTCACAGATGATGGCCGATGTTTACCATGGAATACCTCACGCGTATGCAAGATAAACTGGGAGTACGTTACATATGCTTTGCATCTTGTTTTAATTTGAGCTGAAAGCAAAGATGAGATCACTGACAGCTAATGAAATTGGAATCTTTCAATCGTTTCAATCAAAGCTGTATTCCTTTTCAATGTACAGGGCCGTACTACCTTGTGCAGGTATAGGCCACACTAGACAGTTGAACAGAGGTACCATGAAATTATGTGTTTTGAACCGTGTATTGAAACATCATAAGCACCCTTCATTTTTTGTTTTGTTTTGTTTTGCTTTGCTTTCTTAACGTAGTTTTTTTTTTTTAAGTGGGGCGACTGCAGGTGGAAATTAAAACCAGAGCAAAAACAGATCTCCTGCACCGCCAAACGAAAGCACAAACAAATGACAACACAAACACAACGCGTTTCGACCTATTTGGTCTTGTTTAGGCAAGACAAATGACTTTGAGAACAATGAGATTGTAGGGCTAACAGACACTTCTCGAATTGGTGCAAATATTAAGCTGGGTGAACGACTAAAACTACATAATGGAGCCGAGGTTGAAGGGGCGACAATACAGGTTAAAATAACGATAGTAATGGTAACAAAAATAAAGACAGTAATGATAGCAATAATGATAGTAATGGTAGAATAATCATAACCACAGGTTGGCAGTGCCAGTCTAGCTGGAGGCCACCCTTTTTCATAAATAATGATAATTGTACAAATAGTCATAATGATGATGATAATGATAATAATATCAGTATAATCACAGCCATAAGAGGCAGTGCCAATCTAGCTGGAGGCCACCCTTTCTCATAAAAGTACAACAACAACAACAACAACAGTAATGATAATAATAGCAGTATAATCATAAACGTAGGATGCAGTATCAATCTAGCTGGAGGCCACCCTTTCTCATAAATAACAACAACAACAACAATAATAATAATAATAATAACAATAACAATAATAATAGTAACAATAATAATAATAATAATGAGGAGGAGGAAGAGGAACTCTCAACTCTCAACCGCTTCCCGAGGAGGTCAAGTGGATGATGAACGCCCAGTCTTAGATGAGGCGTTCCATGCAGCCAGGGGATCAACATCCCACGACAATCTGAAGGACACCTACTGTTTAATCGTCATTTACCGGGTTCATGGCCGGTATCTAAAACCTCGGACCTTCCTAGCCCCTTTCCTCTTCGTAATGGTCAGGGCGATGGCCTTCCTTGCCGGGCGAGATTGCAGTCGCCAATCTGTCTCAGTCCATGTCTGGCTCTTCCTAGCCGGCTCAAACGAGCTTTGCTCCCTCCCACACAGCCAGACTACACTGATGGACCTGTGTCTCCAACTGGGGTTCATCACCTGTCCGTCCATGTGCGGGCTATGTTATTGGTATGGCTTTCAACATTCGTTCCATAACCGTCCCTCCCTCTACAAACGATCGTTGCGGATGTTCAGAAAATGTGCAACAGGAAACAAACAAACAAACAAAAACAGAACAGAAATCACCGTTTCGGTCATAGACCGTCTTAGGGTCGGATGGCATCAAATGAAAGACAAGTAAGTATGTATAGTTGATGACATCAAGCATGTACGTAAAAGGGCGAATGCATGTTTAGAGGTGTGTGTGTGTGTGTGTGTGTGTGTGTGTGTGTGTGTGTGTGTGTGTGTGTGTGTGTGTTTGGGCGCACGCGCGTGCGTGCGGGCGTGTGTGCGTGTGCGTGTGCGTGTGCGTGCGTGTAATGGGAAAGGGAAAAGAGAGGCAGACAGAGGGACAATGCAAACAACTGTGCTGCTTTGAAGATGAAAAATCACAGAGAGCCGGCTGGAATTTCACTTGCAAGCCCTGAGGGATGCACTTGATCCGTATACAATTGCGGAGGAAGATGACATGCCTTGTATGATATCTTGTTTTGTCAAAAAACACATTTAAGATAGGAAACACCAAGACACTGAGGTAAAATTCGTAGAGACTTCAGTTTTGGTACAGCTGAGCTGGACACGTTACGCCGTTTTTCGGACCTCATCTCTGAGTGATGACATTCCTCTCAGGCTTTGACCCGTGTCCTCCCCCTTTGGGCATAATGGAGTATGGCTTTCTTCTTTCCTCTGGGACAGATCCTCAAACATCCCCCCCCCACCCACCCCCCACCCCCCCCCCCCCCCCCCACGTGAATTCCGAGCACGCTGGTTCCAACAGACCTTGCCAATAGGACTGCGGCATCTTTGTTCGTCCTCGGTTCCTGCGGATGACGACCGAGGAGTGGATGGACACCTCGGCACCCAGCCAGTGTTCCCATCGCCATGATCTTACCAAACGTTCCTATACCTGGACGCCTCTAACCCAGGATGGGGCGCGTACATGAAACGATTGCGAGCTTCTGAGGGGCTGAGGCATTTTGACAGTTCACTTATCCATTATTGGTATTTTCAGAATCAGATGAAATCAATTCAACTTGTTCGTCGCTTTGAACGTCACAACCTTTTTCTTTGTGAGTAGAAAACAAGGAGACTTCTCTTTGTCCCTTTTCTCTCCCCCTCTCCTCCCCCCTCTTTCCAGGTTCTGAAAGGAGTTCAGATTCTGAGACTTCAGACAGCTGCAAGCCAGGCGAGCTCCTCCC
>CM065718.1:55323116-55335616 GCA_033310375.1 Conus canariensis | reverse complement strand
TTCTTTCCTTTTTTTTTTTTTTTTTTTTGCATCCTTATAACTCTTGGAGGTATGCATAACTAGCGATATATGAGGTTTCGGCCATAAGAATTTGTCAAACGCATACAATTTTATTTCTCCAAAAATTCAATGTCCACAGAATAGCGTCCCAGTTGGTCAAATATTTATAGGATTCAGTGCATACATCAGTTGCCGCTGTCCTTGCAAATCTGCCCTGTCGACATGTTTGCTCACAGGTCTGCATAATAAATAATCCCGTAAGTTTACACTTCAAGCTTGGCAGCTTCTTATATAAATAAAAGAACACAAATCGGATGGGAACCTTCGGCTATACTCATCTTTAACCCCTCCCCCCTTCCCCTCCCTGCCTTCCCCCGCAAAAGAAGATAGTCTATTAACAGAAAGAATAAGTAAGTCAGAAAGCTTCTTTCCGTCAATAGAGAGTCTCCCCGTGCGGGAGCAAATGTTGAGACAACCGACACTCTCGATTTTTTTTTTAACCTTCTTACATTGTCTGAGTTACAGGCCCTTCAAAAACAACATCAACAATTACACTGTAACGCAAAGTGTGTCCGAGCCGCATCAACGTATGCATTAAGATTGTTGCTTAAAGGAAGGATTATAGATTCAACAATTCACGCAAAATTATATGGTCATACAGGCAGTATCTTTGAATTTTTTTTTAAGAGTGTAGTCTTTTCGATACAGTTAACAACAGCTTAAAAGTAGTAACCGAAAATGATGGTTTCACATCAGTGTGTTTGTAAGTTATTGAAATGACATTAAAAATGAAATGAACAATAACCTCACATAGGTGATCACTTCTTGGTTGACTTTGTGCGGTGGAAGACAGCAATGTGACTGACCAGATGACCCTTGCCGTGCCTGCAGTCTTGACTGATGCTGGTGGCCACCTTTCCTATACTCTGAGCTGACCGTTTCTGGCTCAGTGGCAAAATGAACCAAGCTGTCAGGACGTGCTGTTTACTGCGGCAATATTAGTTTCCTAGGTCGGTCTGGTACCACAAGTTCGTCTCCTAATATTCTATTCTGGCTGCGAAGCTTGTGGTTGTGTGGACTTACACAACACACACACACACACACACACACACACACACTACACAACAACACAACAACACACACAACACACACACACACACACACACACACACACACACACACACACACACACACACACACACACACACACACACACACACACACACACACACACACACACACACACAACACAACACACACACAACACACACACACACAACACACACAACACACACACACAACACCACACACACACACACACACACACACACAACACACACACACACACACACACACACACACACACACACACACACACACACACACACACACACACACCACACACACACAACAACACACACCACACACAACCACACACACACACACCACACACACACACACACAGATGCACGGAGAGAGAGAGAGAGAGAGAGAGAGAGAGAGAGAGAGAGAGAGAGAGAGAGAGAGAGATTCTAATTACATTTTTATTTATTTTCCTGGTTTTGACTTCAATTTGGGATGATCGCCTCGGGTGGCCTAACAACAACTTAAGATTGTACCAGCCACCGTGGCAAAGTGGATAGCGTCGCAAACTCGCGGCCGAGAGGTCGTGGATTCGATTTCCATCAGAACCATTTATTTCTGTGATTTTTCTGCCCCGACCGGCTCCTACCCAGAGTTGAGTTTACTATGGGCTCAACTGGGAAGACCGGGACCACACAGTCGAGTTTCATCCACTTCATGGATGCATCTCTGAGAGTGTTGCTCAAATTTCCTGACCAACACTGCAGGCTCTCTCGGGCCTGGTTGACGCCGGGATATATCATGAAAGTAGGCGTAGAGTACAGCCCTATCATGCAATCCTAGGTCAGTAGGGAAATCTGTAGCATCATCTTCATCATACTTATCCTCCTCTACCAGCAAAAACAGTCTCAAATTCAGAGAACCTTCATGCCCTGTTCTCATGGTGACCTCATCTTCGATTGCCTTTCCACATCTATTGCCTTGGTTTGATTCTGTCTGGGTCACCTGTATTGACACATTCATCTGGGCTGTCGCTGGACGGACGGGGTGGCGCCCTCTGGAGGAGACAGCTCATTCACGCTAGCTCCGCGACTAAGCATTTATTGTCGTCAGTAGGGAGCTGAGAAGGTGGTGTCTTGCCTATGTTGGATCAGAACAGGTAGCACTGAACACACACCGAAGTGACTCGGCAGCAGTGCAGTGTCTCCTCTGGTGGGTTGCCTCATGAGGACTTGACATCGACTGCTCCCGTTGCCGGTGCCACGGCTGTGGCGGGGAGACGGAATGAGCGGCATGAATGGGTGCAGTGCACTGAGGTGGCACGGAAAACGGAACAGACAAAAGAAAACATGACCTAAATTGTTATCCAATTCGGGATTTGAACTACTGACCCAAGCACGGGGCACAAATTACTGAGGTTCGACCAGAATAAAAGGTGCTGCCTCAACGATGACGACGATGACGCCTGTGAGGATGACGACGTCAGCAACAGTAAACAGACCAATCTTTATTTAAAAACAAACAAATCACAAACAAATAAACAAAACAAAACATAAAAACCGACTCCATACACACCTGGTGGAAGTATACGCAAAGACGAGATGCTGGAGGTTTCGGAAACTAGCATGCAGCAGACGTCCCCGTTTGATGCTGACACCAGCATAGAACACAATGTGCCAGACATTCCGTTCATTTTTGACACAGAAAGCAGAGAAAGCAATCTGGCTAACATCACGTATACTTCTGACACATAGACAGAAAGAATGTGAAAAACTCCCTCCCTCCCCCTCCCCTAACCCCCCCCCCCCCCCACTCCACTGCTAACCACACAAAACCATCCTTACCCGGGCCTTAGCCCCTCACGCCACACCTTAAACTCTCTCTTCCACGTCCATTTTGTCACTGCACAGAACACACAGGACAGGATGTGGGCCAACACTCCGTTAAATTTTGACACCCATACCGAAAGCACACACACACAAAAAATAATAATAATTTGCCAGACACCCCAGTCAACTTTGACACCTAGACAGACAAAAAAAAAAAAGCACAGAAGATGACGATGCCAGCCCAGACAGCTCAAGTTACACTGACAGTATTCAGACAGAAGTTGTCGAAGATGAACACATTAAAGCTTGGTAGAAAACCTCTCTCCTTCCCTCTCCTTCCGTCATCTCCTGTCTCCCGTCCGCCCCATTTCCCTTCCTCTATCCTCCTCCCCTAAAAAAAAAAACACACAAAAAAACAAAACCGAAAGAAAACCGAAAGAAGGCACAAGAAAAAAAGAAAGAAAGAAAAAAAAAAAAAAAAAAAGAAAAGAAAAGAAAAGAAAAGAGGGTCTTAAGATGAATTCCCCTTTGGGTCATTTACTCTTACTGTGGTGTCGGTTTGGAGTCTGTTCCAGCCCTGAAACAGCCGAGTCATTGTAGCGGTCTCTGCGGAACAACTCGCTAGGTCATGACTCGGAGGGAGCTCTCACCTCCGGAGTCTTTCGTCAGCCACGTCATGTAGTAGTGCTCGCCTGGCACTGGGGGGAATTTCTAGAGTGATTGGAGAGTAATTCCACTACTACTCAGAAACACACACACACACACACACACACACATATTACTCAACAAAGAGATATGAGAGAGAGAGAGAGAGAGAGAGAGAGAGAGAGAGAGAGAGAGAGAGGAGATTTAACATGACAGCCTGACTGATGCACTTCGACCTATCAAGCCTTGAGTCAGAATCTTTGGGTCAACTCTGGTCTCAGTCCCATCAAAACCTGACAACAACAACAGCAACAACAATAACAAAAATAGCAATAGGTACAATAATAAACAACACAACAGCAACAACAAGCAGCAACAGCAGTAGTAGTAGCAGCAACAACAACAAGAACAATAACAACAACAGACGCAGCAGCAGCAGTAATAGCAGCAGCAACTGCAGCAGTATTAACAACAATAATAACAACAACACACACACATACATGCACCTCACCCACCTCCACACACACTCCAAGCTACATCCATCCAGCCACTTCTCCCTTCCCCCTCTTCCCCACCCCACCCCCCTCCACACACACACACACACACACACACACACACACACACACACACACACACACCACGCACGCACACGCCACACACACACACACACACACACACACACACACACACACACACACACACACACACACTAATTGACGGTCGTTCACTTATTTACACAAGCAATGGGTTCAAGTATCTAAGAATTTACTGATCAGGGGGGCGAGGAAGGGGGGGGGCCAGACAGGTTGGCACGTGTTGTCACTTGCAGCAGGCAGATGGAACAGCAGGACCGGCCAGTCACCGAGCGGACCAAGTCTGTTGGAGGAGATCCATCCGCCCACCAACGGGAAGGGCCAGAGGTCGACAACTGTGGTGTGGCGTCCAGCATACATATACCCATGCTGGTACCGCCCACTCTCCTCCTCCTCCTCCTCGTCTCCCTTAGACCCCCTTCACCCCCTCTCCCCCTTTCTTTCCCTGTCCTCTTGTTGCGAAAGTTTTGTTTTTTTTTGAATAAAGGGTCACAGAGGGATGGGAGGTGGTGGGGGGGGGGGGGGGGGGAGGATGGGGAGGGGGAGGGGAGGAGTAGGGAGCGGGGATTTTACGAGTGCGCGGAAAAACGCGCGCCCGCGCGCACTTATGTACGCACGCATGCACGCACGGGCACACACACACACACACACACACACACACACACACACACACACACACACACACACACACACACTCTCTCTCCCTCCCTCCTCTCTCTCTCTGACACTTTTGCAGTGCGAAGAACCCCCAACCGCCTTTGGATAACACACACACACACACACCACACACACACACACAGAGCGTGTAACGCGCGCACACGCGCGCGCACACACACACACACATGCACGCACACACGCGTGCGCGCGCGCGTGCACGCGCATACGCACGCACGCAAGCACACGCGCGCTCGTGCACAAGCACGCACGCACGGTTGCACACACGGGCACACACACACACACACACACACACACACACGCGCGCGCCGCGCGCCCCACACACACACACACAACAAACTCTCTCCCTCCCTCCCTCCCTCTCTCTCTCTCTCACTCTCTCTCTCTGACATTTTTGCAATGTGAAGAACCCCCAACCGCCTTTGGATAACACACACACACACACACACACACACACACACACACACACACACACACACCAAAAAAACAATTCCGTTAGAAAAATCTGCCAAGTGGATGAGACTTTATCAGATTTACAGCTTGGCTAGACTCCACCCATTTTCTGTGTTGGGACAAAAAACACTATGGAATGTTAAAGGTAGATTTTTAGACAAAATTTTATCATGAAGACATTGAAAATATGTTTTTGTTATGGAACATTCAAGTAAACAATGAGATACTTTAGTGTTTGACCACAGACACACAAAGGAGATGGTTTTAAAAGCTGCCTAACCAACCATCCACCCGTATTCTGTGTAATAAATTTCGATTCGGAATAGAACCTGGCGGACTTATACAATGACTGCTGGGGGCAGAAAGATCCCGTCTGTTCTTCTGAATGGCAGCTTCAAGGTACTGTGTTCTTCTCTGGTCCCAGAGTGCTTTTGTCAGAATATTGATTATTTCAAGAACCGAATAAGAAACGTCACATAAAACTGTATTCGATTTGCACATTGAAGCCTCTTTTGCACAGGTATCAGCCAGTTCATTCCCTCGAAGATTGCAGTGACCGGGCACCCACAATTATGTTATTTTGGAACCTCGCATTATTAAACTGGTGAATTGAAAATAAAATTTCACTGACGAGATCAGGACGACTTGACGTATTCAGAAGGTGTAAAGCCGTTAAAGCAGACTTGGAATCTGACAAAATCAGTATTCTTTCTAGTAAGACTTGCATATCAAGAATGAAATTAATAGCTTTCATAAGAGCAAATAACTCGGTAATATGAAATCTTTTTTCAATGTTAAGGGAAGGTATCACGAAAGCAGCACCAACCTCAGAAGTACACACACACACACACACACACACACACACACACACACACACACCCACACACATGCACGCGTGCGCATTCATGCACATGCACACGCACACCCCATACACTGGCACACACACACATGGGCCCATGCCCACATAGGCCCTACCCAAGCACATACATATACACACAAACACGTGTATACTCACCACACAACACAACACACACACACACACACACACACACACACACACACACACACACTGTGCAAAAGAGGCTTCAATGTGCTGTTATGTTCCGTTCAAAACAAACAAGAGACTCTCAAACCAGTATCCGGAAAAGCTGCATACCAATACTGTGTGCAAAAGGATGCACTGAGGATGTGCTAACAAAGCACGGAAACGATGAGGGGACAAATCGCAATTCGGAGTTGAGGAGGCCGTTCAGTTTGTCCGTCGTCAAGGATGGGCTGGAGTCTAGGCCAAGAAACAACAATGGTCCTACAGACAACATCAACTTCGTGAGTACCACACAGACCTTCGCTAAGATCGAAGGCACAATTACCTCGCTGTGTGATATAGTAGCGAAGCTGGAAGGGCAAATAAGATCTCTGCATGCCAAAATCGATAGATCTAGAAAGGACTCGGCTAGCATAGGAACACAGACAGAGCCCTTCCACTACCTCTCCTATGCAGAAGTGGCTAGGATCTCAACACCGTCGAGAACAACTCCTCCGGATGATCTGCCTGTCGAAACAAACAAAACAGAAAAAAAGCAGAATAGAAAAGTACAGCAAAATGATAAAAACAAAAAAATAGAAGAAAATGATAACGCAAACAAATATGACGTCAAAGCTTCTTTGCGTCACAAGCCGAAGTCTAAGGAACAGTGCAAGAAAAATGACAACAATAACTTTAAGGCCGAGTCCAGAGACAAACAAAACGTCAAAGACATAAAGGCCAAGTCCAGAGAGAAACCAAATCCAACTTTAAAGGGCCTTCCCAACATTTTATATGTAAATGACCCTATCATAAAGAAAGTCAACACCAACAGACTAGGGAAGTCCTACGGATGTAAGGTACATCAGAGTTATGCAAGAACAATGAAGGACATCAAACCAGCAGTGGTCAAAGCAAGTGCATCTGTCAAGACACCTCCTGATGCTTTACTCTTACATGTTGGATCGAAGGACCTAGAAACAGAATCAGCAGCAACATGTTCCGGAAAAATGGCAAAGTGCGTGAGGAGTATCAAAGAAGAAAACCCTGATCTGGCCATCATAATCAGTAAGATGGCTCCTACATCAGACCCCGAACTCAATATCAAAGGGGACTTGTACAACGCACTTTTGGTGTCAGAGCTGAATGATGACAAAAACATCACCTTCATCACTCACTCCAACCTACAAGCCGCCCGCTTCAACCTCCGTGATGGGCTACATCCCACTGCCAGAGGAGCTAGCATCCTAGCGGGGAATATTGGCCGGCATCTGAGGAACCTCTTCTGGGAACGGCCCCGGAAGACTGTGCGACGTCCCGGTACCTGCGCCCCACTCCCTTCCCTGAGGATTCCTTCTACGGCTCTGCCTGGTCCAATAGGTTCAATGTTTTATACAACTGGTGACATTTTTTGTTGCTTTTGTTCGGAACAAATGCAGCATACCAGCCTACGTCTGTGTGTAGCTAAGCTCCAATTGTGTTGAAGCAAAATATTTTTATTTGTTTAGTTATCTGTGGGGTTTTTTTTTTTTTAAACATGAAATTCAGCAACAACATAAAAATACTGCAGTGGAATTGCCGCTCTCTCTATTCTAATATTGACTGCTTACGTCAATTTTTAGTGTCATCTGTTTGCCACGTTCTCTTATTCCAGTCTGTTAATATCAGTAAGAACAAACTACCAAGATTGGAACAGTACTACTATCCACAGTAGTAGATACAGATGAAAATGGTGATAGAGTAAATTGTGCTATCTATATTCACACTGGACTACAGTATTGTGACAAACAATCACCTGTGCCTAGTGGATTACATGGGATTTTTTCATGTGCTGTAACTGTCAAGTTTTCGGACTCCTTAGAAGTAAACTGTGCGTCTGTATATTTACCTAAGGGTCCAGATGAAGCTAATACTGAATGGATGAAAAATATCAAGAATGATAATGGTAAATGGTTAGTAGGAGGGGATTTTAATGCTCATTCTCCTTTCTGGGAAAAAGAGAGCACACAGGTCAGTAGCAATAGGTTTGTGGAAAATGTTGTAGACTCAACTTTATGTCTACTCAATGATGGTTCTTATACCAGAGTTCCTGATATATCAACACATAGACCTACTGCTATTGATTTAACTTTGGTTTCACCTAAAATGGCTTTGTCGTGTGCATGGGAAACTTATAGTGAAACTCTTGGGAGTGATCACATACCAATCATTATTACAATTAATCAGTCCCCTGATTTTGAAGACACAAAACCTGATGATGCAATCCCAAGATTTGATTATAAAAATGCCAAATGGTCTCAGTTTTACGACAGACTTAAAGATCTAGACATAAGCTTGTCCCCAGATGATGATATTGATACAATGTATGACACGTTTTGTACTTCTGTTCTAAAAGTGTCTGGTTCATGTATTCCTAAATTGAAGAATCAGGGTTCTAAAGGGGGTAAACATCTCGGTAATGTTTGGTGGACTGAAGACTGCGATAAGGCAGTTAATGAGAAAAAACGGTTATTCAAGGAATACGTGCACACTAAGAAAAGTCAAGATAAGAAAATGGTAGATGAAAAATTTAAGGAAATGAAACACTCAAATGTACATAGTAATAGAGTTATGGAACAAGCCAAAAAGGATCATTGGGATAATTTCTGCAAGAGAAACAATTCGATCATAAAGATAGTAGAATGGTATGGAAAGAGATAAAAACGATGAAAAATGGAATCAAACTCCCAGAATATCCTATCATTCTTGATAATAACAAATTACCATCATCCGCAGACAAAGCAGAAGCGTTTGTCGACCAGTTTGCTAAAGTAAGCAGGTTGGATGGGTTGTCTGAAAACCAAAGAAAATTCAGAGAGGATAAAGAATGTACCCATGTCTTTAATGATGTATCTGATAACGACACGTGCGACATCAACGCCCCAGTTACATTACAAGAGGTGAAAGACGCCATAGATTCTCTCCCAAACAAAAAGACAGCTGCTGGGACTGACGCCATTTCAAATGAAATGATTAAGCATTTTCCAGACAAATGGATAAGCATTTTACTTAGTATATTTAAAAAATGCTGGAGCTCAGGTCATTTGCCACAAATATGGAAAGAATCAGTAATAGTACCGATTCACAAGGAAGGTAAACTGAAAGAAAGCATAGATAGTTACAGACCTATTTCATTAACTTCTCATGTCTGTAAACTTTATGAAACAATTGTTTCTTCTTCTTCTTCCTCGTTCGCCATCCCGTTAGATGAGCAGCCCGGTGTCCTCGATGAAGGCTGCCGTCCGTCGCAGCTCCTCCAGGGTGCCATACAGCTTGGCTTCCACTGCTGTCGGTGTTGGCCAGTACTTTCTCCTGGATGCTGCATACGTCGTACAGACTTGAAGGATGTGGTCAGTTGTCATTGGTCCCTCACTACAAGGGCACTCTCCACTCTGTCCAATGCCAAATTTTGTGTGCATGTGGTGGAGCAGGCGATTGTGTCCAGTCCTCAGGCGGAAGATCTTGACCTGTTCCCGTCGTCCCAGCAAATGGTATGTGTCTTCTGGGTTGTATTTGGTATGCAGGAGGCGCCATTTTATTCCTTGTTGTGCCTTGATGATTGTCTTAATTTCATCGTATGACACAAGGTGTTGGCCTGCTCCTTCTGTGCACCATCTTTGTTTTAAATAAACTAAACTACTTTTGTGAAAAGAACAAAGTTATCCCAACAAACCAAGCAGGTTTTCGAAAGGGTAGAAGTGCTATTGAACACTTGGTCAAACTTACCACTCAAATTAAACATCAGTTTTCCAGGAGAAAATGTTTGCTAGCAACCTTTTTTGATATCACTAAAGCTTACGATCAAGTATGGCACTCTCGTTTGCTTTATAAACTTAAAGAGATTGGGTTGTCAGGAAACATTTATGATTTTATTAGAAACTTCTTAGAAAATAGATATATTAGAACGAAGGTAGGGAACTCCTATTCTACGAGAAGAAAATTACACATGGGTATTCCTCAGGGGTCTGTTATTGCCCCTTTACTGTTTAGCATTCTAATGTACGATTTACCCTCAAAAATTGCTAAAAATATAGAACTAGCCCAATATGCAGATGACATATGCATATGGATGAAAGTGACATTAAAAAAAAGTACATCTGTCAGATAACAAAACTATATTAAAAAGTTATATCAAAAAGAACTAAATACCTTTTCTGATTATATGACTGAAAATGGTTTGCAAATATCAACTGAAAAAACACACATGATGTTATTTAATACTGGATCTGATCCAGTTAATATGCCTTTATTTCAAGTCAACGGCATACCCATCAAATATACAAAAATAGTTAAATTCCTTGGAGTAAATTTAACATCAAAGTTGTCATGGAATTTCCATATAGAACATGTTCTGACAAAAGCTCGAAAAACTTTAAATCTGTTAAAGATTATTAGCAAGCATGCTTGGGCTCAGGACACAGTTACTCTTTTGCACCTTTCTACTGCACTGGTTAGATCAAAATTAACGTATGCACAAGAGGTGTTCTTCAGTGCACCCAAATACTTATTGAAAAAACTTCAAAGTATTGATTCCAAAGCGTATAAGATAGCCATGGGACTACCAGTCCATACCTCTTGTACAAAAGCATACAGTGCTGCTGGGATATTACCACTGGAAGAATATAGGAATCTTGCATGCACCAAATTTGTTATACGAAGTTCTACTATAGACAACAATATAAGCCCTGAAATAAATATTAAATCAGACACTGATTTTCCCAAAAGGGCTAAAAACATATCATCCCAAATGACTCTAAGAACATATACTTCCTCGATTTTAGATTCCTCAGATATCAAACTAACATCTATTGCAAAAAGATCTATTGTGTCTCCTATCCCTCCCTGGAAACTAGTACGAGCACATTTTGATATTGGGCATACAGATTTAACAAAGGCTGAAAATATTAATTTGTTATTATGCAATATGAAAATGCATTTGCATGATCACTACTCCAACCATTTTAAGATATACACTGATGGATCATTAATCAATGAACATGCAGGTGCAGCATACATTATCCCAGGCCTTAACAAAGAAAAGTCCTATTATCTCGGAAAAAACAAATCTATATTCACTGCTGAGTTAGCTGCCATAATTATGGCCTTAAAGTTTGTTGTTGATTACCCTCAAAATTTATTTAAAGTTGTTTTATGCGTAGATTCTAAGTCAGTTCTTACTGCAATGAAGAATTTTAAATTAAAAGTTCGACCTGAGATGATCACTGAAATAAATAACTTAGTCCATTTCCTCTCAGTTAGAGACACTGAAGTAACATTTCTTTGGGTGCCCTCCCACTGTGGGTTATATTATAATGAAAAGGTTGATGTTCTAGCAAAGAGAGGAGCAAAACGATCTTCAGATTCGCATTTTTTGAACTTCTGCATGTCAGTGCAAGAGTGCTATACTTTGGCAGAAAAAGTGCAATTTTCTAATTTGCATTTGATAGAAAGAGAAACTGGGTGTTTTGGTTTACATGATGAAATGAAAAATATTCATGAAAAGTTAAGTAAGTACGATCAAAACATTTATCGTAGACGACAGATAAGTTCCTTGATCTGTAGATGGAAACTGGATTGCTTTAAAACAAAGTATGTCAAAAATATACATTGTATATGTGGTCATAGCATATCAACTGATCACATTCTTTTGTGTGACTTAATGAAAAAATTCATTCCAAATACGTCTGTACAGTCTATTCAAAATGTTTTCCTGTCACCAAGTGAAACATATCTTTTCTTTTTACACTTAGCTAAAAGTCCAATTGGCAAATACTTATAATAGATAGCAGTCAGTAGTGAGATGAGGCAGAAGAGTTACATGGGTTTTTTTTACTTAATCTTTGATTAAGTGGATTTTCTATTTTTGTGTTATAGTTGTAAATAAGTTATTTTTTTCCTTTTTACACGTTGTGTTACCCTTTTTTTTCCCCCGGCCCCGATTTTTTTTTTTTCGTCTAATATCACGTAATGTGGAAAGACGTAAAACGAAACAACAACAACAACAACAACAACAACAACAACAACACACACACACACACACACACACACACACACACACACACACACACACACACAATTTTTATAATGATAATAATGGCACAGACAATGTCAGGTAGGTACCCAAGGTGTGGTCAGCGCGTTGGGCTAATGCATAGGTCA
>CM065718.1:55315616-55318116 GCA_033310375.1 Conus canariensis | reverse complement strand
ATCACAGCTTCATATGTGTAGACTGAGGTGACAATGATCAGCGGATAGCTAGCAGGCATTCATTCAGTGGCCTGGTCTCACTGTCATGGCATCCGGTGGCTGGCGAGTTCACCCCGTCGAAGAAATGAACGTTGCCGGGGCTTCAGCCGCGGTCAGCACCAGCGGCTATGGTGGCGTCAGCAAACCCAGCTTGAAAAAGCCCAACAGGCAGTCCAACCCAGAGGACAACTCGCAGTCCTTGGAGCAGGCATACTGGATGGGAATGAGGAAGAAAATGGGGCTGTCCCGCCTGGACAGAGAAGAACCCACGGAGTCTGATAACAGGCAGGATAATTACCAGATGGTGAGTGGATGGATGGTTTTGGAATGGGGGAAAGAAGCTCACTGCTGATAGTTTTGTGTGTGTGTGTGTGTGTGTGTGTGTGTGTGTGTGGGTGGTGTGTGTGTGTGATAGTTGGCTGTTTCTCGTCCTCTGTCTCAGTTTTTCTGTTTTGGGAAAAGGTTTTTTGAAGTGTGTGAGTAAGGAGAGGGATGGTGAGGAGGGGAGGGAAAAGGGTTGGAGGAGAGGTAGGGGTGGACCTGGGCTGTATGAACCTATGCTTTTGTGTGGTTGTAGTATTGTGGGTAGACTGTGTTGTGTGTGTGAGTGAGGTGTGTGTGTGTGTGTGTGTGTGTGTGTGTGTGTGTGTGTGTGTGTGTGTGTGTGATTGAAAAAACAAACAAACAAGAAACAGAAGATGGTAAAAACCTTGAAGGGAAAGTACTTGGTCTTTTCCACAAGGCAGGGTGTAAAGTAAAAGTGTCTGATATTTTAGCTGTTCACCGTTATTGGAAGAAGATCAGGGATGAACATTGACTTGTTCTTGCAAATTCTGTTTCAAAGAGGACCAATAAAAAGTCATGAGCAAGAAAAAAAGGCACAAAACATAATACAAAACTGTCTCCCTCAACAACAGTTTCACAGTTCTAGAGGCAAGGTCTTTCATCTGGCAAAAACATCCACACACACACACACACACACACACACACACACACACACACACACACACACACACACACACACGCATGCATGCATGCATGCATGCGCGCCACAGCACACACAGCATAACACAGGTGAATACCTCATTCGGCATGAGTGAATGTGTGCAAGTGACAGGCAGCAATTAAACAATGTTTCAGGTGGTATCCCACAACTGGTGTTTAAACAGATGATAATGTTTTAAGAGTTAACTTGAAAGTCATGAGAGAAGAGGAGTGACATAGTTCAAAAGGTGTTTACATAAAGGCACCATAGCTATGTCTATGAAATAGATACACTCTCTGTAATCAATAGGATTGTTTTCCTAGTCATGTATGTTTTCATTTATTGCTGTTGGTGCCTCTCATAGTACTTATGTTGTAGCTTTTTTTTTTTTTTTTTTTTTTTTTTTTAAAAGCAGCATTGACATATACGGCCTTCTGTAGTTGGTGTAGCTGTAAACTATGTCAAACGAAATATGATTATATGCTTCTGTAATGATATTCAGATGTGTGTGTGTGTGTGTGTGTGTGTGTGTGTGTGTGTGTGTGTGTGTGTGTGTGAGCATGTGTGCATGCACTTTTGTGCAAACATGTGTATGTGTATATTATGTGTTTGAACAGTTTTTGGAGAACATGGCTCGGTATGTGGCCGCAAATTTTCACCAAAGAGAATGCATGATGTTTATCCCCAAACCAAATCAGACTGTGGCCATGAACAAGGAGCTGAAGTAAGTTGGATCACTTCTTTGGGGAAAGAAAGAAAAGAAGAAAGAAAGAAAGGAAGAAAGATGGAGAGAAAGAAAGAGAGAAAGAAAGAAAGAAAAAAAAAAAAGAAAAGAAAGAAAAAGAAAAGAGAGACAGACAGACAGAGAAGTTCATCAGAGCATGGACAGAGAGGAGTAAGGGTGAAACACAGAAAGCATGGAATTTACCTTATACTTACCAAGCTAACTACTCTTACGCTGGCCATGAATTATGAAGCAATATTCTCTGTCTGTCTGTCTGTCTGTCTGTCTCTATCTCTCTCTCTGTTCCTGTTTGTCTGCCTCTTTTTCACTCCCACCCTCCTCTCTCTCTCTCTCTGTGCCTGTCCTTGTCTCTGTTTGTCTGTCTGTCTGTCTCTTTTCTGTTTGTCTTGCTCTGTGTCTCTCCCTCCTTTCCCCCACTCTCCGTCTCTGTCTCTGTCTCTTCTCTCTCTCTCTCTCTCTCTCTCTCTGTCTCTCTGTCTGTCTGTCTGTCTCTCTCTTTAGCTCTTTGTATATTATATCTGTCTCTTTTTGGCTGCTTGTCTGTCTGTGTGCCTGTTTTTCTGTCTGTCATGAATGTAAATGCTTTTTATATATTACAAACTGCATTATTACGAGTGCATGTGTAGAGATGTGTATGTTTATTTTGTCTTTAAATTACATGTTCTGTTCATTTAATAGGTTTAAAAAAAAAAAAAACTGTTAATGTTTGTTTTTGATTGTGCGTGTGTGTG
>CM065718.1:55300616-55310616 GCA_033310375.1 Conus canariensis | reverse complement strand
TTTGAATGCTCTGAGAGAAATATCTGTTGTCACCAGCCGCCGTGGCGAAGTGGTCAGCGTCGCGGACTCCCGGCTGGGAGGTCGTGGGTTCGAATCCCATCAGAAGTCATGTGGGTTTTTCTGCCCCGACCGGCTCCAACCCAGAGTTGAGTTGCTGCGGACTCAGTTGGGAAGACTGGGACCACACAGTCGAGTTTCATCCACTTAATGGATGCGTTTCTGAGAGTGTTGCTCAAATTTCCTGACCAACACCGCAGGTGCCTGTATCTCTCGGGCCTGGTTGACGCCGGGATATATTATGAAAGGAAGCGTAGAGTACAGCCCTGTCATGTAGTCTCAGACCGAAATGGAAATCCGTAGCATCATCTTAATCATCCTCATTCTCATCGATCAGCATAAAAAAAAAAAAAATGTCTCAAATTCTGTGGCCCTTCATGCCCTGCTCTCATGGTGACCTCAATTTCGATGTCCTCTCCACGTCTGTGGCCTTGGTTTGGTTCCGCCGGGGTCACCAGTATCGGCGAGTCCATGGGAGCTGTCGCTGGACGGACGTGGTGGCGCCCTCCGGAGGGAGAGCTCACTCACGCCGGCTCCGCGACTAAGCAATTATTGTCGTCAGTAGGGGGCTTAGTAGGTGGTGTCCTGCGTATGTTAGATCAGAACAGGCGCCACTGAACACCACCGAAGTGACTCGGCAGCAGTGCAGTGTCTCCTCCGGTGGGTTGCCTCTTGACGACTTGACATTGACTGCTCCCTGTGGATTGCCGGTGCCGGGGCTGCGGCGGGGCCGACCGGGCTGTGGCTGTGGACGGGGTGTCGGAATGAGCAGCATGGGTGCACTGCCTCTGAGGTGGCGCAGAGGTTGGGACAGCAAAAAAAAAAAAAAAAAAAAAAAAAAAAAAAAAAAGAAATATCTGTTGTCAACCCTGATAAACATGGAAACGGCCCATGCTGTGTTAGTGATGTGATGGAAAGTAAGAATCCTCATCCATCCTTTGACAACCCCCATGAAGTTGCCGACACCAATGACATAAGCACAAAGTCAGTGCAGGCATGGACATGGAGGAGGCAACCTAAACTGAGGTCATCATGAGAGCAGTGCCTAGAAGGGCACAGAATTTGAGACTTTTTTTTTCCTCATGGTGGTCAAGAAGGATGAGAGAGATACACTGATGTTGAGGTGTTGCAGTACGGTCAGAGATTACGTGACAGGGGTCGTTCTCTAATCTTCTTGTCCTAATGTATATATCCTTGTATCAGCCAGACATATTCAGACACCTGCAGTGTTGGTCAGGAAGTTTGGCAATGTGTGCAAAGATGCATCCATGAATGGATGAAACTTGATTGTATGATTCCAGTCTTCCCATCGCAGACTGCAACATTCTTAGCTGTGGGTAGAACCAGCCATGGATTTAAATTCTGCAAATAAATACCTGTGATGGGGAATCAAACCCATGACCTTTCAGCACCGAAGGACATGACACTAACCACCCTACTACAGTGGTTTGATTTCTTCTTTTTTTTTTTCTGTGAAAAAAGTGATCTCTAATTTTCTTATTTCATGTTTAAATGTCTTACAGGCTGAATGTTCTGTCATAACATGTTTTGTGACTTAAAAATGGGGCTTTGTGGCATAGATATATTGAGGACATGTTCAAGAAATAAACAGTGTTTCTTTATCAACTTGACACCTCCCTGTGTGTGTGTGTGTGTGTGATACATTCATTAACCCTGGAACAACACTGTTACATTATCAAGATGCATGAATGCAGTTCACAGAGTGGATATGAACCTTACACTGAATATCGCATAAACTCTATAGAGTGTCCCCGACAAATCATGAAATATCTCGTAAATGGGAGGGAGTCATAATTCGGGAAGGATGGGGGGTGGGGGGGGGGGGGGGGTACGGGGGAAGGGGGAGGAAGTTGAATGTAGTATCTAAAAAGGGAGTTGTATGTCCTGAAACAAAGTTTTCAAAGCGCTGGAGCCACTGATGGGAAGGCTTGCATCAGAACGTTTCAGTGGATAAAGTGTGTTTTCTTTTCATGGGCAGTACTTGCGTCTGAGCAGCGAAGACAGCGTTGACTCCTGCCTGGAGTTCATGGAGGAGTTCTGGCACATCATGAAACCCAACCCCCCCAACCTGGTCATCTCTGTGGTGGGCGGAGCCAAGAACTTTCGCCTGGGTGGAGAAATGAGGGACACGTTTGCCACCGGCTTGATTAAGGTAGGTGGAGTCACAGCACCCGTCTTTGTTACATGACTGTGTGTGATATCTTTTATGCATGTTTTGTTTAAGTGTCCGGATAAGAAAAATGATTCTTGACCGCTGATCTTCAGAAAGAGAGGGGGTTAGTTACCGCCAAGGACACAGACAAACAAAGTACAGGACAAAATACATTGCATTTCGACCTCTTGGGTCTTCTTCAGGCAAAAACAAATAACATTTAGGACAGTGAAAACGAAGAATGAGAAACCACTTATCTTCTCATATTCGGCCCCAAATCAAAATGGCTGTTGGATGAAAACGAGGCCGTTAAGGAGGGGCATAATCTTCTATTTCACATATAAAATCTCTCTTTGAGGATGTTCGGAAGATTTTCCATAAATACAAAAGAACAGAAATAGTCAATGTTTTAGTGGTAGAATGTCTTCAGGACTGATGACAACAAATCACGAAGACAGTCTGTGACTGAATTGTCAACTGTTTCTGTTCTTCTATTCGTATGGAAAAATCTTCAGAGCATCTTCAAGAAAAAGTTTTGATAAGTATCAGGATGTTTCCTTTCATGATAGATGTGTATGGCATCATTTGTAGTGTCCTCCTGCTTGCAGACATCCCTTCTTTTATAGTGTGCTCCTTTCCTGCCAGAGTTTTTATCTGTCTGAGACACAGACCTCACATGTCAGTGAAGTGTTGAGACTGTGTCACACAGGCATAGCAAAATAACATATTGTGTTGAAATAAACATGCCGTGCGGTGTCTCCTGCATTTACTGTATGGAGTGCCTTTGTAAGAAATTGGTTTCAGAGCTTTTTCTTGCATGAACTTATTCCATGACGTGGTCTAGTCTAGTGAAATACAGTGTGCTTCAGATTCTAAATATGATGAGAATCTGTTTTGGATTTATCTATTCTGTTGTTGCTTAACTTGTGGGATGTAATACTGAAGACTGAAAGAAACAGCACCAGAAACCAAGCAGGTGGATGTCTGTGATACTTAAATGTTGTGCATCAGTCTAGCCATGGGCAGTTCAGTGTAATGGCTCAGATATGTGGCGTTTTGCTCAGAAAGCAGACTATACTTAGGCGCATACACTGATCCAAATAAGCTACCCTGTATTAAATGTTCTGGAACTCATCATCAAATTCTAATTCATCTCCAGCTGCCTCTCGTAGCTGAAGCTTGTCTGCAAAAGGAAAAGTGACATAGGTGTGTGACGTATCTTAGAAGAAACAGCTTTGAAACATTCATTGCCCTAAACTGAGTGAGCCTCTTAGGAATGCGTCCTGTAGCATGTAAGTGTTGTATATAATGTGTCCTGTAGCATGTAAATGTTATATGTAATGTGTTCTGTAGCATGTAAATATTGTATATAATGTGTCCTGTAGCATGTAAGTGTCATATATAATGTATCCTCTATACAATGTAACTGCTGCATGCAAGTGTTGCAAATAATGTGTCCTATAGCACATAGGTGTTATATATAATGTGTTCTATAGCATGCAAGTATTGTATATAATGTGTCCTGTAGCATGTAAATGTTATATATAATGTGTTCTGTAGCATGTAAATATTGTCTATAATATGTCCTGTAGCATGTAAGTGTCATATATAATGTGTCCTGTATCATGGAAGTGTTGCATATAATGTGTCCTTTAGAGTATAAGTGGTATGTATGTGTTCTGTTGCTTGTTAGTGTTGCATATAATATGTCCTGCAGCATGTAAGTATTGTGTATGAGGTGTTTTGTATCATGTAAGTATTGCATATAATGCCTCTGTATCTATTGAGTTATATGTCTGTGCACATGCATGACTGTATGCATTCGTGTATGCGCACATGATTGTTTTGTTTTTCTTTTGGTCTTTTGTTTAAGAGATATACCGTTGGATGAATAGGTAAATATGTATTGTTGCTTGCATGAATGACTAATAGCTCTACTTTCTGAAAAAAAGAGAAATAGTTACTTATACTAGTATTATTGCCGCTGCAGCTTTTACTTTATTTTCACTCAAGTGAGACTATAAACTGAGGTTCCGTGTTTAAACGCACACATAGCATCTTGCACTCGTGTAAAATCCCATCACCAACTTTCGGAAGAGAAGGCCAGTTTTGCCATAGGTATGGACAAGCACTGGCAGGCAGCTCGTCAGTCAGCACTACCCAGGTAGGCAGCCTGTTGCGTACACGAGAGTGTGGATTGTCAGCACCTGGAACCTTTGGCAAGGCGGTTTATGAATGATGTGTTCTTATTGTTATATTGATTTAGATTTTTTTTTTTTTGCTGTCTCATCTTTTGTGCCACCTCAGTGGCAGTGCATCCATGCCGCTCATTCCAACACCCCGCCGCAGCCCCGGCACCGGCAATCCACAGGGAGCAATCAATGTCAAGTCGTCAAGAGACAACCCACTGGAGGAAACACTGCACTGTTGCTGAGTCATTTCGGTGGTGTTCAGTGGCGCATTTTCTGATCCAACATATGCAGGACACCACCTACTAAGCCCGCTACTGACGACAATGATTTGAATTAGAATTTCTGAGAAGGAAAAAGACATTTTTGTGGTGCTCAGGCGGCCAAGACGACCAATGCCTGGCTCATCACCTCTGGATTCAACATGGGGGTGATGAAGAGTGTGGGTCAGGCGGTGCACGAGGGTCAGGCGTTCAAGTGGGACAAGGACCGCATGACGCATCTCCTGCGATGCATCGCCATCGCCCCCTGGGGATATGTCTACAACAGGCGTTGCTTGGAAGGAAAGGACTTGAAGGTAATGTGTCTGTATATATGTGTGTGTGTGTGTGTGTGTGTGTGTGTGTGTGTGTTGTGTGTGTGTGTGTACATATGTACGTGTGTGTGTATGTGTGTGTGAGGAGAGAGAGAGAGAGGAGAGGAGTGTGTGTGTGTGTGTGTGTGTGTATTTGTGTGTGTGTGTGTATGTGTGTGTGTGTGTGTGTGTTTAGAGAGAGAGAGAGAGTGTGTGTGTGTGTGTAAGTGTGTGTGTGTGTGTGTGTGTGTGTGTGTGTGTGTGTGTGTGCATACACGCATGAGCGTGTGCACATGTATGTGTGTGTGCGTGCATGTGTGTGTGTGTGTGTGTGCGCAAGTGTGTATGTGTGTGTGTGCATGTGTGTGTGTTGTGTGTGTGTGTGTGTGTGTGTGTATGTGTGTGTGGTGTGTGTGCGCGTGTGCGGTTTTATATAAAAGCTAGAGAGAAAACAGAAATTCTCCCCATGCTCCTACCCTCTCCCCCTTCACCCCAGAGCATCTTTAACATTATGTTCTTAAACTGTGCAGGCAAGTTCAAAGAAAAATCAGTACTGGGAAAGAATGCTGAACAGCTGCTGGTCTTGCCTGAAGAAGACCAAAGAGATGGAAATGCGTTGTGTTTTGTCTTGTCATTTGTTCGTCTCTTTCATCTGGCGAAACAGTCATTTTTCTTTTAAGTTTGCTTCAGTTTCCACCTGCAGTCACCTCACTTTGAAACCAACTTTTTATGGTAGGACAGTAAGGCCTGCTAAGTACATGACGTACAGGACAGGTAATCACTTGCATCAGGCATGTTGTGAATGCTGAATGTTTTCTAAATATCTGCTGCAGACAAATGAAAAGATATTCAGCATAATTTTGCTGGTATCAGATAATTATTACAACAGACAGAGAAATCATGTCGCAAAACTAATTTTTTTAAAGTACTATTTAAAACACTGACATGGTGATGTATTGTGTCAGGTGACTGGCTGAATCAGAAGGTGACGGCCGATCAGAAGGGAGCATGCAGACGGGCTTTTTCAATCAGTGCGTTATAGTATGTGCTAACACTGTATTCGTCAGGTTTTCTGGTTTCTTCGTCATTCATTACTTTACATAATTTAAAAATAATTACTCATTTTGGTCAGGCGGTTTTGTCTTGGGGAGGGTGAAAACTTTGTCTTGGACAGAACCGAACAGAGAAAGGTCACTATCCTATTTTCATGGTGAGTGTGACGAACGTGGCAGCGGAGCAGATGGCAAACCATCGGGGGTTGTGTTGCAGGGTAAATCCAACGCTTTTTATCGTGCCTCCAACATGATTCTTCATGGTAAACCGGTGTCCTTGAACCCTGACCACACACACTTCATCTTCGTGGACGATGGCATGCGCAATCGATACGGCGGTGTGGCGGACTTCCGAGCTCAGTTTGAGAAAAAGCTCTGTACTCCAAAGTCAGGTAGGTGCTGCGTTGAAGAAATGCATCTGCAGTTCTGGTGATATTAGTAGTTGCGCACAAACGAGTAAAGAGAGGCAACAAAGCATTCCACTATATTCCTCCTATTAACAAATGCCTTCAAAAGCCATGGTCCTCTGTGTCCTAATTGCCCATCTTAATAGAACAAACTAGATTTGTTTTTAAGAAAGCAGGAACCTCAGAGGATTCCTGGAGCACTCAAACTGAAAACTCAAACGAAAGTACTTGTCGAGTTGAAAGCGACAAATGCAATTTTTGTAACAGAGAGAAAGATTCAGTTCATCACTACCTGTTGGATGGTGAGTTTACACATACTTTCTGGAAGGAACTTGAAAGTTTCTTGAAAGTGAACTGTGAAAGATTGTCCCTTAATGTGGAAATCATATAACATGGCACTGACAAGAAGAAAAACCCAGCAAAAACCAATGATATGTTAGATCTGATAATTGTAATGGGAACATATTTCATTTATAAATAACCTGAACAGGTTTTTGAAGGAGCTCGACTATAGATATAAAATGGAGAAATATATGTCCTTAATGGAATGAATTATGCACACTGCCTAACAAATTGGCCCATATAGTAAATTATTAGAGGCCTAATGCTTATTACACATAATGTATAGTTTTTACCCTTAACGTTTACAGGGTATCCACAACCTTGGAGCCTGATCAGAACAATGTGATGCTGAAATTTGTCAGTGTAATTTGCATTCTTCAAATGTCATGATTTGATGGATCTGAGATAAGGTGTGTAGCATGTTTTCTTTTATAACCTTGTATGATGTTTATGTACATTATTAATGTTGATCGATTAGAACTTTTTTCTTCATGTGTGCCCGGTAAAAAAAAAAAAAAAAGGAAAAAAAAAAAGAAAAAGGAAAGTACAAACAAGTGATAATTTGTTCTTAGCAGCCACGTACATGTGCTGATAAATGTTTATGATATTGCATACCAAACTCGCCTTTGAAAGAACACTCTCGAAGACTTCTTTCCTGCTTGTGTTGTTTGTTATGTTATGTGAAATTCAGGTATAACTCAAATGCTCTGGACATGCACATGATTATGTCCATTGCTGGTTTCAGAAGAAAGTGAACTGAGCCAAAGTAAAGACAAAATGCGTCGTCTTTTGTCCCCATTATTGCACTCTTACATGTTTATCTCATGCTGGCTGCAAAAAAGATGAGTGTCTGTGCATTTTTCATGTATGTTGTTTGTGGTACCTTATGTAGACATATTGAGTAAAATTGTCTTTTTCTGTTTTTTTTTTGTTTTTGCGTTAATTGTGCATCAAATAAGCGTCCTATGCACTCTGTTTTGAGTGCTAATTTGTATTTAAAAAATTTTTTTTTTTTTTTTTAAAGTAATGCCACAGTCTATGGCAGTTTTCTGTGCTTTCAAGAGAGAAGAGTTCAAGATTGTTTGGTAGTGTTGATTTTTTCCCCACACACAATACCTGTTCTCCCCTCCCTGCAGAAAATGGGTGTGGCATTCCGGTGGTGATGATGGTGGTGGAGGGCGGTCCGGACGCCATACAAGATGCATGCCAGTCGCTGATGAAGGGGATACCCGTTGTGGTGTGTACCGGCACCGGGCGTGCTGCGGACTTCCTCACTGAGGCCCACAAGTACACCTTCAAAGACAGAAAGTAGGTGGCGATGCGAGGCTGGAGGGCAAGAGGGGAAGTGCTGCTGAAATGTTTTGCTCTGTGTGTGTGTGTGTGTGTATGTGTGTGTGTGTGCACAAGCATCAAAATGTGAATGTGCAAAGGTTTGTGCAGTTTGTCTTCACTTTTTGCACCTTTCTGTTTTTCTGATGTACGGTTTCATGAACTCTTTCACTAGTATGTTCTCTGATGAGTGTAAATCATTTCCAAGGTTTGCTACAAGTGAGTTTTTTTTTTTTCACAAGATGAAGAGCTCTCGTTTATGTGGAGGATAACCAAAGGATATGTTTCTGCCCATTGTTCAGCAGATAGTACACAATGAACAATATGTTTCTGTCCATTGTTCAGTGGAGAGTACACAATGAACGAACGGCAGAGAAAAGCACTGGAGGATCGTGTGGCCCGGGCGTACAGCAAGAACTGGGGGGACAAGGCGTCGGAAGAAATTGTGAATGTCATGCACAAGATTGACGAGTGTATCAAGAGGGATCACCTGGTGGGTAAAACGGTCATGTGACATGGATCTCGGTGTGGTGTGGTTCTATTAGCTGCAGGCTCCTTTCCGGCCATGCCCTGCCCTCTATTTCTTTCATTACAAATAAATCACCCACCTCATGTAACTTCTTCGCTAAAAACTTCCTCTCTCTACCACTCTCTTTGACTCTGCCTTTGTTTGTTGTTTGTTTGTTTGTTTGTTTTTATTTGTTTGTTTGTTTGTTTGTTTTTTTCTTAAATTTGTATCTTTCTTTATTGTTGTCTACTGTTTTTCTGCCTTTTGTGGACCATTCTCTTGTCAACGTTCTGGAAATTCTTTTGCAGGTTGTTCTCTTATCTCAGTTTAGGACACTTCAGCTTTTTTTTGTGGTTGTTTTTGTAATCTTGTGACTAGGTGGTGAAAACTGTACGGAGTGTTCAATGTGGACACTAGCTTGTCCTGTCTGCCATGTGTCTGAACCCATTTGTCTTTTTATAGATTTGTGTGTGTGTGTGTGTGTGTGTGTGTGTGTGTGTGTGTGTGTGTGTGACTTTTGAATGCTCTCCATTCACTCCATACTTTTTTTTTTTTTTTTTTAAACCCAGGAGTGAAGAATGAAGGAAAACACCTGTGCACAGGTACAGCATGACCTGATCTTCTCTTCAGGATGTCAGTTGCCATAGCTGCCATTGTTATTAACTAGTTTTGTCTTTGGTTGATCACACTCATCTCTGTTGTTTGTTGCTTTTTCAGAATGTGATCTGGATCTGGATCTGAATCTGAGTGGTTAGTCGAAAAAGACCAGTGCTGGTCATATCAAGAAGTTCATGGGGAATACTCTAGGGAAAAAAAAAAAAGAGAAAAAAAAATTCTTGCTGTTCTATTTTCTTTCTATTTCCCCCTCTTCTTCTTCTTCTTCCAGTTGTTTCATATCCCTCCTGTTTTCCTGTTTCAAAACAAATAGCTCCTCCATCTCATGTAACTAACCTGTTTTCCTGTATGACACAGTAATAATGAAGGAACTGCAGGGCAAGCACAATTGCCTGTGGCTCCCATAGAAGCTAGCCAGACCTAGCCATCCACCACTTCTGCCTTAGCAATGTGACCTGGCCCTGACCATCTCTCAATCCCAGCAGGAGGAGCAAAAAACAAACAAACAAAAAAACAAAAATAAAAAACCAGAAAAAAAGGACCCCCTACTAACATATTCTCCCATCCCCCGTCCTTGACTTACTTGACTTAGTCCTCTTCGTTCCGATCGGAACACAGGGCCCGCACTGCAGATCTCCATCTCGCTCTGTCTTGGGCTGTTCTCTTGGCTTCACCCCAGGTCTTGTTGGTGAACTTGAGTTCTGCCTGTAGAGTTCTTCTCCAGGTGGTGACTGGTCGTCCCCTCTTCCGCTTC
>CM065718.1:55293116-55295616 GCA_033310375.1 Conus canariensis | reverse complement strand
CAGAGTGGTGATTAAAGAGGATTGAAGTCTTGATAACATCCACTGACAGATGGTGATTAAAGAGGATTGAAGTCTTGATAACATCCACTGACAGATGGTGATTAAAGAGGATTGAAGTCTTGATAACATCCACTGACAGATGGTGATTAAAGAGGATTGAAGTCTGATAACATCCACTGACAGATGGTGATTAAAGAGGATTGAAGTCTTGATAACATCCACTGACAGATGGTGACTAAAGAGGAATGAAGTGCTGGTAACATCCACTGACAGATGGTGATTAAAGAGGAATGAAGTGCTGGTAACATCCGCTGACAGATGGTGACTAAAGAGGATTGAAGTGCTGGTAACATCCACTGACAGATGGTGACTTAAAGAGGATTGAAGCTGTAACATCCGCTGACAGACGGTGATTAAATGAGGATTGAAGTGCTGATAACATCCACTGACAGACGGTGATTAAAGAGGATTGAAGTGCTGGTAACATCATTGACAGATGGTGACCAAGTGTGGCTTCCATGCAGAGGACTGTACCAGTTCATGACCCGCTTGAAGGAGGACAAGTTGTCCTTGTGCGGTTTGTGTGAACCAGGGGGTGTCCATGAAAGAGTCCCTCACTTTGTCCCGCATTGAGGAGCTCTACACTTTGTATGTCATGCTTGTGTCACTTCCGTCCTTGTATCTGTAGATGCATATGTATGTCACGCTTGCTGTCACTCTGTCCTGTTCTGTAGATGAGTATGTATGTGACACTTGCTGTCACTCTGTCCTGTATCTGTAGATGTACATGTATGTGACACTTGCTGTCACTCTGTCTTGTATCTGTAGATGTATATGTATGTGACGCTTGCTGTCACTCTGCTGTACGTAATTAGTATTGACCTTGCTGTCACGTCTTGTACTGTAGATGTATATGATTGTATGTTGACACTTGTTTGTCACTCCGTCTTGTATCTGTAGATGTATATGTATGTGACACTTGCTGTCACTCTGTCTTGTATCTGTAGATGTAAATGTATGGTACACTTGCTGTCACTCCGTCTTGAATCTGTAGATGTATATGTATGTTAACTCAATAAGTCAGATAACTAAAGAAAAACTTAAGTTTTTTCCAGGTGCTTTGTAACAAAGTTATTTTTGATATGTAAATGAATATGTTAAATAACATTTAATGTCAATCATATGCTTGTGCTGGCACATTAAAACAAATATAAGCAAACACACACACACACACACACACACACACACACACACACACACACACACACAGAAAGAGAGAGACAGACATACAGGCAGAGACAGAGAGAGAGAAAGAGGGAGAAATAGAGAGAGGGGGAGAGGGAGAGAGGGGGAAGAGAGAGAGAGAGAGAGAATGAGAGAGAGGGGAGAGAGAGGGAAAGAGAGAGAGAGACAAACAGACAGACAGAAGAGACAGAGAAAGACAGAGAGAGAGAGAGAGGGAGAAATAGAGAGGAGAGGGAGAGAGGGGGGAAGAGAGAGAGAGAGAGAGAATGAGAGAGAGGGGGGAGAGAGGGAAAGAGAGGAGAGAGAGAAAGAGAGAGAGGGAGGGAGAGACAGAGAGAGAGAAAGGGAGGGGGAGAGAGAGAGAGAGAAAGAGAGAGGGAAGGGGCAGAGAGAGAGAGAGAAAGAAATTTTTGTTGAAGCTTTGTCAGATCTCATTTTCCCAGCTGTGTCACTTTCAAATGTTGTCGCTCAGGTGCGGGAGAAGCACAGCCACGGTTACCTCCACATGATCCTCAAACGCCATCTCCGCAAAGAGGAGTTCACCATCCAGGACATCGGCCGCTTCTTGGAGAAACTGCTGGATCGCTTTGACAATGACAGGTGTAAACCTCCTGAGTCTAGCAAGAAAGGGCCGTTTGTCCGGCGGTATGGAAGGCCGCAGTCAAGTCGAGGGCGGATGATGGATACGACAGACACGGAGGCAGAGGAGGAGTCGCAGCAGTTTAAAAGACCTTACAAACAGCTGATGATCTGGGCTGTTCTACTCAACAGGTAGCGTGTGTGTGTGTGTGTGTGTGTGTGTGTGTGTGTGTGTGTGTGTGTGTGTGCGCGCGCGCGCATGCGCGCTCATGAGCACACATGTGCACACACACATGCATACAGTTTATACATCACAGAACAGTAAGTATGCATAACAGAGAGTTTTCTACCATGCACTATATACTGCAATGCCTTCATTAAGACCTGACGATTAGTGAAAGGAATAGAACCAGAAGCGTGTGAGTTTTGAAGACCCTTAAAACAATCAGTGGTTGACATTTATCTCTAACATTACCATCGGCCACACAAAAGTGATGGTAAAGGCAATGATTTTAATTATAATGATGTTTATGACTGTTCTCAGAGCTGCCAGTGCCTCAAAAGCAAGGGTGTAGCATTTCAAATTCATGCGTACTGCTTGAATGATAAGCCACAAGTGAGACTCAGTAGCACTTTCAGTAGCATTTTGTTTTGCAGACAACATGATGGCAGAGAG
>CM065718.1:55283116-55285616 GCA_033310375.1 Conus canariensis | reverse complement strand
TTTTCTGATCTCACTGGTCTTGTGTGTCCATGCAGTTCATCACCTTTCCTTCAGCCACCTTCTATGGTAAATTCCGAGACTGGTTCACCTTCCTCAACCGTTTAGACATGACTAACCTGGTGCTGGCTTTCATCGGGTTCACTCTGCGCCACAATGCTGAGTACTACATGGAGGCTAAGACCGTGTACTGCATCAATGCCGTCATCTTCTACATCCGCATCATGAAGGTCTACATCGCCAACAGCCATCTGGGACCCAAGCTGTACATGATTCTGAGGATGGTAATGTGTGTGTGTGTGTGTGCGTGTGTATGTGTGTGTGTGTGTGTGTGTGCGTGTGTGTGTGTGTGTGTGTGTGAGGAACTGCACATGAGGGATGGATAGTGGAGAAGCAGATCTCTGTGTGGATGTTGAAGGGAATGAAGAATAGAGATACTGAGGACACAAAAGACTAAAAGCAAACGCATTACCATCATGATCATCATCATCCAACGTCATCACTCATCATCAACATCACTCATCATCAACATCACCCCTCATCACAATCATCACCCATCATCGACATCAGCACCATGATGGTCATCATCATTATGATCATCACCATTACCATCGCCATCATCATCATCATGATCATCATCATGATCATCACCATCACCATTGCCATCATCATCATTATCGTCATCGTCATCCTATTCTGTCGCTGACTGATCTTGCAAGACCGTGGCAGACAAGATCTGCAGCTGGCTATGCCAAGAGAGTGGTTCCTGTCTGAGAATGCACCACCCTGTTTCGGAGGACCATGGGCAGAAATCTAGTGAGGCCCATTCTCTTCTCCAGGAAACCTGGTGCACACTCAAAATTGCCATGGTTTGTCCTGCTGTCGCTTCAGCTGATCGATCAGCCACCAGAAAACAGCAGTGGAAACTGAGAAATCAAGAGAACTGTGTGACACAGTAAACAAGTATGTATATTCTGAGGAATGTCTGGAAACGGCAAACAGTTTCGAAATGGCAGTACATAATTATCATGCAAAGGAAATCTTTCATGTATAGGAAATCGACTACCTATAGTCTTCTTCTTTATTGTTTTCAATGGCATGGAAACTGCCGACAGACCCCCAACAGCATGAAAAACTCTTTTGGTATGGGCCATGTTATATCTTGGAGAATCTCAGACTCTGCTGCCCATTCCAAAGTATGTGTGTGCTCACTTTTGCCTTGTCTGCTGTCAGAACACTGCCTGCTTAATAATCATGGACTTCTGGACTTTGTCAAGTTTAGCATATTTTGCTTCATTGTGGGTTGCTGGCAAGTGACTGATCAATCGAAACAGATATTCATCTGTTGTGGATTTTGTTCATTTATCTCTCATTCATGCATGAATCATTAATTTGATAAGATTCAAGATAGTCAAAGTTTAGATAGTGATTCTCAGTTTGTCCAATCAGCTCCAGACCAGGAAGAGATCACTCTGTGGCTCATTCAGAGCAACATTGTAAATACAATTAAAAAAACCCCAAACCTTTGTAAACAAAAGTGAAAACATGAAAGGTGGGATGGAATTTGTATTGGCTGTCACTGCGTAGCCACAGGTAAGACTGAGCGAAGTCAGACAAGTTAATTGAAAGAAGATAATCTGCTGAGGGGAAGAAACTTCTGAACTACTCATTGAGCTTCTCTCCCTCAGAAAATTAACTTTCCACATAACTATGAAATTAACGGGACTGGCTATGCAGCTGTGATCATGAAATCTGTGAACTGAATTCACCTTCAGGGATTACTCCCTACCTACCATGTTTATCGCCAGACAACTGAGGAACAGTCCATGATTCGAAATGATTTTCTGTTTTGTAAGGCACCTAAACTTCCAAGCCAGTTCACTTTTTACCTTTCCTTTTGTTGTTGTTTTTTTGTGTGTGTGTTATTGTCTGCTGTTACGGCATTCCAGGTGGAGGAGCTGGTGATGTTCATCGTGGTGTTGGTGGTCTTCCTGCTGGCCTATGGTGTGTGCAGTCAGGGTCTGCTCTACAAGAAGCGGGAGCCCTCCTTCCAGGTCATCAAGGACATGATCCAGTTCCCCTACTGGCAGCTGTACGGGGAGATCTTCCTGGAGGAGATTCAGAGTAAGGACGCAGTGGAGAGGATGAGAGGAAAATGGGAACGGAAGATTGTCGGAGAAATCTGTCGTCCACTGACACATTTCATTATACGTGCGTGCGTTCAGCTTACATGATACCTACCGGCCTGCTTGCTTACCCAAATACACAAATGGTTGTTCACTTACATACGTAGGCTTGGGCCACACTGTACGTTGCAAGCTGCGCTGTGAGCTGCACTGTACAAGCTGTGAAAAAGACGACTGCAGTTTGTGTTGAACTGGTCACACCATAAGGATAGCCATGCAGATGACCTAGAAGCAAGCAATGGTAGTATTTCCAATACTTACCACCGCTCATCGCTAGCGCTACCCACGCAGCTGCTGCTCTGGGTGTGGATGGCTGT
>CM065718.1:55265616-55278116 GCA_033310375.1 Conus canariensis | reverse complement strand
GAAGATGATCAGAACCGTCAAGAGACAAGGGGCGGAAGCAGTTGAAAAGAGTTTCAGTTGAATCTGGTCAAGGAGGAACAAAAGTGGACTTCATAAAGCTTACATTTTCCAGTTAAGAACAGGTGCATCACAACAACACCAGGAAAAAAACAATCTGTCGGGGAAAGAAGAAAAAGATATACCTGAAGGTGCAGTTAGGACCCAGAGAAGTACTGTCTTCAACTGCCAAACCAACCAGCTGGGAGCAGTCCTGCACCACCCTTGGAAGCCTGCTCTGTGTTTGCATAGGGTACATGCACGCACAGGGCATTTCATTAACATGTGAAGGGACATAATTGCTCCCTGGCAGATGCCATTGTGTAGTAGCCACTGGATGTGACACAACAGTCCCTCCCAGAGCATTCCCATGGGTGTACCAGCCAATATTTCATGCAGAAGGGCATCTCAGAGTCATGACCTGGATGTGGTCCCCGGGCCTTCATAGAGTGTAAGGAAGTTCAGGGCAGAAACATTCGTCTGAGGGGGGCTTCATCTCTGAAGACCTGTCAAGCTGTCCCAAGGTTTCTTTCTACTGTCTCTAATGAGACTGGAATCCATGACTTTCTGGTCCACAACTGGTGACACTGGGCGTGGCGCCTTGGCCTCTGTCAGGGGATCCGGGATATAAAGTTTGTTGTGGATTCATTCACCCTCTGACCTGGCTCATACCTGTTGTGACGTACCGCCATGTGTCTGATTTATTACATGTGTGTGTTTACATCATCAGTACATGTTATGTGGTGGTGTGGATTTTAAGTTAGCTGTAAAATTAACACGGATGTGTGTGTGTGTGCACCCTTGGCAACAAAACAGTGAATGAGAAGTGATGATAATGGTTATAGGAATGATGATAATGTTTAAAAAAAATGGTATTGATATAGTGTTTCATCTTGCACACAAGAACAAATTCAAAGACTTGTTTTTGTCATTTGCGCACTTGCATGACCATGACTTTAAAAAAAGAGTTGCTGGTATACACATAAGAAAGGAAAAAAAAACACCTGAAAAGATGAGGGGGAAAAACAATGTCAGACAGGAAGAAGCAAGGTTTTGAGATTCTCCAGAAGAAAAAGACAGCGTTGACTTTTGCTGATGAAAAAGAGGAGGCTTGCTCCGGATATGTGGATCAGAGACAGGGAAAAAAACAGCTGTTGATTGTTTACATCTTGGAATTAGAACCAGCACAGAGTGGAGAGACTAGGATTGGGTACAGAATCAAAGATGTTCAAAGAGGTAGGAAGGGGGCAGAATTGTGAATGTGTTTATAGTGGACAAGTAGCAGCAGCATGGGGACGGACATCCTGTGTCTTCTCCTCCACACAGGGTGGACATGCTCAGCAAGATCATCGAAGAGAAACGGCTCGAGGACGACCTGGCCATGCAGACCTCCCTGCGCCTCGGTGACGGCCTGCGGGTGATCAACGCTGTCAACAGCACCGCCTCCATGTTGTCGACGTCCTCTGCCCCCCCCACCTTGACATCCTCTGCTGTTGGTCCCCTGTCTCGGCTGCTGGGTGAAGACGAGGCTGATGGAAAGGGAGATCAACGGAAAGGGGCAGCGGAGGTAGAGAAAAGGAAGACGTCTGAACGGAGGGAAGAGGAGAGGAAAGCTGAGAAAGGGTTGAGAGAAACCAGAGTGGCTTTTATGCTGGTAAATATTTCTCTCTCTGTCTGTCTGTCTCTGTTTCTCTCACTCTGTCTCTCTGTCTCTGTCTCCTTCCTTTGCTGTCTCTGTCTCTCTCTGCATCTCTGTCTCTGTCTGTCTGTCTGTCTGTTTCTGTCTCTCTCTACCAAAGTGGCTTTTAAACCAGTAAATATTTCTCTGTCTCTTCTGTCTGTTTGTCTGCCTGCCTGGCTGGCTGTCTGTCAGTCTGTCTGTCTTTCAAGAAATCATTCTGTCTTTATTGCAATATTGCTGTTTGTTTGCCTGTCTGTATCTCATTCACTGTCTATCTCTCAGAGTTTGTGTGTGTGTCTGTCCCTCCATCTCTTTTCCTTTTTCTCTCTCTGTGTCTGTCTCTGCCTTTGAGTCTGCAGAGATGCAATGTGGAATGCAGCTTGCTTCTATGAATATCTTGTGGTTCAGTTCATTTGGAGTCATTTTATACTGGGAATTTGCCTGGTCTTTTCTGTCTTGGTCTGTGTCCTAATACCTGTTGTTGATTCCTTTCATGTGCCATAGTTGACTGGAAGATCATCTCTGTTTTCAGGGCTCACAGCCTGAAGAAGCAGAGGAGAAGAAAAAGAAGCACAGGAAGAAGAAGAAGAAAGAAAAACGCTCCAGAAGCAAGGACAGAGATTCCAGTCCTGAAAAGAAAGAACTGAACATCAATCTGCCAGAGACGGACATCAAGCAGTTGCCAGAAAAGTTTATATCCGACGAAAACAATGACATATCAGATGGTGCTAAGTTCCTGCGTCCATTACGTTCAAAATCGCCAACAGATTCTGGCAGGCTCTTCCAGCCGCCAATGCCTAGTACTCTTCGAGCCCCTGAGCAAGCACAGTTACCAGCACAGGAACCACAGCTGGATTATGCAGATGTGTCTGACATGGATGACATGGAGTCAGATGAGGATGAGGTGGATGCACCCCGACACTCGCCCAAACGACAGAAAAGTCGTTCCCAGTTGAACATGTTGTCACATGCAGAGGCAGCACACGATGAGGGTGAGACTTCGTCAGACAACACATTCCGTGTCCACCACCCTCCACCCCACCATCGACCTCGCAAAACCAGCAAACGCAGATCTCCCCGGCACAGACCAAGTGACAGTGATGACGTGTGACCATCATCTACCTCATAGAACCAGCAAGTGCAAGTTAGTTTCAAAGCAAGGTGATTGAAGGCGGGAATTGAAGCAAATTTTTAAAAGGCAAGGTTATTAGTTCCACAAGACAATACAGACCAGCAGATTCTGCTTGTCTGGATTGTCTTGCGGAACTAATGACCTTGCTTTTTGACATTTGCAACAAGCGCGAGTTTTGCCAATGTAAAGAAATTGACATTGAGGACGTATAAGCACAACAGACTTTGAAGAGCCAGCAAATGGAAGTTTCCTCAGTGTACGGGGATGCTGATGACATGTAAATAACACAGAGCTCACAAACATAACAGATCATTTTTTTCTCCAGGAAAAATGACATGAAGGCCATGTAAATGCCACACAGCTCACCAAGCCTCAGTCCAAACTAAGTGTCCCACCACTGACCTCATACTGTCCACAAAAGCAAGTCTCCCCGACCTGAAGGAAGTGAAAAGAAGGGTATGTCACTACCATGATCAGCTGCCTCAAGGGGAAAGCATCTTTTGATGGCTGTGTCTAGAAAAGGGCTGCTGGTCATCGGTGATTTCATTTATTCTTGAATGCATAGTTTGTCCCAGTGGATCTTTTCGCTGAACAAGCTCTTCTTGTGCTTTGTGAGTGCATGTGTGTGTGTGCATATGTATTTTTCTTCTTTTTTTTTTCACTTGTAGCATATCAGTTTTGTGATTGTAATTTTCCAAGGTATGTGGATTCAGAATGACACCTGAAAACACTACCGTGTAAGTGATGTAAGGTAAGTGTTAGGTACATCTGTATTTGTATCATCTTACTAGGATAATGCCATGACAATGCGTTTGGGTAAGTTTAACGTTTCTTGGTTTGGCTGGATTGTCAGTGGGAGGTAACCATAACCTGTCATCAGTCGGTGATCTCATTTGTACTTTGGCTGTAACTCTGTGATCTCTTATCAACTAAAATGAAATCTTCAAAAACTTAATGGGGTATTTGTTTTTGCTCAAAGGTAAACACAGAATGCTTCTGATATTTTCACAAGTTTTATCAATGTAAAGAGACTTCTTTTAATATAATTTTACTGTGACACTTGTTGCAACACCTGCTTTTTTTTCAGAATTGTAAATTCAGCATGATATTTGTGGTGTGTGTTTCAGTTTCTTTCACCTCTGATATGACTTTTAACAGAGGAATCCATGTTGATGCATAGTTTTAGTCTGCAAGGAAGAAAGTGGGAAAGGCCCATAACTGTGGCTTGTGGATCCTTTGATTCTATTGTGTGATGTGTTCCCCTGCTTCTTCCTAGTTTGCTGGAACTGTGTAGCAAAACACATTGCAAGGAGTTTGGTCTGTGTGGATGCATTAGGTAAAGATACATTGCAAGGAGTTTGGTCTGTGTGGATGCTTTAGGTAAAGATACATTGCAAGGAGTTTGGTCTGTGTGGATGCATTAGGTAAAGATACATTGCAAGGAGTTTGGTCTGTGTGGATGCTTTAGGTAAAGATACATTGCAAGGAGTTTGGTCTGTGTGGATGCATTGGGTAAAGATACATTGCAAGGAGTTTGGTCTGTGTGGATGCTTTAGGTAAAGATAAATTGCAAGGAGTTTGGTCTGTGTGGATGCATTAGGTAAAGATAAACTGTCAGTGTTTGTTTGGGGTTAAAATTTACCTCTTCCTTGTGCATCTCCGTACATTTTTGCATGATATTTTACTTTATTCCAAACTCTGTGATCTGTTTACCACCAGTTTTTTTTGTATACAACAAAACATATATTCTTAGTCATTGATTTACTTCTGAAAAGTATTGAGTGAATGTTCTAAAATGCTTCGAGCGTTGTTCAGTGGTCTCTGTTAAAGTAAGTTGAATATACTCGAGAAATTACTGTGTGAGCAAGTCATCAAACATGCTGACAAAGGCAGATGGATAAAATGTTAGGTAAGTTTCAAATGAACATGTTTGTGCATTTATAGAATCAGTGGCGTTTGACCATTTGAGCAAACGTTCATACATGTTTTTGTATAAAAACGAAAATTGACATGTGCTTAGTCTAACAGAAAATGATGGTTGTAATGTACATTTTAAGAAGCACATGTGGTGAAAGTCATTTATTTTGAAGCTTTTACCTGGGGATCTGATTACTTTCCATGTTTCTGTTATGTTGCCTCTTCTTCTTTTTTTTTTTTCAAAGCTTTGAGTTGAATTGACACTGCCTGAACTGAATGGTGCAGAATGTCAGAATGACTGTTTTGAATGTGGATCAGAGTTGAAAGTCACAAGGTGATAGAATTGAATTGAAGATTCCTGTTTGTTGTTCAACAGAATTCCATTGTTTGAAATTGATAACTGCTTTGGCCTTGATCAAATGTGATCCAGTTGTTGGAACTCAGTTTAACCAAGCTTGCCATAATTTACTGCTGTTTGAATGGCCTTGAAACCCTTGGCAGAAATGAATTGTTTTGTTGGAATTTGATGTCAGCAAGTTTTACAGCTGTTCGTACTGTGGCTGGTTGTTTGTTGTGTGGCTGGCTGTTCGTACTATGGCTGGCTGTTTGGACTATGGCTCTAGTGTCTTCTGTTGGTACCTGAATGATTGCTATAACCTGGACTGTGGATGTAGTTGTGACCTAAAGATGATGTAATGATTCCTTCTGTCTGCACTGTGAATGTTACATGCTCTAATGGAGTTGAAATGATTCTTTCTGTCTGGACAGTTGGTGCGGGCTGTGTTCTAATTGAGTTGAAAGAATTATTAACCCTGTGACCTTCATTTACTTCACACAGACAAAAGAGGTCTGCCTACATTCATTGCAGGGCTGTCAGTTTTCCAAGACCTTAGTAACACTGCTAGGTCAGGTTCCCCCCCCCCCCCCCCCCCTCATCCTGTACATTAATGCTCAAAGGGAATTTATTCAGACAGGTGGTCCCTGAAAGGCAAAAAGATGTTGACTGAAAGATTTAATTCTGACATGAAGGAAGGGAAAGGAACAGGTATTCCTAGGGATACAGAATGTGTAATACTCATAGGGAGATTATTCAGGTGATTGGTCCCTGAAAGGCAAAAACATGTTGACAAAGATTTTGTTCTGACATAAAGGATGCGAAACGGACAGGTATTTGAAGAAGAGCAGAGCTTCCAGAATGAGGTATAGATGTGAAATATATGAGAAAGTTATTTCGGTCCAGTGCCATTGACAGATGAGAAAGAGATAGATGCCAGTTCATAAATGATTCTAAACTACATAGGGAACCAGTGGAGAGACTGTAAAAAAGTTGTAACATGTTCTCATGTGGGTGATTTTTCAGATCATCCTTGCAGGTTTGTTCCAGACCTTTTGTAACCGTTCAAGAAGGTATTTCAATGATCCAGCCACAGACTATCACCGTAATCCTGCCTAGACACTACCAATGAACAGACCAGTGTTTTGGTGAGGTTAGGTAAGGTAAGGTAATGTTGCTTATAGTCCAGCTGATTGCAAAGGACCATATCAGGGCTGATCGTTTTAGTGGCGTGGGTGGGGGGAAATGATGTACAGAGTGGATTTTTCACATTTCAAAACGGGCTGCAGTACAGAGGTTAGATACATGCTGGTTTAAGGAGAGAGTAGAGTTGAAAATGATTCCACTGTTATGGGACTGAGAAAATAGAACATCATCAGTAGTGCCGATACGGACGGAAGAACGAAGAGAGTGGCGATTTGCAAGTTTAGATGAGAAAAGGAGCATTACTTCTAGTGTGTGTGTGTGTGTGTGTGTGTGTGTGTGTGTGTGTGTGTGTGTGTGTTTTAACTGTTGAACTGCAACTTAATAAAGGTAATCCAACACTTTAACTGTGCAGTGCCATCCTGGAAGCTCATGATCATGCTTTTGGGGTCAGACATGGAACCTGCTTTATGCTGTCGAGTGCCATCAGCAAAGCACTCAGGTGACAATGAACGCTGATTTAACATCAGCAGACATAGGTCTGACATACAGAGAAGACAAACCGGCCCAAGGACAAGGCCTTGGGGGACCCCACAGTTCAGAGGCATGGTAGATGATAAAAGATACAATGACTTTCTGAAATTAGATACTGGGATAAGACTTCAAACCAAAAGCAATGCTACATGCACCACATAAACGCTGAAATCTGGAAGGAAGAAAACCATGATCTATGACATCAAAGGCTGCAGACAGATCCAGAAGAAATGGGAAATGTTGTCAAGGGCTTGATGGTCATGTATGACTTTGAGGAGGGTGGTCTCAATGCTTTGACCTGCTGTATGCAGACTGAAAGAGAGTCAACAGATTTTTTGTATTCAGATGGGCCAAAAGCCAGGAGTGGACAGTTCTCTCAAACAGCTCTGGTAGGAGAGGAAGGTTTGAAAATAAGAGAGATATAATTTTTTTTTTTTCAACTTTTTTTTGCGAATAGGGATCTGTGTTCTTTTTGTACAAAACGTGTTTCTTTATTAACTGTTTGAATCTGCTGTGATCTACTTAACCAGTTTTTACCATACTTGTTATTGTCGTCTGATGCAGACTCTCTCTCTCTCCCTCTCTCTCTCTCTCTCTCTCTCTCTCTCTCTCTCTCTCTCTTGTTTATTAACTTGTTTATTTCCACTTTTTTTTCCTTCTTTTTTTTTTTGGGGGGGGGGGGGGGGGGGAGAAGGGGGGAGTTTCCATAGAAAAAAGTTGTTGGTGTTGTTTCTGTCATTTACAGTAATGCTAAACAGCGAAGAGAAAACCAAAAAGGACTGCATGGTACTGATGATGATATCGATGATGATAGGGAGGCACTGATGATAATATTGATGATGGACAAGGAGCATAACGATGAAACTGTTGAAATTCTTTTCCATTTTCCTGCGCTGCCTTTCAGATTGTTGATTGGATTGTTAGTTCTCCTTTAGTTGTGCACTTTTAATGGATGTTTTTCTTTTTATCTTTTTCTTTCCAATTTTTCTTCTTTTTTTTTTTAGAGTTAAAACTATTATAGGTTTGAGAATATGTAAAAGGCACAGAGTCTGTCTATGCATGTTTCCCATTCGTTTAGTCATTGTTAACTGCATATGTATAAGTCATGAACAGTCTTTGTTTTTTCTTGTGGAATGACTGTATGTGTGAATGCCAGTGTGTGTGTGTGTATGTGTGACACTAGTACACATTCCGTCCTTGAATTTTTGTGATCCTTATAAAATGTTTAATCTCTTTTTAACCTATTTTTGAACATTTTGCTTCATTATTATATCCTTTGTTAAGATTATTTCTGTACATGTTACCTTTTTTTTTTATTCTTGGCTTTTACGCCATGGTTGTCTTTCATATAATTATGTTATTAACCTAACCTTTAAACACAGATGAATTTGCCATTCACCACTTAAACGAGACACAACTGCTGGAACCTGATGACCATTATTGATATTTGTTTTAAGTTTATTGCTCATATAAAATGTGTTGTGCAGAAGTGTGTAACATATGCTCTTGTTGATATAGCCAGCTGCTGTGGTGGACATGAAATTTATTATACTTATTATGCACATTGCTGGATGGTTTGCAAGATTAGCAGAGGTTGGGTTTTTTTTTTTGGTACCAAACCTATATTGAGAAATACTGAGTTACCCATTTTATTTTTAACATATCAATGTTCTCAATGTGATATACAAAAGTATGGAGGGTAAAACTTCTACTTCAATTATTTCAACAAAATTGTTTATAATGTGTTGATATTTTAAGAACTCATCCTTGCAGTTTACTGCAAAAAAAAAAAACCCAACAACAAATGCTCATCATAATATTTAGAAACACTTAAATGTATTTATCCGTTTTTCTTTATTTTTGTAGAAATGGTGTATTTTGTATAAACATTTCTGTTGTGCGTTAGTCACAAAGTAGCCAAATATACCCGTTCATCAGCAGGATTTATGCAAGAAAAGGAACCTTTGTGTAAGTGTGGCCAAGTGGCAAGATCTGGAAAACTACATAATCTGAATCGGTGGCTGTGAAAGAAAGCTTTTCTCTTTGTCTTTTCTGCTACTGGAGAAAGAAAACACTTTTCTAGTGAGTCTTCGTTTGTCTTTTAGCTCAATGGGAGTGCTGGGTGACATGTTTCTTTTGAATTCGTATTCATGTGAGAGTGCCTTGTATTTTCTAGTGCATAAAGAAGTATGAAACTAGTATGAAAATGTAGTTCCTGTGGTAAATGGGAAATAAGAAAAATACTGATTATGAAATTCAAGGTCAAACCACACACACACACACACACACACACACACACACACACACACATACACACACACACACACACACACACACACACACACACACACTCACATGTACATGTGCATGCGCCTGTGCATGTGCATGTGTGTGTGCATTTTTATAAAGTACATAAATGCCATTGAGCCTATGAATTACTATTTTCTTTATCTGTTGTACTATAATGTACAGCAGGTAGTAACTGATTTTTTGACGGCAGTGTATGAATATACATTGAACTTGTGGCTTTAGATCTTACAATACCCATTTGAGTTTTCATACTTCTTCCCCAATACATTAGAACTGAACATTGTGTGTGCCAGCATATGCAAGTGTGTGTGTTTGTGTGTGCCTCAGTGTGTGTGTGTGTGTGTGTGTGTGTGTGTGTGTTCTTTCAGCATCCAAAAAAGAAATGGTGAAACCAAATTTTTTTCTTTCATTTAGTGTGAGTGCATCCTTCGATTAATGAAACAACACTGTAACCTCTTAGATGTCAATTTTTAAAAAAAAAGAAGAAAGAAATACCTCACAAATGTGTATGCAGAAACACTGTGCTCACATATCAAAACTTCTTGCTTGCTCAATGATTTGCCAAGGTTTATTTGTTATTGGCGCATTTAAGTCTATTACCGAGCGTTTGCTGTTGTAGAATATCATAGTTTGGGTTTTGTTGAATGACTTCAGTGCCAAAGTTGCTGTTGTAGTGTGTCACATGAAGGGTACCCATGTTTGTTGAACACTGTCAGGAACAGTGGACTTTTCTTCCTTATATATATATAATGTTTATTTTGTGTAGTAATAATTTGGACTCACTGCTGCCTGTGTATATATCTGTATAGTAATTGTTTGTTTTGGATGTGCATATGTGTAAGATGTTGGTGATCAAACACTTCTCACCAGACTGTTTGTTCAGGGGCAACCAAAGTCTGGTCATCTTATAACATTTGTTTTGTGGTGAATTTGTTCATCAATGGAAATAAATGACCATCCTTCTGTTAGGAATATGGAGGTTGTTGTTTCCCTTGAACGAACTAACAGTGGGGAACAAATGACCATCCGTCTGATAGGAGTATAGAGGAGGTTGCTTCCCTTGAACAAACTGTGTAGTTTTGATTTTGAATTAGAAGAGTTGCTAGTTTCTTTGTAAATGTGTTGAAAGCTAGCATAGCGGAAAGCTTAATTTTACTCAACAACTTATTGTATCAAATGTATCAGCATATTTGAAATGGCACAAGCAGCCCAAGATCCAAAACGATAAAAGATATGCGAATCCATTGTATAGATACAATGAAGCATAGATCCAAAGAGATAAAAATGTGAATCCAGTGTATATTGACAATTAACTATAGCTCCAAAGTGATCAAAAAGATGCAAATCCAATTCAACTTATTCTGAGTAAATTATTATACTGATGCTGTGACTTACATGTGCACATGCACACCAAAGACCATGCCAACAATTAATCTCTTCCACACTTATAACAAAAGTTTATTCAGTGTAAATTCAGATAGCCCTGTTGATATTAAGATGTACATAGTGATACTGGAGGCTGAATTCTCTGAAGTCCTTGCTATGAAGCATGACACTGATATTAAGTGACACAAGTTGGGAGACTGTCGTTTATAGGTCAAAAGAGTGGGAGGTGTTATGTGAGACTCAAATTAAATCATTTTTCAGACTGGTTTTGTCATCTATGGATATGGTACAAGGTTCATGAAAGTGTTGACATGACAGTGTAAGAAAAATGGCCGGAGTGTAATCATGTAAGCAAGGGCTGATGTAAGCTTCCCCAGCTCTACATCTAGCTTCTCATCTGGAGATTCCGGTCTGTAACAGTTCTTATGGGGCAGACATGTGTGTTCTGTTTGCTCTCGAATCACTTCATGTTGTTTATAGCCCAGCCGACTGCATGGGCCCATCCAGGATTGTCTGAGCTCAGATATTTCAGGAAAAGAGGAATTTCTGTATTTTCACTCAGTTACATGCAAGGAAAATTTGATATGCGTATGTTTCACTCTCCATGCAAAACATACAATGAATTTCTATTCTGTGCACTCTTATATATTTGCATGTTAAAGTGACAGATGCTGCTGTTGACAAATGTAGACAGAACATTATTAGAATCAATGCGCACCATGGTTTTACTGGGATGGATCCTTCTTTGTTTTCCGGAAGTTGTGTTCTTGTTAATGAGTATTGCTGGCACCATCCCAGTCTATGAGAAATTTTATGAAAGAGAGCGCATGTGTTGCCCTTTGTCTTTCTTCTAGGCTGGTGGATTTAAGTCATATACCATAAGTAACAGGACTTAGCGTGGATGCTCTATATCCAGAATCTTTCCGGTATTCATGGTATTGTACTACTCCAGTGCAATGCACTGTGTGTGCATGTTGCTGTTGGCCCATGTTTAACCAGGGACGCAACTCCAATGACATTTGTGAGTTCCATGCTTGCAGCAAAGCTTTGTCATTTTCAAAACAATACACATTTCCAGGACAAAGGAAAATGTCCACCACATCCTTAAAACTGTGAAATATACATTCAGGTCACGTAAAACAGCTGTTAGTACAGTTTGTGACATGATCTCTTGATCTGCTCATTTTGTGTAAAATGCACACAACACACATATTTGTATCCAGACCTGTTGTAGCCATTCACACAACGAATGTATATTCCGCTAATTTTGTTTTTTTAAAGATCCACATGATGTCATGGTGTTGAAGGATAGGATGTGGAAAGGGACACACACACTGGTTTATTACACAGTTGTAGACAGAATCACCAAAACTTCCAATTCAATGATGCACAAATTTCACATTTTTGAAATGCTGGGACAATACATACCCTTTGCCGCAGCATGTATTGGTGTGTCAATGAATTTGAAGAAAAATCTGTATACATTAGCATTCACTTATTATGTTCATTTTGTTTGCTAAAGGCTGGTGATTTGGCAGAAAAGTGGAAACTATTTCTGTGACTTAGGGTGCGAAACAGCAAAACTGGAAGAAAAAATAGCAAGGTATGAATTCAGAACATTGTAGAAACATTGTGATAACAATGTTAGCTGTGGCTTAACTTCAAAAATCCATTAAGGTATGTATAGAAGTGTGTATATGTACATCAGAAAGCATGTTTTGTTAGAGTTTTATATGGTGGTGGCAGTTTTGATGATGAGAGACTTCAAAATATAAATTTAGTGAAAACACTTTTCCGCTGTTGCCCCGTGTGTGTGTGTGTTTGTGTGTGTGTGTGTGTGTGTGTGTGGGTGTGTGTGTGTGTGTGAGTGTGTGTGCGTGTGTGTGTTTGTGTGCACATGTATGCACAGTCAGGTGATCTTTTTCTTGTTATTGAAAAAACAAGCTGTATTTGCATAAAACTCACAATAATGGACTGAGCGAAACCAGAATATTGTCACATTGACTCCAGGTTGTGCTCTCTCTCTC
>CM065718.1:55235616-55245616 GCA_033310375.1 Conus canariensis | reverse complement strand
GAGAATAGCTATAACAGCTCGCTTCCCTTTGCCCACAAGAGGAGAGAGAGAGAGAGAGAGAGAGAGAGAGAGAGAGGAGAGAGAGAGGAGAGAGAGAGAGAGAGAGAATAGCTATAACAGCTCGCTTCCCTTTGCCCACAGAGAGAGAGAGAGAGAGAGAGAGAGAAGAGAGAGAGAGAGAGAGAGAGAGAGAGAGAGAGAGAGAATAGCTATAACAGCTCGCTTCCCTTTGCCCACAAGAGAGAGAGAGAGAGAGAGAAGAGGAGAGAGAGAGAGAGAGAGGAGAGAGAGAGAATAGCTATAACAGCTCGCTTCCCTTTGCCCACAAGAGAGAAGGAGAGAGAGAGAGAGAGAGAGAGAGAATAGCTATAACAGCTCGCTTCCCTTTGCCACAAAGAGAGAGAGAGAGAGAGAGAGAGAGAGAGAGAGAGAGAACAGACAGACAGACAGACAGACAGACAGACAGACCGACAGACAGACAGACAGAGTATCAATCAAATTGTGTGTGTTTTTGTGATGGACACAGCCGTGCAGACCTGGCCCTTCGAGAGTAGCAAGATTCCTCTTTGTCACCTCTCGTAAGTTAAACCGGTATGAAACAAAATGCAATAACCACTCGGTTAAATTTAATTGTGTGTCGGTTCCTGATTTCCGAAATTCGCACTTTCTGACTTACGGTTTGTTGGTGGAGAGGACCACAGCACTTTCTGAAATCCTACCGGAGTTGCGCGTATTTGAAAAAAAAAAAAAAAAAAGCGCGCTAATCGAGTGATACCATCAACAACTCGAATTCAGGCCCGTCCTATCGCTGCCCCGGAGGGTCACATCCATAGCGTGGGGCATTTTTGACTGTTAAAATACGACAGGGGGTAATTTTGGTATAGTTTTCTTTTTATGTAGTGGTATTAATTTTCATTTATCACCTGACATAGACGTGGATGCTCTTAATCGAATACGTTATATTGAAGATTTGCACCGGTAGTTACGTGCGTATAATGATGTTGCTGCTGTTTCTTTGCTTTCGTTTTTTTTTTCACGTGGACTTCGACTTTTTTCAAAGTTTTAGGCCTTCCTCACTGTCATCATTCTCACACCGGCTATTTCAGCCCCATTCCTCTCTTCCCCTCCCCCTGCTGCCTGTCTCCCAAGGCAGCACCTAGGCTTGTTGTCGCATCCTCTGCGTCTGCGTCGGCCGTCACACAGAGATCAGTCAATGTCCAGTCGTCGTCAGACACCTCGCCAGAGGAAACACTGCCCAGCGTCTGCATCACTTCAGTGGTGTTCACTGCTCCCATCTCTAATCCAGCGTACGCAGGACACCGCCTATTATGCTCTTTACTGGTGACAGTTATTGTCTCCTCTCTCCAGCCCCACGTTTCTTAAGGGAGCCAACACGCCCATCTAACAGCAATATTCATGAACTTGCCGATTACAACGACCTCAACGCGAGCTCGTCATAGGCATGGACGCAGGAGAGGACTTGGAATCTGAGGTCATGACGAGAGCAGACATGAAAGGCCTTATCATTCTTTTGTGTAGTGCCACGGGTTCTCATGCCGATCTGAGACTACCTAGAAGGAAGAAACTCTAGGGAGAGCTTGAAAGCAGAAGGTCTTCAGAAAAGAACCCCCATCCCCATCCCCCACCCCACCCTCAGATATATGTTCCGGCTCTGAACTCATTACACTCAAAGGAGGCCGGGCTGCATCCAAGTCATGACTCCCAGATGCTTTTCTGGAGCCAAGGATTTTTTTTTCCCTCGCGCTGCCGGGATTCGATTCCACAAGTTTTGGATGGGTGTTCATCTTTCAGAGTCTTCATACAGCCCTTTTTCGTTCTGCGGCTCTTCAAGCTGTGATCATTAGTGAATTTCCCTCCAGAGACACACGGAAATTCCATTTGTTCTTGCACATAGTCTTTGTGCATTTCCGGTCGTAATCGGGTTGGCGGCGATGGCATCATCGTTCTCTCCTTTCTGTGAAATAAATATTCATAATATAATCCTGGCGTCAACAAGGCCAAAGATATACAAGCACTGCAAAGTTGGTACAGGAATAAGAGCGTATGCTTCCACTTTTCCTATGCCAGCCCATAAAACACGCAGCTTCGGGTAGGAATCGACTGGTGCCGAAACATCCCCTCCAAAATTTTCCGATGGGACTTGTATACATGGCCCCGAAGCCTGCTGGTCGGCGATGCTATCTCCGACACCGTGACAAGCAGCTCTGGACTCACAGTGAAACATGTACTTTTAGAGTGTTGGGGTTTGAATGATGTGAGACATAAACATTTTACAGCAGACTCCCTGAAAACCTTGATCAGAGATGTCCCACCTGATGTGATCTTTGAATTTATGAAAGAGATGTTAACAGTTTTCATCTGATCTCATATTTTACGGAAGAGAGATTCTTAACGAAGGTTCCGGTGTGTTTTTAGAACGTGTTTTTTAAAGTGTGTGATTTTTTTTGTTTTTTGTTTTTTTTTTGGTTTTTTTGGATGACTTGTGTGTTGACTCGGACACAGTGACAGTCCTGATATGGCCCTGTGCGGTCGGCTGAGTTATCAGCAACATTGTTTACTAATTTACTTGACTGACTTTTTGCAATTTTTTTTAAACACCAATAGTGAAAGCAATTTTTCGGTTTAAAATCGAAGGTTACGTCCGTGTCAATACCAATCCGTGTCTTTGATCTAAGCTTGAAGTAACTTTTGAGTTTGATGTTATTCAGATCTTGAAGACTATTATCACCTTAAAGAAACAAACTTTCAGCAGTTTTTATATACTTGCAGTGATAGTAAAGGAAGTTTACTTGGAAAGCTTAGTATTATATTGGTGTGTAAAATAAACACTAATAATGACAAAACCGCTTCGCCGTGTAGTTTTCCTGATCACACTTTGGACACCGTTTTGAACTAAAGACTGTTTCTACATTTTTTTTTTATGATGAATCACAGTGCCTCTGTCTAACTTGCGTTAATATTCCATTGCCGTTTCTATCTCAGATGTTCTTGTTATTGAATAAGGCGACAATCAGTTAGCTTTTGCTGTGTCCAGTTCCTTATTTGCAATCCTCAGAAGACCACAGTGTTTTAAATGAGAAAGTCAGCGTAAAGGTCAATGCATGAATCGTGAAAAAGTTCTCTCTCTCTCTCTCTCTCTCTCTCTCTCTCTCTCTCTCTCTCTCTCTCTCTCTCTCTCTCTCTGTACTATGTCACCCTGGTTGCCCTGTGGTAATTATCCGAAGATGAAATCGATCTATCGGTCATTTTATCTGCCTGCAACTTCTGTTCTGCGCATTTTTTCACCAAAAGTCGTGTCATGTTATCGGCTGGCTTCTCCAGAGGGCTGTTCAAATAACGACATCTACGTGTGTATTTGGGTCATCAGGATTAGATTACAAAGTCATAGCGTCTTGAACTGAAACAGTGTAACATCTTGAATTAGAATGTGATCAAGTGCCACCGTCACAGATCGAAGGTGTTCCAAGTTTCCTTTCCCCAGTTCCCCCTACCCTACCCACTTATTGCATTGCATCTCTGTCTATCTGTCTTTCTGTCTGTCTGTCTGTCTGTGTCTGTGTCTGTGTCTGTCTATGTCTCTGTTCCTCTGTCTGTTTGTCTGTCTCTCGTTTAAATGACTGGACACGGTATGTGTTGCTTGATGGCATATGCAGAGTCCCCGCAGCTATGATACCAGGCCCCTTCTATTCTGCAATTCCCCAACAGCTATAATATTAGGCCCTTCCTATTCTGCAGTTCCCCGACAGCTATAATACTAGGCCTTTGCTATTCTGCAATTCCCCGATAGCTATAATACTAGGCCCCTCCTATTCTGCAGTTCCCCGACAGCTATAATACTAGGCCCATCCTATTTTGCAATTCCCCGACAGCTATAATACTAGGCCCCCTCTTTTCTGCAATTCCCCGACAGCTATAATGCTAGGCCTTTCCTATTCTGCAATTCCCCGACAGCTATAATACTAGGCCTTTCCTATTCTGCAATTCCCCGACAGCCATAATACTAGGCCACTCCTATTGTGCAAATCCCCGACAGCTTTAATACTAGGCCCCTCCTATTTTGCAATTCCCCGACAGATATGATACTAGGCCCCCTCTATTCTGCAATTCCCCGACAGCTATAATGCTAGGCATTTCCTATTCTGCAATTCCCCGATAGCTATAATACTAGGCCCCTCCTATTCTGCAGTTCCCCGACAGCTATAATACTAGGCCCATCCTATTTTGCAATTCCCCGACAGCTATAATACTAGGCCCCCTCTATTCTGCAATTCCCCGATAGCTATAATGCTAGGCATTTCCTATTTTGCAATTCCCCGACAGCTATAATACTAGGCCCCCTCTATTCTGCAATTCCCGATAGCTATAATACTAGGCCACTCCTATTGTGCATCTCCATCAAAGAGTTACCATGATCCATATTAGACGAGACAGTTACAACGGCTTCATTAGTTGGCGACACATTACACCTCCTTACAAAACTAAATGTGTGTTATAACGACTTGTCCAAAGCACTACTGAGCTCCTTTTTGCTGAAGTCTTCGTTTGAACGGTTCTTCCTTTGAACAGGTTGATGAACATCGTAGTTTAGATGTAACCATTGATAAAGTATTAAAACAGCAAACTCATCTTTACAGCTTATAGTGGATCATTTGAAGAAACCTTTTTTTCTTTTATGGCAGCTTAAACGCCATGTCGACAGTAAGACGTTTAAACTTTACTTCAATGTCCACATGATGTCACATAATAATTTCAATTCATTAGTACAGGAATGAGTGAAGCCACGTCCACATAAAAGACTGAATTATCTTCACACACGCGGATTAAAGGTACTCCGTGTAGCTGTACCTCTAATAACGCATGCGAAACTGAAAGCACTCAACAGAGGCTCTTTCCTCTGTGCAAACAATTTGAATTCAACAGGGCTTCATTTATCTTTAAATTTCAATAAATGATACACCATGTTACAATAATATCTGAACAGCAAGTACTGTTCAGAACAAAAAACAAGCCTACCTTTACACTAATTCTCTTCCAACGACTCTACAAACATACCACCTCACTGAAACATTTTGAGAAACATGACTGAACGTATAAAATCTCATGTCTGAATTATTTGGTGTTCTGATTAAGAATAACGAGAGGCACATTCTAGTATTCTCCTGTTAGATGTAACCTGAATACACCGTCTGAACACAGACTGTGTTTAAGACACTTCGCCCCCATACCTTCTCTCTCTCTCTCTCTCTCTCTCTCTCTCTCTCTCTCTCTCTCTCTCTCTCTCTCTCTCTCTCTCTCTCTCTCTCTCTTCCTGATGTAATTGTAATCCCTTGGTTCACCAGAGATTTTGTTCTCATGGATGGGTCTGTGTTATGTTCCATGATGCTGTCTATTTGTGTACATTACGACAGTGCGTGATTTTTTTTTTCAGTGGCTGTCATGTCTATGTGTATTATAATCACAGATACAGACACTCAGCAAATGTTTTCCGGGCTCACCGTCTCTCTCACATCAATCATTCATCTGTGGTGTGGGACAGTGCTGCAAAGAGTTACCATAAAAAAAATAATGACAGAAGAGTTGCGAAGATAATTCTACCAGATTCTTCCTTATTAACCGCACAAAAGCAGACAAAATCAAACACTTTGCCGCTGCAAATATAACTAGCTTTCAATAAAACTGTACTTATGTATAAAGTACACAACGATCTGGCCCCATAGTACCCCAGAGATTTACTGACTCGGGACTTCTAATGGTTCCAACTGCTATGTTTTACCACGTACTTGGATGAATTTGTCTAAATCTAGTTTCGGAATTTCAGGTACATCCGTTAGGAATTCTTTCCCCACAGCTAAAAATTATGCTGTTCACTGACCACTTTCCAAAAAAGATCTTGATAACATCTCACAGACACTTTGATGAAGACTGCCTGGCTCACAGAGGTACCTGCATGGGTCAAATTATCTCGCAGTAATCACTTAACTCATCAGCAATAACAGAAGTGGTCGTTGTTACCACTAAAAGGAATGTAACCCAGTGAGGATTTTTCTTTTCTCGCCCGTGCAGTCGCCATCATCATTGTTATCCTGGTCATGATCATCATCAAGAATAAAAAAAAATACCGCAAACATAATCGAACAATCACTGTTGATCTAATCAACTTACAGATTGTGTGTGTGTGTGTGTGTGTGTGTGTGTGTGTGTGTGTGGTGTGTGTGTGTGTGTGTGTGTGTGTACGTGCGCGCGCGTGTGTGTATGTGTGTGTGTCCCACTCTCTCTGTGCTGGAAGTGGAGAAGAAATAGAAGTTAACCATTGATTTGTGATGTTGCTGGTGGGAGGAAATGTTCAGGTCCTGGTGGCTTCTAGTTGGTCCTCCGTGCCTAATTAGGGTCCCTAAATAAACCCATTACCTCGTTTCTACTCCTGTAGTGCTCGTTATCAGCAGACCCCTCCGCCTGTCTCTGGCTCTCTCTCTCTCTCCCTCCCTCCCTCTCTCTCCCCCTCCCCCCCTCCCCCACCGCCTCTCTCTCTCCGTCTCTCTTTCTTTGTGTGCGCGCACGCATGTAGCCTACATGTCTTTTGGTGTGTGTGCGTGTTGTGTGGGCATGTGTGCAATCGCACGCATTCATGCCAGCATGAATAACATATTAGTGTGTAGGCTAGTGAGTGAGTGAGTGAGTGAGTGTGTGTGTGTGTGTGTGTGTGTGTGTGTGTGTGTGTGTGTGTGTGTGTGTGTGTGTGTGTGTGTGTGTGTGTGTGTGGTGCATTTGCGCGCGCGCGAGTGTGTGTGTGTGTGTGTGTGTGTGTGTGTGTGTGTGTGTGTGTGTTAGAGAGAGAGAGAGAGAGAGAGAGAGAGAGAGAGAGAGAGGGAGAGACAGACAGACAGACAGACAGACAGACACACAGACAGACAGACACACAGACAGACAGACAGACAGCGAGTTACCGAAATAATTTCAGAAGTCTGAGATTATGAATATAGTTTATCTACAACTGTCAGTAATGCTCTTCTTCGTCTGCCATAACTCAATGAAGAGTCAGTAGAGCATCGCCCCGATTAAAAAACAAAAATCAAACAAACAAAAAAAAACCGTTCACCGGGTTCGTCGAGAGCTGACGATTGTGTGCCAAGGCCTGCGTCTCTGCAGATAGTTTCTCTGTCCAATGAGCAATGTCATCAGTCAATAGTGTGTATCTTTGTCTCTCTTTCTCTCTCTGTCTTCAACTCTCTGCAGTTTAGTAAGGCCATTGACTTTGTTATCTAGTCATAGCAGCGTTGTTTTTTTTCCCTAAAACTATGTCTGCAGATTTTCATTTTGTCCGATACGATTATGATAGCTTGACCCAGTTGTTTAGTGGTGACATGATCAGTGTATGTGATGATTAGTATCTTACGATAGCACCTCATTTCCATGGTTTGGATTTTTCTCTCCAGATGCACTGTGAGGATCTGTATCTCATGTGCCTACAGGAAAGTGGGACCTGCAAGCGCAAGCAGGATCTTGCACTTAAGTTTCATGGCAATACTCTTGTCATTCTCTTCAGGTCTCTGTCTGGGAAGTCTTGATGTTGTCTTTGCTGCCTGTGAGAGGATTTCTGATTTGGACCACTCATTGCTAGTGACGGATCGCAGGTAGATGATCTGTTGAACAGCTTATGGATTCTGTCCTTGGACAATTGTGTTAGTAGTAATGATGGTGTTGTGGCTGGCCATCAACTAGGTTTCATTGACGTTGGTTTCCATGCCATATATTGTTGATGCTTCATTCAGTCTTACAATAGTGTTTGTGGTTTTTGTTCGCCACCAGCCAGGCCTTGACCTTGTCTGCGAAGTGAAGGTTCGTGACAGTTCTTCCTCCAGATTCACCTGTGCCGACATGATTTTCAAATGACCGAACGTGCCCCTGTATAACTGTCAAACGCTTTATAGATATCTATATGGACGTGATGTTGGAGGTGATTTTTTTGCAAAACGTATGCAGATTGCAGATATGTTCCAGGGTACTTTTGCAAATTTCAGCCTGCTCTTCTCTTCAGGAACAAATGTATCATCTTACAACAGTGATGGTTCTGAGCATTACTTTGCGGGCATGGCATATCAAAATGGTCCTGCGTAGTTTTGGCAGTATTGAAGATTTTTTTTCGAGGGAAAGGTAATTAAGGCCATGGCGATGGCTGCCCGCAAGTCTGCCAGTTTTTGTTGCAGACAAGAGTTAGGATGCTATGTATAAGGCGCAATCAGCTGCGAGGCTGAAAACCTCAAGGCTAGAAAACAAGACCGTGTGATACTTCTACTATGACCCCTATTTTGGTTACCTGTTGAAGCACATATTTAATCCAAGGTATACCTCGTTTGCCACAACTTCTTTCCAAAGTCCTCTCCTGTTCACACGTAGAAAATTCTATCTGTCTACTCACCTTTTCGACGACTCTATTCATGCACGGATCGCGTCAATTTGTGCATTCCAAAGACCAGTGCAGACATTGGAGACCCGGCGTTTTCGTTCGCTACCAAGAACTACTTCTCATCAAAACATATTTGAGCTGTACAACATAAATTAACCATCCCAGTGTCATTACTTTCTCTAACTTCATCCAAACACATTCATGTACCACTTGTACTGTTGTACCAGTTTTTAGCGTATCCTCTGTGTTGTCTTTTTTGTTCAGACTATTTCTGAATCGGTCGCTTTGTGTTATGTGTGTGGTGTACTTCTTTATATAGTTTCATCGTTGCCTCCCTACTTTTTTTTCTTTTTTTTTATTGATTCTCTTTTTTTTTAATAGTTTACATAGTTATGAGAGATTATGTGCATTGTGTATGTGAATATACCAACTGTCTTGTTTATTCTACTTCACTTCCAGTTACCTTGTTTATTTTTTTATTTTACTACTACCTGATTTCACTGTTAAGCGCGTGATGATGATGATGATGATGATGATGATGATGATGATGATGATGATGATGATGATGATGATAAATTGTTACTGGCCTCTGCATCATATTTCAAGGTTTTTGCTTATATGAAAGCTTGCAGCCCTACCATATTTCATCGATTTCACCGGTGTTTCATTATCACAGAGTATTGAACAGTCATTTTTATTTGATGAATACTGTACAATCAGAAGACACAGATGTTCTTTTCTCTGTTTGTTGCAGAGTTCAGAGCGATATTTAGTCCATGTATGTGTGATGTCTTTGCGAGGTTGTTGCCATTTTTGCTGTGAAAGCTTTCTTTTTGCGTCGTTGTTGCTTAGGTTTTTGACCATGTCTTCAGACTAGTTCGATCCAGCTTTCCTTTGCATTCTTTATTTCTTGACTGATCCCCCTATTTATGGCACTGTATTCCTCCCCTTTCCAAGTCTCCTCGTGCGGTTTTAAGCTCCGTCCAGGGCCATGCGTCTCCCAAGACACTGCTTTTGATCCATTCTTGGGTTTCCATCGGCTTATTTCTGGAACCTCTACTTTTTCAGTCATCATGAGAATTTCAAGGTCTTCTTCAGGCAGTTGCAGCGGGTGCGAATTTTTCTCCTATGGCTGCTTGGACATGTTCTGCAATGTTGAGGTCTTTTATTTTGTCGAGATTGAATTTGAGACGGTTATTTTTCACTCTGCTTAATATTCTTCTAACCGAACATTAAGGTTTATCATGACAAGGCCATGGCAACTTCCTAGTCGCATCCTGGAAATCTTGTTTTAGACCAATGGATAGGATAGCAGACATGTTCGGTTTCTTCACAAAAAGACAGTCTATCTATCTGTGATACTGATCTAAGCTCACTGAAGGAGTTGGCAAGAACCCGATCTTACACGCAAATTCTTACAAGCGAAGTCTCCTATCACCGACAGTCACATCACGTTGGTCTCTTCAACGTACTACTGTACTTCAATGATTAAAGACCTTGACAATTAACATCTTAGGCTCGTCTGGATAACTTAAAATCTTAAGAAGTGTGTACTTGTTTTCTGTTCTCTTTATA
>CM065718.1:55213116-55233116 GCA_033310375.1 Conus canariensis | reverse complement strand
ACAGACAAACAGGCAGGCCGGCCGGCAGTCAGGCAGGCAGGCAGGCAGGCAGGCAGGCAGGCAGACAGATAGACAAACAGACAGAAAGATACATGCGTGAAGTAAAGAAACAGTTGTACTGTTTTGGTGAAGCAAATTCAGCCTAACAGTTTGGTCTCTCCAATTTGCATCCGAATTTTGTCGCAAAAGGTGACAAAGTTCGTTTTGATGACAGTTTTCAGAACCAGGCCTTTGAAAGTTGTCCCTGGCCATAAATTTCATAGGCAACAATTTACCATTTCACGTGGCATGTTACATAGCCCACCCATTTAAACTCAACGCATATTCTGTGAACTCAGTCTCCCAATATAAGCATGTACCATACTGTATGACCCCAGACCCCAAATTAATCGTGTAACAAACTGTGTGATCCCAGTCTTCCAATCTCAGCGCCTAACAAAATGTGGACCACGGTCTTCGAATCTAAGCGTGCAGCACATTGTAAGATCCAAGACTTGAAATCTAGGCGTGTAATACACTGCGCACTCCTAGTCTTCCAATCTGTGTTTGTTGCACACTGTGCAGTTCCACTGTTCCAATCTAGATATGCAGCACGCTGTGCAGTCCTGGTCTTCCAATCTGATTATAGTATACTTAACTCAGCACAGGAAGCGGGTGGGTCCTGGAACAATCTGCAGTGATGATGATGATTATGATGAGGGTCGGTCTCTCGACCTCTCTGACGTCTGTGATTTGTGCTAGCTGATCCGCCAGTCTGGCAAGTTCATTTTAGAATATTTTCTTAATGACATTTCGCAAACAAAATTTTACTGGAAGCAATATGTTGAGGTTTTGACCTGCACATTCAGATATCAACTCAGCTGATCAAATAACGTCTTCTCTTATGTAAAATTCATGGTAATAGTAATAGTCAATGGGCTTGTTTGACGTGACGCATAGCTTTCACCATTTACTTTCTGTTACATAGGACTGATCAACCCGCCAACTAAACTAAAGAGAAAAAAAGCTTTTAAAAAGTTCCAAATCGAAAACATTTAATGCTCTTAAGGATTTTTAGGAACAAAAAAAATATACAAAGATTGAAATAATGGAATGCTTTTAAGTCCCAAAATTCAGGCCTAGCGGGAGATGTGTGAAACTAATCTCATCCCACCTTTTCTGTTGGTCTTAAAGCAAAAACCTTTTCACTGTACTAAATCCCGTTTTGTTGGGTGGTAGTTTTCTTGACTGAAGACCACAGCCAAGCCAAGGCCTAACCTTGACCCGAGTTTCCAGAAATGAGGTGACTTACAAAATGCTCCGCCAGGAAAATCAATATATAGAAAAATGGCACCGATTTTGTGTCTGTTCCGACTTCAGCGAAGAAACCAAAAATGAGGGGTAGCAGAGAGGAGCTGGTAAAGAAGAGGGAAACAGCATGCTTCTCGTTCACTGGTACCCTGCTTTTCTATGTGGCACTGTTCAGATTCATGTTTATTATGTATGACTGATCTAATTGGACATTCATTCATTCATTCATTCATTCATACATTCATTCATTCATTCATTCATTCATATTCATTCATTCATTCATTCGTTCATTCATTCGTTTGTTCGTTCGTTCGTACGTTCGTCTATTTATTATCTCATTTAGTCGTTTACTCAGTCGTTTGGCCATTCTGCTTATTCATCCATTTGTTTATCCATTCTTATCCGCAAGTACTCATTTTATTCGTTCGTCCATTTTTTCGTTCATCCCTCCATTCATATATTTGCTCAGCAAACTCTAAACTATTGCTCCTTCACAAAACTGTTTTACGTAGGCTGTAGACGAGGGATATTTTCTTCTGTTTCTTCTCACTTCACTCCATAGGGAGTCATCGAGGTATCACAATGAAGAACAGTCCACCAAGCTCCTTTAGTTCTGTTGGTTGTCTGGATCTCTTCAATGTGTTCTCTGCAATGATGTCAGTCCATCCTTTTATCTGTCTTGCCCTTTTGTCTCCTTTCTTCATCAGTTCCCTTGAGAATTGTATTAGCAATGTCTTGGAAACTTGCTGGATGATGACTGTGGATTTCGTGCAGTCCTATATGGTGTTTGATGATTTGATGCACTTGTTAATTGGTGATGTAATCAGTGTGTTTGATGTTTGATATCTTATAGTAACATCTCATATCCGTGGCATGAGTCTTCTTTCCGCTGTGGGGGTCCATATCTCGCATGCGTACAAGAAAAGAGAAAACACCAGTGCACGTAAGAGCGTTATCGTGTGTTTGACAGAAATGTTCTTGTCCTTCCATGTACGTGTTAACCTGAACAGAGATATACGTGGTTTGGATCCCTGACTGCTGTTGATGGATCAAAGGTCACTACATTGTTGAACTGATTCTAACTTCTCATCGTGGACAAATGTCTCCGTTCTGATGATGGTGTTGTGGCTGGGCATAACCTTGGTCTTCTTGATGCTGATTTCCAATCCTCATCTTGTTGATGTATCATCCAGTCATTCAACAAGCTTGGCGGGTTCTTGATCACTGTCTGTCGGGCCATCAATGTCGTCTGCAAATCGGAGATTTGTGATGGTTCTGCTTTTAATTATGTCTGTGCTCAGATGACATTCAAGAGCATCAGTCATGATGCGTTCCAGGAATATGTTGAATAGTGAGGGAGACAGAAGGCAGCCTTTACGAACTCCAGCTGACATGTGGACCATTCTCCAATCATATCCTACAAGAGCATCGCACATGTCACTTTGGGATACGGTTGCTGGATGGTGTTGATGGGTTTCTGTCTGAAGTTAAATTTCTTCATGGTGGCCCATAACGCCTCTCCAATGCCTTCTAGAAATCTATAAAGAGATGGTAGAGCCCCTTTCTGGTGCTAGACATGATTTTGAAAGGATAAGTAGGTAAGGAATCTATTGAAAAATCCTTCTGCCTTTACCTTTTTTTCAGCAATCATCGCATCCTGCGGTGGCAATCCCGTCAGAATGGCTTTGAGCATTACTTTGCTGACGTGGCTGATCCAACTTAAAGTGCAGTAATTTGGTAGTGTTGTAGATTTCCTTTGCCGATAAGGCTGACGATTAGTTATTGAGTCCAGAGCGTGGGCCACTTCGCAGTGTGCCAGATTTTGTTCCAGATGGCAGTCAGGATATCAACTACTGCATCTCCGCATTGTTTCAAGAGTTCCGCAGGGATGTTGTCCATGCCTCTAGCTTTCCCACATTTCAGCGATTTTTACTGCAGCTATGACTACTTCACGGGGTCTTGGAGAGTTATCTCATTCCTCGTAGTATCGAAAAGCCATTCTCATTTCCATACCTCTCTTGAAAGATCTTGAAGCCCTCACAAATACTTCCAACCAAGAGATGACTTTAAAAAGCAGATGAAAATCATGGCATTATGATTAAGAAACATGGTGTAGTGCATATGGAATAAAATGCACACAGTGACAGTTTCATTACAGAAACTGACTGTTATGTACAACGATATACAGTACGCTGTCTTTGTTCTTCAGTACACTGTGGTGTCCGGTGTCAGCGAATGGAAAGTTCTAACACATTGTCTTTGTTCTGTGCCACACTGTGGATTCAGGCGTCTGTGGATGGCAAGTTTCAGCACACTGTCTTTGTTCTTCAGCACACTGTGGATTTAGGTGTCCGTGAATGAAGAGTTCAAGCATCCCTGTTCTTCAGCACACTGTGGAGTCCGGTGTTTGTGAATGGACAATTCCAACACACTGTCTTTGTTCTTCAGCACGCTGTGAAGTCGTATATCTGTGAATGGATAATTTTAACACACTGTGTTTGTTCTTCAGCACACTGTGAAGTCGTGTATCTGTGAATGGACAATTTCAGCACACTGTCTTTGTTCTTCGACACACTGTGAAGTCGTGTATCTGTGAATGGGGTGGGAGAGAGATGGTAGTTTCCCCCACCTTAACATTTTCATTGCGGGAGCCAGTGTCTCCTAATGCATCCCTCTCGCCCCTAACACCCCCCCCCCCCCCCATGCGTCCCCCTTTCTGCAGACGAAACCACATACATTTTCCTCTCTTCCTCCTCCCCCCACTCGCCTTCCCTGATTTTCAAGCCGGTAGCTTAAAACAGTGACTCTCTTTTAAAACTCTCTCTCTCCTCAATCACTCATTCTCTCTCAATCACTCATTCTCTCTCTCTCTCTCTCTCTCTCTCTCTCTCTCTCTCTCTCTCGTTTGAAAGCATCACGCTAGAAATAAATCAAACCTGAAAGGATGACCCAGTGGGACATCAAATACCTGTTTTTGTACCTGGTTATAAAATCAACAGCTGTGTGCCATCAAGGCGCTCTTTCCCTGTGTACGACTCTGCTGTACTTGGAAGCTGATTCGTTGGAACCGGGGGGAAAACCCTGCTAATTGCTTATCGGATGAAAGAGCAGCTCTCCGTGTTTAGATGGTCCATTTCTGATCCAGTTTCCGAAAATAATTTGGCTAATTTCATCTGAGGAGCGCAGCAGAAAAAAAGACTCTCTCTCTCTCTCTCTCTCTCTCTCTCTCTCTGCGCGCGTGTGTGTGTGCGTGTGTGCGCGCGCGCAAGAGCGTATTCCCTTCGCTGATTGTCTCTCACGTAGTTAAACAAACTAGTTTACTTCGACATTTAAACGACAATACGTGACCATCAGGTTTTAAAATAGAAGAACGAATGGTCCGGGCATCTCTTTATACGGGAACGTCGTAGAAAAGTGATCGTTGTCGGGCAAAAGGGAATTAGTTCAGTGTAAGAATCCAGTAACTTACAGAGGGTTTAGTCCGACATCAAGGAAAAACACCAAATTAAGTAACGAACAAGTAGGGCAACTCTTGCTCCCATGACGTCCATAACTACAAATAAACGTGATTTGTTCTGTGTGTTCTGTGTTGACATTTGTGCGATTTGATATATGGTGTCGAAGCAGCATTCGTTTGGCATTATGGGCGTGTAGTTGTCTCAAAACAGGAGTAAGACTTATCCTACTTGTTCATTATGTGCTGTTTACTGTTTGCTTTCTTATTCAAGATTTCCTTTCATACCCGATGTGTGGCCCACCGTAGAAAAGAAGCAAAATGTCCTACTTTCAGATCGTCCCTTCCCACACTTCGGGAGGAATAGATGATTGAAATAATTGTTTGATTAATAGGGTTACTCTTAAGGACCAGTTGCAGGTAGAATATATCAAAGAAAGAGATTTTTACTAAAAGGGAGTGGAATCACAATGGAGTTACCAGGAAATGTCCAGATCTCTCCACACTGTGCAGAGAAAGATTTATGGTCAGTCTGAGCTATAGCCTGTGGGCTTTCAGATTTAAATTGCTAATATTCAAAAGGATTATTCACACACACACACACACACACACACACACACACACACACACACACACACACACACACGCGTGCGCACGCGCGCGCGCGGGTACGCACGTACGTGCGTGCACGCACGCACGCACGCAGGCACACACAAACACACACACACACACACACACACACACACACACACACACACACACACACACACACACACACACACACACAAATCCTTTGAAAGAGAATACATAATTTCATCCATCAAAAACAGACTGCAGATGGTTTCCAACATTTCGTTTCAAGGATGTTGAGTAAATCAATCCAACGATCACGGAAACGAAGAAGACGTTACAAGAACAAAAAGAACGACTCGGCATCGTCTGGCTTGGTGTTTATAAATCTTTTCCTGAAACCATCTTCAAAATAAAATTTTAAAAAAAGTTCGACCAATATCCGTTCAGTGGCTGAGTCAAAGGCACCAGTAGGGCAAGGAATGAAAAAAAATGGTCCAGAGTGCAACATCCCAAAAATACTCTAGCTTAACGGCTCTAACCATTTTACAAAACAGTGAACAAAGAAGCGTCCGTATCACCCGTGTCTTTTGCAAACACAGGTAACTCAGAATTGAGAAAGGAAGGGATGAGGTGGATGGCAGGGAGAATGAGCTAAGGATACAGGAAGGGGGCAGTATTTGAAAAGAAAAACAAAAGTAGTGTGGAGTGGTGTTATTGGTCGCTTTCTGTCCCTGTCTCACCTTCCAATCACTTTCATTGTGTTGTTTATCCATTCCTCGCTCTTGTCTTTCACTTTTAGAGTTGCAGTCCTTTCTCTGTGAATTGTTTTGTTTTTGTCTTTTAGATGTTTTTTTTCCTTTCTCTCTATCAACTGGATTTTTTGTGCCCTCTGCCTTAAGCGCATTACTCTATGCATTTTATTTCAATATCAGTCTGGACTGACTACCCGCGATATCCTAGCCGCGAGCTCTGCTTGTTGGACTATCAAAACAATTTTTCATAAGTGAGTTTCATCATGACGACAAAAACGTAAGAACACAGGTTGTTTTAAAAGATATACTTAAATAGTTCGTCGAAATAACTGTTTTCATAGCTTAACAGATGAAAGTGTTTTAATAATAATGTAACGTACACCAACGCATAAAAAATAAAAGTGTGTTAATAGGAATGTAACATACACCAATGGATCAATACGGTACTAAGGTGAATGCTTAAAAAGTCATAAATACATCTTCATTTTAATACAATAATACAATGTAAAAAATCTATTTTTAACGGACATTTTAACTGACAAGAAGTTCGAAACAAAATGGAAAAAAAAATACAGAGTTAAATGGTAAAAACATTCTTAGAACGAGTCACCGTTAAAGAATAAATGAAACACAAGCCATGTAAAAACAAAGGCCTTTCAAAGCAAAAGGAATGCTACCACAAAATGCATACACAGTGGTGATGACGGACAGAACACAGAGAATAAATAGAGACCAGATTCTAAAGGCCGGAAATGTGCAAACGGCCAAGTATAAATTTAGAGACTGCGAAAATCTTACTACTACTACTACTGCTACGACGACGACGACGACGTCGACGATGACTACTGCTACAACAACTACTACTACTACTAAAATGATTATCATGATTATGATGATAATGACGACGACGATGATTTTGATGATGAGATGATGATTATGACGACGATGACGACCACTTAACCAATAGAAGTGTATTTCTAGCGTATGTTATTCATGTAAGCCAAGAAGAAGAGGGAACAGGAACAACATCGCTCCTTGTTTTTCCACTATTTGCATTTTGTCGGAGTTCTGTTCGCACGGGCATGTAACCAAGACCTCTTGGGTGAGAGCGTTGTCCAGTTGGTTTTGCCTGCCAGTGAACCAGAGTTTATATGCCTCGAACTTGATCATTTGAACTGCCCCCTGTTAACGTGGTGAATAGACAGCCAGCCCGTGAGCCTGTTACACAAAACAGGAAGAGCAATGGACGCCTTCAATTTAGCCGATCAGACAAAACAGGAAGCGGTGAACGCCTTCAATCAATATAGCCAATGTGACAAACAGGAAGAGGTCCATGCCTTCAACGTGTACCTTTTTGTTCTGATGAAACTGAAAAAACTGGGATGGGTGTGGACTGGGAAGCAGAATGAGAGGCGTGGGGGGTGGGGGTTGGGGGGGGGGGGGTAATGCCCTTGAATTGCCATAGAAAATTAGACAGAAAAAGAAACTGGCAGAGGAATACATATAGGATGTGTGTTTAGAAACTTTGAAGCAAAAAAAAAAAAGCAAAAAAATAAAATAAAAGAAAAGAAAAAGAAAATGAAAAAGAAAAAAAAAGAAGAAAAAACAAAAAAGACAGTAACTCATCAAACGTGAAATTAAACGTTGTGATCAAAGAAAAATTAACTTCTACATAACATCAGCACCTAATCTAGAAACATTTCAAACAACTGAACAACAATCTAGTGATAAGGAGTCTGCAAATTATCACACAAGTATAAAAATCACTTCAACCAACTATTTTGCAAATACCACATATAAAAATCATATCAATTTTGGATATCAGATCGAGTGAAAACGATCTGTGCCACTTGATACCTTGATTCGAAAGATATTCATTACCCATTTGATCTTTATCAAATGACATTAGACATCAGTAAAATTGCTACTTTTGGAACAAATACATAGCTTATTTCGATGGATTAGAAATAAAAAAAAATTTACAAGAGTAACGCCAAATACTTGTATATTTGTATGAATTGTACATAATAAAATTACCTTAAAATCACAGGAAGCTGAATAAGGTTGTTGTTTTTTTTTTTCTCCTAAGGTCAGAGGCTTCCTAAAAATCCATTATTACCAGGAAGTTGCGCTGATTTAATTAAGTGGAGAATCAAATGTAGACTAGCTCTGTGAAGTCTCCAGTAAGAAGGTCACTTAAAACATTTCTGGCCAGAAAAATCCATGCTTGGAGGACTGGAAGAAAGAGGGACTGTAAGGAAGAGGAGGAGAGGTTTGGGAGAGGGAGGGGGGGGGGGAGGGGAGTGAGAGGGGGGCAAAGTCTATGCTGACACCAACGAGAATGCTGAAAACGCAGAGACAGTCGGAAGGGGGGGAGGGTGGGTGAATGTGAGGTAATGATGGGGATTAAACACGCCTGTTGTGGTGGAATTTCGCCTTTTTTCTTTCTTTTTGATTCAGTTAGTTGATTTTTGCGGCAGCTGCTTGCTGGTTTTGATTGCTCCTTCGTCACCTCTCTCCCTTCTTGTCTGTCTGTCTCCCTCCCTTTTTCGCTCTCTCTCTCTCTCTCTCTTCTCTCTCTCTCTCTCTCTCTCTCTCTCTCCTCTCTCTCTCCTCTCTCTCTCTGTATGCGTGCCTCCGTCTGTCTGTCTGTCTGACTGTGTGTGTGTGTGTGTGTGTGTGTGTGTGTGTGTGTGTGTGTGTGTGTGTGTGTGTGCACGCGTGCCTCTGTCTGTCTGCCTGTCTGTCTGTCTGTCACTCTCTCTCTCTCTTTCTTCCTCCACCCCTCTCTCTCTCTCTCTCTCTCTCTCTCTCTCTCTCTGTGTGTTCCTCTCAGATTCTTTGTTTCTCTGTCTGTCTGTCTGTCTGTCTGTCTGTCTGTCTCTCTCTCTCTCTCTCTCTCTCTCTCTCTCTCTCTCTCTCTCTCTCTGTGCCAACTCTTCCATACAGACCAATAAACTAGTCTGCCCTGTCAAATACCATCATGATGCCCATCAAATCTATAAACAGCACCATGAATTGTTCCGGCCCTGAGCATCTCTGTAGACCTTTGTGTCAAAGGCGACCACCGCCGGTTGTCAAGGTATGCTGAGTAAGATTCCGGTCAGTTATGGCCTAGTTATTCAGACCTTAGGGAAAGAAACACGCCTCTAATTACCCTGTCCGGTTAAGAGAGCAGACATTCTGCTTTTAGTCCGTCCATTACAGACTTTCCGTTTGGTAGATAATGTTGCTAATTTGAATTAAAAAAAAGAGTAAAGAAGACAAAGATAAAAACAAAAGAAAATTGGATCAGGTAAGCACCGTTTCTTCATAGGAAGGCTCTCTCTCTCTCTCTCTCTCTCTCTCTCTCTCTCTCTCTCTCTCTCTCTCTCTCTCTCTCTCTCTCTCTCTCTCAACTATAGTGCTGAGAGACAGCGACGTGAAATGAGCAGATGACAGTCCCTGATTTGTTGTTCTTCCATGGACAATTCTAGCCAAGAGTCAACAATTGACGATGCACCAAGGTTTTTGTCTAGCGTACTTGTGTATGACACGAAACCTGCGAGAAGTTTCGTAAATGGAAACGCGAACTGTGACTCCGTCGCTGGAAGTTCGTGTTGTGGTTTGTTGTGTGCCGAGCAAACCTGTAAACGAGGGTGCATCTGAGTGGCTGAAAAAAGATTTAAACATGCTGAATGATTATATAAAATAATGATACTTTCAACACGGGTCTTTGCAATAAAGCGAAACGCATATCCTCTTCACACCGGAACGTCAATGGTTTGATCTCTAAATTGAAGGTCAAAGATTTTGTTTTGTTCGTTTGTTCGTTTGATCGTATATATTTTGTTCGTTTGATCGTATATATTTAGTTGATACATTTCTTAAAGAATTTCATTCCAATGTGCTTTCTCAATTTTCATGTTGTATTTTTCATGTAAAATTCACGACAGAATGGATCTGTTGGTTTAGTATGTCTGGTTAGAAATGACCTGTTATTACTGTTATCATTATTATTTCAACTCCCGTAGTCCTCTTCCCAACGGCCTCGTTTTCATTCAACATCCATTTTGTCGTCGAATATGAGAAGATAAGTTCTTCGTTTTCATTGTCCTGAATTTTGTTTGTTTTACCAGGAGAAGACCAAAGAGGTCAAAATGCATTGTGTTTTGTCTTGTAATCTGTTTGTCCAGATTGTCTTGCGGAACCAATAACATCTTTACGAAAATCTGTTATTATGCATTGAACAAGTTCATATCACATCTCGAAACCGTGGTACATGGGCCACAAAAAAGAAATTCCACCATGTTTGGCCATAGAGGTAGAGGGAAAAATGACAAAAGCCTGTTCAAGACGTGCTTTGAGTTTTATTTAAAGGAAAGTAAACCCGATAGTTCCTGGGCCAGTTCTTTGTCTTTTCCTTCCATTTTCTGCCATTATTTGGCTTTGTTTGGACTGATCTCACGACCTTGTCTTCTGAGTCCTCAAGTCTGGTTTCAAAACTTGCTTTACACATAATGGCTACCAGACTTTACACACTTTGCTTTACACACTTTACGCTCCTCAAGGATGGATTTCAGGTTTAGCTTTAGCTTTCTTGACGACAGTAACGCGCAGTGTCAATGAGACCAGGCGGAACACCAGGCCATTCATCTTTTGTGTACTTATTGATTTTAGCCTCTATTAATTCTACTATGCTAGCGCTGATTTTGTATATCAAAAGAGCCCACCGGAGCTTCGGCATTAGCATGAGCTGCAGACACCAGAACTGACATTTTGCCAGGTCAAGCACAACTGGTCTATTGTCTTTAGGCCTTCTTCAGCCATTTGCCTGGTTTCCTTCCCCTCCTGTGTCTTTCAAGGAGTCACCATACCTCCTCTCAAGGCTCTTGACTGGTTCTGGTGTCGCTGTTGGAATGGCTTGGTTGGCTACAACGAAGGTAACAGAACTGTTCCAACTACTTTTCCTTCCTGCCTGGACAGGCTTCATAGCTGCTTCAATATGCTTTTTTTTCGTCCTTCCCTTTTTTTCCTTCTTTTTGTTTTGAGTGCTTTTATGTTCTAACCACAGAAGACCTAATAGGTCGAAACGCGTCGCGTTTATGTTGTAATTTGTTCCTTCGTTTTGCGGCCCAGTTACTTTGTTTTTTGCTCGTGTTTCAATTTCTGTCTACAGTCACCTCATTTTGAAACTTATGTCATGTCGTCATAAAGCAACCCACCAGAGGAGACACTGCACTACTGCCGTGTCTATGAGGAGATGTTTAGTAGTGTTTCTTCTGATCCAACATCGATATGACGCCATCTAATCAGCCCCCTGATGACGACACTAATTGCTATATCGCGGATCCAGAGTGACTAAGCTCTCTCTCTCTCTCTCTCTCTCTCTCTCTCTCTCTCTCTCTCTCTCTCTCTCTCTCTCTCTCTCTTCTCTCTGGAGGACAACACCTTGTCCATCCAGTGACTCTCCCCATGAATTTGCCGACACTGGTGATCCTGACAGAACCAAACCACAGGCATAGACGTTGAGAGGTATTGAAACTGAGGTCACTATGAGAGCAGGACATGAAGGACCACAGAATTTGAGATATTTTTGTGCTGATCGATGAGAACGAAGATGATGGAGACGATCCTATTGAGTTCCATCCAGACTAAGATTATAATCATGACAGACCTGTATTCTGTGCTTTCTTTCATAATCGCTTTCGGCGTCAACCAGGCCCGAGAGACAGAACACCTGAAGTGTTGATCAGGAAATTTGAGGAACAGTCTTAGAAACGCATCCATTATGTGGATGACACCCGACTGTGTTGTCACAAATGGCTCCGATGGTAATCAAACCTACGACCTCACAACCGGGAGATCTTTTGTTCTCCGCCAACTCTTGGTTTTCAGCCAGTTTGTTTAATGTTTTATGGAGTTCAATTGTTCACGTATTAAGCATTTGATTTCCTCCATAATTTTGCCTAATGTTCAAAGTGGTATGCAGCATGCATTGCAGTGTTCAACAGCACATCTCCAGCGTTTGTTTACTCTGCAAATCTGATGACTACAACAGTGTTCCATGTAACAAAATATCCTTCAGCAATGAACAAAAGGAAGGGAAGTGACGTTTTGACAACAACATGCCTAAAATTAAAAAAAAAAAAATGGACGAACATGTTTTATATGCTATCACATGAGACACCAATTCTCATTTATTATAATTCATCTCAAGCTTCGGAGCAAAAACGGAGTTCAGAGAAAGAGATGGGACGCTGCTGAGTGGAGCAAAACAACCCGTCTGTAGCTTAACAAAGGAACAGGACATGAATAAAGAACAATGCAGACGACGAAATAGGACACGACAAAATCAAACTTTCTTCGAAAGTGACGACTGGCAAGACAGTAAATCAATGCCGAAATGATGAACAGAAAAAGAAAAGAAAAAAAAAACGAAGAAGAAAAGACAGATGGGGGAGATGGTAGTGGATGATATCACTGAGGAGGAGGAGGAGAAGAAAAATGAGCAAGAGGTGCAGACGAAACAAGAGGAAGGACACTGATGGAATGTGAAAGCAGAAGAAACAGACGAAGGGGACGAACATGAGGGGCTAGGTGTGAAGAATGGTAAGGGCTACATCAAGCGCGACAAAAGAAAAAAAAAAAGAAAAAGAAGAACATGATGTAGATGATGATGACGTTGCTGCTGCTACTGCTGCTAATGATGATGATGATGATGATGATGATGATAATTATAATGATGATGATTAAAGGTAAACAGCAGAAGAAAAAAATACTGAAGTTTTTTACGTTTAAAAATAGATTAAAAAAAAAGAAAAGAAAAATAGATATTTAGTAAAGAAAGAAACGCACACAAGTCAATAAAAATGTGAAAAAAGAGGCAGAAGGGAACAAATGGGAGAAATGAACATTTTGGAAACACACACACACACACACACACACACACACACACACACACACACACACACACACACACACACACACTATGAGAAATGAACAAAGACAGAGAAAGAGAAAACAAACAAACAAACAAACAAACAAAACAAAAGACATAATAAAAAAACAAAACAAAACAAAAAAAATGCAAAAGACAGAAACAACGAAGAAAATGGTGACGTCCAATTCATCATATCATGTCAGCGAGAAGACACATTGATAGGGCGGGTAAAGGACGATTTGTTGCATTGCAAACGTCAGAGCTCTTTGGCTCTTGCTCTGCACTGCCATATCACGTTTACACATTTTCTTCTTCTTCTTCTGCGTACGCAGGCTGATACTCCTGCGGACACTCCCTGTATAGACAGGCAGGTATTAATCCCATCTGCTCAACAAAGGGAGTGGAGTTTTGTGTGTATAACCGTTTTTTTTTTATCCTGCATTAAGGCACCCATACTCCATCTTCGGGGAAGGTACATGCTATGTGTAACGTGTCATCGATACCAACGGCCAAACTGGCCTTCTCTTCCGAAAGTTGGTGATGGGATTTTACGTGTGTGCAAAATGTTATGCGTGCGTTCACACACGGAACCTCTGTTTATAGTCTCATTCGAAGGACTGTATGGGAAATGGAGTCAGAACCAATGTTAAATCCAAGGGAAAAATCCCCATGTACCGAACGGCCATGGCGGAGATTCGAACCCGCAACCCTTGGATTACGAGTCCGGCGCTCTACCAACTGAGCTATTCCGGCCCCACGTTTACACATGATACCGGTTTTTTTTTTCAATGTCTATCTTCACCCACCTCTGTCCTTTTCCTGTTCAGTGGATACATATCAACGACCAATGCCCCGATTGGTTTCATTAGCACAAAGGAGTAACGGCAGGTGAAAACAAAGGGATGTTATGACGTTTTCCCTTCTTCTCCCTTTGGTATTCTCTTTCGATTTTTGTTTGTTTGTTTCTTTGTTCTTCTTTGCTCTATTTGACCGCTGTTTGTTGTTGCGAATTATGATCAAAAAGAATCTTACCTTTCTTTTTAGATCTGTCTCTGTCTCTGTCTGTCTATCTTTGTCTCTCTCTCTCCCCCTCTCTGTCTGTCTGTCTGTCTGTCTGTCTGTCTGTCTGTCTGTCTCTCTCTCTCTCTCTCTCTCTCTCTCTCTCTCTCTCTCTCTCCGTCTGTGCGTGTGTGGTACCTGCGTCTGCCGTGTCCTCTTGTTTGTGTGCATGTGTGTGTGTGTGTGTGTGTGTGTGTGTGCGTGTGTGTGTGTGTGTGTGTGTGTGTGTGTGTGTGTGTGTGTGTGTGTGTGTGTGAGCGCATGTACACGCATAGTGTGCGTGTGTGCGTACGTGCATCCATGTCTGTGCATGCGTGTGCGTGTGCGCGTGTGTGCATGTTTGTGTGTGGGGGGGGGGGGAGGGGTAGGAGGCAGGGGGAGCAGGGGAGGCAGACAAGAAGAGAAAAGACCCAAATCGTGACTCAAATTGAACTTGAAATATAAACTCATCACCAACGCAACTAGACACCAACAAGAGGCACCCTCAAGGGAAGCTAGGAGGCGAAGGAAGGATTCTGATTTGTTACCTCCGCTTTTCTTGGTTCTTTTACTTGATAAACAAGACATTAACATCCACACCAGATTTTACATGAACCGTTTCTCCATTCCTTAACTTGGCCAGGACCTTGCCCTGTGATTCATGATCAAGAAGCAAAGGTGGCGCTGTGATTATGTGCACCACGTAACAGTCTGTGGTTTCTGGAGTGAAGTCCTCACGAACTGACACCCACTTGCCCTTCAGTTTACGACTGTCAGCAAGCTCTTTCTCTTTCAGTTTCCTGGGCTGGAACAGGACGATGATCGGACGTTTGCTTTTTTTTTTTTTTTTTTTTTTTTTTACCGGCCTGGCCGATGTGCAGCCTCCAGGTCGTCCTCCTGTGTAGGCACCCCGAGGAGATCGGTGAAGATTTTACAGCGCTTGGCAGAGCAGTCAGCTGTGGTCTCCCCGCTCACCTTCGGGGACGTTGTAGACTCGGAGATTCCAGCGACGATCATACTGCTGCTGGTCGTTCTGGTCACTCTGCAGTCTGACCATCTTCTGTTCCTGCTGTCTAAGCTGGTTCTTCAACTCTTCATTTTCTCTTTCAATTTATTTACCTCTGTTTTTAACCATGTCAAGATGTTTCTCCGCATCGAAAAACCTGCTCTTAGATATGTCCATTCTTTCATTTATACTAATAATGATCCTATCCACCTCTGTCCTGAATTGAGCTAAATCTTCTTTTGTTGCCAAAGAGACCAGTCTTTTCATGATCTCATCTAACTGGATTTGTACTGCCATGTCACTGTTTCTCTGTTTGTCCCCAGAGTCTGACACATGAATAAACGGGTTTTTTTTGTTTTGTTTTGTATGATCTGCTAACTGTTGGGGCTGGTATCGCTGGAAGAAGTAGACTAGGTTTTTCTCTTGAGTTGAAATGTATTCAAGTACTGAGAGATGGTGCTCGACATAGCCAAACTGCAAAATAGAAATGATTATGGGAATTATTATTTTGTATGCTCCATCACAAAATGGTGCAAGCCACCTCTGAATAACAACTGAAGAAGAAAAGAAATCCCTGCTTACACAAACACCGTAGATCTGTACCGTTGAAGAAATTATTACTGAAAAAAGAAATGACGATAGTCCACACATAAACACACATACAAACTGACTCTAGTTCCGGCTTTATAGCACACGGTACGCACCAGCTTCGAGCCGAAACATAAAACTGCACGAGAAAGCAGGGAAAGAGATCTGCACTGCCCAAACACACAACAGGTTCACATCATGACGTATGTCACCAGTCTTGTCCGCGGGAAAAAGAAGTTCCGATTCCTGTTCATCGTTCATAGAATTAGACTAAATTTATGTCATCTTGACCGTCGCTTCAGAACCATTGTCTTCCTCTCACTGACAGTTAATGGGAATTGACTAAATCACCATGACATCAATATACACGAGAGAGCTATGTAGTGGCGGCCGAACCCGTCGGTGAGTAAGATATAAAGTCCTGCTCTCCCTCTTCGCTGCGTGGTCAGCTTTATGATTAAAGCAAACTGAACAAGACGATGGAACACAGCAAACAGAGAACGTTGTACCTCGTCATGAGAGTATACACATTAAATGGGTAATTTCGATGCTTGTATTACATCTTATTTTGCAGTTTCAAAGGCTGCATCGCCTAAAGAACTAATCTAGAATGAACGCAGACTTGTTACATCGTAACAGTTTGAGTTTATTATTATCAAAAAACCGTTTCCATGATAACCGTTTCCATGCTTACTCTTCTGTCGTTGACAAAACGAGAACATTCTGTGCAAATGTGTACATGAATCGTGTGTGACGCACATGAAAAGTATGTACATACCTCCTAAACTCCACCACCCATCTCATTCCCTTCCCCATCCTTCGTTTGAATTGCGGCCAGTAAAAAAAATTTCAGTTGATCTCTCTCTCTCTCTCTCTCTCTCTCTCTCTCTCTCTCTCTCTCTCTCTCTCTCTCTCTCATACACACACACACACACATACACTCTCTCTCACTCTCTCTCTTTCTTTCTTTTTCTCTGTCTCTCTGTCTGACTCTCTGTCCTTCTATCACACACACACACACACACACACACACACACACACACAACACACACACACACACACACACACACACAAAAGGACGGAAAAATATCAATATTTGAAACGCGCGAGCAAAGGAGAAATTGAGAAATACAATAGAACAGTTAACAAATCCAGACGCTTAGGAGAGAAATATTTTGTAAAATCGATCCCCCCCCCAAAAAAAAAAAAAAAAAAAAAAAAAAAAGAAAAAAAGAAAAAAAAGCAAAAAAAAAGAAAAAAAGAAAAAAAAAAAAAAAAAAAGAAAAAAAAAGACAAAAGAAAACAAGCAGAAGAAGCACTGTTTCTCCAGTCTGCTAATGAAACATAACAAGACACCAGACTCCAGTGACTCCGGACTCCAGACTGACAACACAGAGAAAGGACAGGGGGTGAGCAGGCAGCAGGAACACAAAGAGCATGGTGTGCTAATGACTTTCTGATGTGAGCAGAGGGTAATGAGATTGACATTGACGAAGGAAATGTGTCTTCCTTGTTTCACCCATTAGCATGTCAGTTACACTGCCTGCAATTTTTTTGAGTGTCCTACTCTTCTTGGTTTGTTTTGGCATCTAGTTTCTAATTGTGTTGCTTTTGTTTGTTTGCATCATACTTTCTGTAGTTTGCTTTTCTGCTTGTTTAGTTTTGGTTTAATTTTTTTCCGTTTCCCTCTCCTCTTTTTTTTTCATTTTCCTCCCTCTCCTCCTCCCCTCCTCCTCCTCCTACTTCTCCTTCTCCTCTTCCCTCTCCTCCTCCCTCTCCTTTAACCTCCTGTCAAACCTTCATTTTTGTCCACTCCTCCTCCTCCTCCTCCTCCTCCTCCTCCTCCTCCTCCTCCTTCTTCTTCTTCTTCTTCTTCTTGAAAAGCGCCTCATTATGCGCTCATATCTTTTCTCACAGCTATTTTCTGGAAAAAAGGAGGTATTAGTTCTTTCTCTTTATTGCTCGTTCCCTCTCCTCTCTCTGTCTTTGTCCCTCTGTCTCTGTCTCTCTCCGCCTCTCTCTCTCTCTCTCTCTCTCTCTCTCTCTCTCTCTCTCTCTCTCTCTCTCGCTCGCTCGCTCGCTCGCTGTCTGTATGTACGTTTGTCTGTCAGTCAGTCTGTCTGTCTGTGTCTTTCTATCTGTCTCATTTTTATCTCTCTTTCTCTTCATATCACACACACACACACACACACACACACACACACACACCACACACACACACACACACACACACACACACAACATAGAATATAGATATACACATGCACGCGCAGCACACACACACATGCTGAAAACACGGAGACACGTACACAGACACACATACAGAGACACAGACACAGACATGTATACAGCAAACAGACAGACAGACAGACAGACACAAACAGCAGCTAGGTACTGTTTCACATTCTAAGGACAACTTACCCACCACCATAGCCCTGTCCTGAACTCACATCACTCAAAAATACGATGGGTGAGCAGGCAGGCCGGATGAAACAAAATAAAGGGAGGACTTGCTAATGAGTCTGTGATGGCAGGGAAAGAGTAACGGGGTGGACATTCCCTTTGCCTGAAGAGATGTGTGGTCCATGCCTCGTCCATCAGCAGGTCGGTTCTGCTGGCTACAATTAGTCAGGTTTCTGTCTTTTTTCTTTTTTCTTTTTGTTTGTTTGTTGAATACCTGTTTCTGTTTTCTTTATGATTAATTTGTCGGATTTTCATTACTGTCTTTATTTCTCCACTTTAATTGTTTGTTTTCTTTTCTTCTGTTCTTTTTTTTTTCTTTTAATCACTTTTAGGATCCAACTCTTTATTTCACTGCTCCTCCATCTCCTTATTTGTTATCATTTTCCCTTCATATTTTTGCCCTTATTCTTTTTGTCTTACATCGTCTTCTTCTCTTTCCTCTGTCCGCCTGTTTGTTGCAGTTGTTGTTCTTGTTGTTCTTGTTGATGTGGTTATTGTGTTCTTGTTGTTGCTGTTGTTGTCGTTGTTTTCTTCTTCCTCTTCTTCTTCTTCTTCTTCTTCTTCTTCTTCTTCTTCTTCTTCTCCTTCTCCTCCTCCCTATCCCTCCTCCTCTTCTCTCTTTCCTCCTCCTCCTCCCCCTCCTCCTCCTCCTCCTTCTCCCTTTCCTTCTCCTTCTCCTCTTCCTCGTCTTCCTTTTCCTCTTTTCTTCTCTGCGTCTTCTTTCTCCTAACCCTCTTCTTCTGCTTCTCATCTTCCTCTCTTTTCTTCTACCACGAATATCTCTTGCAAAGGAGGCATCAGATTTGGAAAGGCCAGACACTGTGACTGGTACAACAGGGCGAGGACTGTGTATTGCCAGGTAGAGACACATGGTGTGATTGTTAAAAGCAAACGGTCCCTTCAAACTGTGTTCATTTCTGGCAACTCCTGTCTGACAATGAGAACCATGTTTTACCCCACTGAAACTGATCACCCTTCATTCCTTGCTGATCTCTGCTCCTCCCCTCCCTCCCCGCCTCCTGTCTCTCTCTGTCTTTCTCTTTCTCTGTCTGCATGTCTGTCTTTCTCTTTCTCTGTTTTGTCTGTCTACCTGTCTGTGTTTGTCTTCCACTCTCTGTATTCTCTCTCCACCCCCTCTCTCTCCCCGTGTAACACACACACACACACACACACACACACACACACACACACACACACACACACAACACACACACACACACACACACACACACACACACACACACACACACACACACACACACACAACACACACACACATGCGCATGCGCGCGCACGAAACGGCAAAGGGCAAAACAAAACCTTGCTTCTTACCTAAGGTCTTGCGTGAGAGACAATGAATGGAAAATGATGAACATAAAAAGAGACAAAGCTGAGAAAAGATCACGAGAAGATGGTCGATGTCACTCAGAAAGAAGAGGAAGAGAATGATACTGGAGAGGTGTAGATGAAACAGAAGGAAGCAGCTGGATGGAAGAGAAAGAGACGATGAAAAAGTCCAGGGGGAAGAAAATGTCAGGAAGGGAGAAGAGTGCGAGCAAAACCAGAAAAAAGATGAAGAACATGATGAATGATGATGATGATGATGATGATGATGATGATGAAGAACATGAAAATGATGATGATGATGATGATGATGATGATGATGATGATGATGATGGTGATGATGTTGATGATGACAATAATGAACATCAAAAAACGATAGAAAAACAAATGATAAAAGCAAGCAAGATTGAAAGATCAGGCAGCCTAGCAGAAGTAACAAACAAGTGAAAAGAAGCAAAGATAGAAAGGGAAAACATTAGAAACAACGAAAACAAAAGACAGAAAAATAACCACACACACACACACACACACACACACACACACACACACACACACACACACACACACACA
>CM065718.1:55203116-55205616 GCA_033310375.1 Conus canariensis | reverse complement strand
TGGTATCTATTTGGTTTGTTTGGCATCTATTCTTGGCTTTCTTTTTAGCTGGTTTGTTTCTTTTTTTTTTCTTTTGGTTATTTCTTTCTCTATTTTGTTTGCTTGTTTATTTTGTTTGTTTGTTTGTTTGTTTGTTTCCTTTCTTCCTCCCCTCTCTTTTTTCCTCTCTCCCTTCCTCCTCCTTCTCCTTATTCTTTGGCCCCCATCTCACTCGCTTGGTACTCCTTCTGTTTCATCGCATCGACCTCTTCCTCCTCCTCCTCCTCCTCCTCCTTCTCCTATCTTTCTTCTGCTTCCTATCACAGTGTTATGTCCTCTCTTAAAGCTAGTCTCTGGATAAGGAGGCATAAGTTCTAAACAGGTCAGACTTTCAGGCTGGAATTGTGGGCAGACGACTCTTTATCGCCAAGCTGAGACACACTGTGTGATCGTGGAAAAGAAAACGGTCATTTAAATCATACGTGTCTTTATAATTGCATAACTCTTACACACCACCTGTGTTATGTCCACTGAAACTGACCACCACCACTCTCTCTCTCTCTCTCTCTCTCTCTCTCTCTCTCTCTCGCTCTCTCTCTCTTTCTCTCTCTCTCTCTCTCTCTCTCTCTCTCTCTCTCTGTACATTCTCTGTCTCTCTTTCTCTTAAACACACTCACACGCACCCCCCCCCCCCCACGCTCACGCACAGTCATACATGCACGCACACAAAAGCATGCACGCGCGCGCGCGCGCGCGGACACACACACACACACACACACACACACACACACACACACACACATATATATACACAGGCATACCCTCCAGCACGCGAGTGAATGCACCCACCCCCTCACACATGTATGCACGCACACAAACAGACACGCATACATAAACATACATACACAGACACACGCAGACACAAGCACAGACATGCGCACACAAGCATACACACCCCCACCCACACACACACACACACACACACACACACACACACACACACACGCACGCACACACACACACCTTCAAACACACACACATGCATGCACGCACGCACGCACGCACGCACTCACGCACACACACACACACACACACACACACACACACACACACACACACACGCACGCACGCACGCACACACACACACACACACACACACACGCACGCACGCACGCACGCACACACACACACACACACACACACACACACACACACACACACACACACACACACACACACACACACACACACACACACACAGAGTGAGGTGAGAAGGCAGGATGAGAAATAAACGGGCAAACTGACAATCTAATGTGAGGAAAGGGTCACGGTGTTGACATTCCCATTGCCGAACGAAATGTGTGCTCCTCGTTTTGTCCATCAGCATGTCGGTTCCACCGCCGGAAATCAGTCGACAGTCCGTCTCTTCATGGTTTGTGTGCTAAATTTTCTCTTTCCCTAAGACTCGGGTTGCTTCGTTTCCAAGTTTCTTTCTTTTTGACCATTTTGTTTGTTTGTGTGTTCATGGTTTGATTTCTTTCGTAGTTCTCTCCTCCTTTTTTTTCTACTCTTTCTCCACCTTATTTTCCTCCCCCTTCTTGCTCTCCTACTCGTTATTCTCCTACCCATCTTCTTTCGCATCCCCTTCTTCCTCATCCAACTTCTCATTTCTCAATCTGTTGTCTGTCTGTTGTTGTTGTTGCTGTTGTTCTTGCTGTTGTTGTTGTCATTGTTGTTGTTCTTGTTTCTTCTTCTTCTTCTTCTTCTTCTTCTTCTTCTTCTTCTTCTTCTTCTTCTTCTTCTTCTTCTTCCTCCTCCTCCTCCTCCCTCCTCCTTCTATTGTTCTTCTTCCTCTTCCTCTTCTACTTCCTTCCTTCTCTGTATCTTCTCCAATTTCTTCCTCCTCCTCCTCTTCTTCTGCTTCTCATCTTCCTTACATTTCCACTGGCACAATCATCTTCTGGGAAAGCAGGCAATAGGTTTAGAGAGGTTAGATATTATGACCGATATAACAGAGCGAGGACTGTCAATTGCCAGACAGAGACACATGTAATATGTAAGGCAAATGGTACATTCAAACTGTGTTCCTTTCTAGCATCATCTATGTGGAGTGACACCAATATTTCGAGGGTTGCCTGCCAGAACCCAGTATCTCCCTTATATATATATATATATATATATATATATATATATATATATATATATATATATGTATGTATGTGAGATACTGGGTTCTGGCAGTCAACCCTCGTTTATTTTAGTCTCACTGAAACTAACTTTTCTCCTTTTTTTTTTTGTCGCCAGCCCTTCCCACCTTCTCTCTGACTCTTCTTTCTCAGTCTGTTAGTTAATCTCTCTGTTCGTGTTTATATGTCTGTTTCTATCAGTCTGTCTGTTACTCTCTCCTTTCAGTCTCTCGCTTGTTTTTCTCAGTCTGTTGGTTGATCTCTCTGTTCGTGTTTATCTGTCTGTTTCTGGTAGTCTATCTGTCACTCTCTCCTTTCAGTCTCTCGCTTGTTCT
>CM065718.1:55185616-55188116 GCA_033310375.1 Conus canariensis | reverse complement strand
CTGGTTCATTAAACATCTTGTCATTGTCATTGTCATTGCCATTGTCTCTCACTCTTTGTCTCTCGCTCTCTCTCTCGCTCTCTCTCTCGCTCTCTCTCTCTCTCTCTCTCTCTCACACACACACACACACACACACACACACACACACACACACACACACACACACACACACACACACACACAGAGACTAAGACCGCGGTCAGTTTTGCAGTGTTGTAAACAGATGAGGGCTGAATGGAAGTAAGCAGAGTGCAAATGATGTGTGACGGCTTACGTCTCGGACCAGTGACATCAGGCATGCTGATTGTGACGGAATGAAAATAATCCTGGATTCCAGAAAGACCCCTTCCTCAATTTGGCATCAGCAGACACCTGTCTGGTCTTGTATAGGATAGGGTGGAGGAGGAGGGTCTGGAGTGTGGGGTGAGCGGAAGGGGAATTATAGGCGATCCTTTACTCTCATTCAATCACGGTCTGCGTGGCTGGATGATGAAGGCGATGGAAAGTGTGAGAACGGAAGATTACTACTCTCTTCTTCCACCTCGATTCCCAGCTCAAGGGAAGGACGTGAGCTGTGTGACTGTGATGCAAAGTTGTTCAGATTTCTCCTGGGAATTGGCGACGTCCATTAAAAGTAACAACAAAGAGGATTGCTGAAGAAGGTAGATGCAGTGTCTGAATATTGAGAGAGAGCCTCTCTCTCTCTCTCCCGCTCTCCCTGTCTCTCACTCACTCAATCACTCTCTCTCTCTCTCTCTCTCTCTCTCTCTCTCTCTCTCTCTCTTCTTCTTCTTCTTCTTCTTCTTCTTCTTCTTCTTCTTCTTCTTCTGTCTTTCTTTCCTCAAGAAGGGACTGCAGACAGGGAAAAAGGAGTAAGATCTCTTTTGTTGTAGTTGACTTAGATCTGCTGCTATAAAGAACACTTTTGGACCAGGGTCTGAATGTTTTCACTGCTCACATATTGCTCCAGTATGTCAATCACTGGACCTCCATGTCGCATGGAGGAAAGTATTCTGCTGCAAGACATGTCTTTGTCATCATTCAGACTAGAAGGCAAAGGACAGCACACTCTTGTAGTGCCATGTGTGACATCACTCTGTCGATGGCATATTATCCAAGCTCACAGTATGCCGAGGGCTAGTTGTGAGAAGATAGAAGGACCCAGGCACACAGGGGAATGCTGGTTTATAGCAAAGTCTTCTTTGACCCATATCCTGAACTCACTCTTCCACTCAAACTCGTGCAGTGAAAGATTTTGCCACACTGAAGCGATATGCAGTAAAACTTTCTCATTCTAGGCCTCTGTCAGATAGCAGTATCTCGTCAAATGGAATTCTGTTTCAGAGAGAGAGAGAGAGAGAGAGAGAGAGAGAGAGAGAGAGAGAGAGAGAGAGAGAGAGAGAGAGAGAGAGAAACAGAGAGAGAAAATTTGTGTATCCATTCTGACAGTTTATAATGAGTAGAACCAGACCAGGTGTGACAATTTTGATAATCAGACAGAAGATGCAAAATGATAGTTAACAGTCTCCCCTGCTATGGACCTAGACTTCCTGTTGGCTCGTGATAAAACGAAAAGAAGAAACGTGAACTACCCGTTCCATTCCACTGTGTCATGAAACAGAACACAAACTTCGTGTCAGTGCCAAACAGACGTCATACCTCAAGACCAGGAAGCAACGGCACGAGTCATGTTCCCTCAATACGCTCAGGGGAAACAGTGGGGGAACAGACAGCAAAAATTATGTTTCCCTTCTCTGCTATCAGTTATTTAAAGCTGTGTGCAGCTGGAAGTCCTTTATTCCTGCGTTAGCTGTGATGACAATGAGGTGTCATCCACTGGCCAGACGAAACATCCTTTCTCCATTGATGCAATGTCCACCATCATTACACTGTAGTGTGATATTGCATTTAGGGAAAAAGAAGAGAGGAGGGGAAAGTTCGAGCGTGAGCTGGAATAGAAAGACAGCAGCTGATTGGTTGATTAACTGCATTCATTGAGGATGGGTAAGAAGATGGGCAAGTGGAAATGACCAAATGGAAAAGGCAGTAGAGGTGGTAATAGGGTTAGGGATGGTATTCCAAATCTAGGACTTAGAGCCTTTCAGTGTAGATGATGAAACTGCCTCAGGTAAAAGACAACTGCATTCACTGATTGTACGTGCAAAGAATGAAATCTGTCACTGGTCTTACATGCAGGGAAGGGGTCAGTCACCTGATGTGACTGGCGGGCTGTGTTTACAGTCCAGTTTGGGACTGGGTTGACTGGAGTATTGATGGCAACCTCCTCATGCTTCACTTTGCATACATATTATGTACGAGTATGTTAACATGGATTGTCTCTCAACTATCATGTTTCTGCATTTTTTCAAATCGCCAGTGAACTGCCATTATTCTATGAAGACACAGATGAAAAAAATACCAGCCATGTCTGTTGCTGGAAGCATAAAATCATGAAGCGTGAAAATATATAATCAACAGAAATGATTGAAAGGAAAAGGAG
>CM065718.1:55180616-55183116 GCA_033310375.1 Conus canariensis | reverse complement strand
CAAAAGAGAGAGAAGAGGCAGAAAAGGGGAAGAAAGTATGGACAGACAAGGAGACATCTCTTGAAGCAGTTTTAATCGCTTTTCCGGCAGGGCAGCAGCTATGTATTCAACAGTGTCAAAACATATGACAATCTTTGTCTACAAACTGCCCCAGTACTCCCGTTACAGGAACCCCCCCCCCCCCCCCCCCCCCCTTTCCCCACGGTCTTCAATTCAAAGGAGCGATCAGGAAACTTCCTTAGCGTTACTTTTGATATCAGCCCGTTACTCAAACTCACAGTAACCTGGTGGCTTGTCATGAGAAATATCCATCGCAGTTTGAGCAAGAAACAGAATGACAGATCACAATAGGAGACTTCCACTTTCAGAGGAGCAGAAGGGAAGTCCTCTTTCATCCCATTTCCCCGGTACATGGCTGCTCTGCCAGACTTGGCTTACAGTTCAATGAATGGCATTCCATTCACCCGTTTCAACATGACTGCCTCCCCCCCCCCCCCCCCCCCCCCCCCATGGTATGTGCTAACTTGTGAACATGTGTCAAGATCTGCCTGCCAACCGTTGTACACAGTGGGTGACAATGATCCACTGTCCATGACGGTGAAGTATCATGGCTTCACAGTGCGCAGGGATGTTGAGGAGACAGAATTAGTACCTCGCCGTTACTTCCCACGATCTGCCTTTGTCAGAGTCACATTTGCTCACGCTGGTCACTATGTGTGTTGTATTCCAGACTCGACCACGTGTTACTATAAGTGGAGAAATGTGAACGAACAGCCAACCCGTGGACAGGAAGCCGAACGTGAGCCAGTCACATCAACTGGAACCGCTGAATGCCTCCAACAGGCGCAATGAAATTCTAACTGTTAAAAAGTTGACATGCTATATCCTCCCTCCTCTGTTTTTTTCTGCTCTGCAAAATGGGGGACAGGCCATTATGCAATCACCTATGCTAACAATGAAACTAGAGATTCTCTTTCATCAAGCCGTAGTGAACGTTCAGCGACAGACTGAGAGAATGGCACACCGGCCGATATGACAGAAGGGGACAAAACTGGTATGACATGTGGTGACAGCGTTATACTCCCGTTAATGATACTGGAGACAATACCTGCATGATAATTGATATTTTCAATGATGTCATGGCGTGTTAAAATAACTAGTCAACAGAAAGTAACAGACGTTTTCGATGTTACAGGTGAGTAAGGACAGTCTCTGATAATAATAAACTGGCGAGGATGGAAATTTTCTGGATACTGACTGTGCCTTTCTAACAGAGACTGCGCATGTCTAATGCTCAGGGAATTCCGGGACCTGGTTCTAATATTGTGAAGACTCTTCATTGCTGGAGGGTTATTGTTTTAGATTTTGTTCGTTCGTTTGTTTGTTGGTTGGTTGGTTTTGCATATATGCACATGAATCTTCGAGTTTGGCCTGGCCCTCTCCCCCGCCCTGCTCCAACGTAATGGCAGGAAATTGTATTCTCTCTCTCTCTCTCTCTCTCTCTCTCTCTCTCTCTCTTCTCTCTCTCTCTCTCTCTCTATTCTTGTCTCTTTCTTTTTTAGTGGTGTAGTCCATCAAGAGAATGTAGACAAGTTAAATAACATTGGCATATGTATAATTGTAATATTGGTCGTATGGCAACATTTATTGAGCTTGCCTGCTCCTTTCAGTTTGTTTTGTATTTTCTGTACGTTTAAGGGCTTCAGTATAGTCCCAGTGGAAATCAAATATAATTGCGCTCCCACATACAACCTCCCCTCCAAGCACACACACACACACACACACACACACACACACACACACACACACACACACGCGCGCGCGCGCGCGCGCGCACACACACACGCACGCACGCACGCACTCACGCACACACACACACACGCACGCACGCACGCGAAACACACACACACACACACACACACACACACACACACACACACACACACACACACACACACACACACACTGTCAATGATTCAAGCGACGTGTCAGACCAGAGGTAATAGAACAGTAAGTTTGAATTGCTTTTGTGTGTTTGTTTGTTTGTTTTTACATTATTGTAACAATCTGTCACATCCTGCTGTGCTAAAAGGAAACAGATGGGCGTACCAACCCAGAATGTCGTGTCTACATTTTTGATTGTTTGATCTGGTCTTCTGAAACAAAGTTGCCGTAATTTTGAAGAGCCGATGGGGATTCCTATGCACGTCCTACGTCCTCAACATTCTTCCTCCCTCCTTTTCAGCCTGTCTCTCAGCTTTCTTTTGGAACTTCCCGCAATGAAAGTTTTCACTCAATTTTGAAAAAAAAAAAAAACCGATTCTCCGTCCTGATTTTTTCTTCAGCTAGTGGTGCATCATCTCATAGGGATCCGTTTGAGAGAGAGAGAGAGAGAGAGAGAGAGAGAGAGAGAGAGAGAGAGAGAGAGAGAGAGAGAGAGAGAGAGAGAGAGCAGCTCTTAAGCTGTTGCCATTAAATCCGACATGCTTTTCTATCTTGC
>CM065718.1:55173116-55175616 GCA_033310375.1 Conus canariensis | reverse complement strand
ATGCCTGGAACTCTAACAGCAGCGAGGTAAATATGCTGTTCCCCTTTTAACAGAAAGCGTTGAATGCCTGGAACTCTAACAGCAGCGAGGTAAATATGCTGTTCCCCTTTTAACAGAAAGCGTTGAATGCCTGGCACTCTAACAGCAGCGAGGTAAATATGCTGTTCCCCTTTTAACAGAAAGCGTTGAATGCCTGGAACTCTAACAGCAGCGAGGTAAATATGCTGTTCCCCTTTTACAGAAAGCGCTTGAATGCCTGGCACTCTAACAGCAGCGAGGTAAATATGCTTCCCTTTCAACAGAAAGCTTGAATGCTGGCACTCTCTAACGCAGCCGAGGTAAATATGCCTGTTTCCCTTTTAACAGAAAGCGTTGAATGCCATGGCACTCTAACAGCAGCGAGGTAAATATGCTGTTCCCCTTTTAACAGAAAGCGTTGAATGCCTGGAACTCTAACAGCAGCGAGGTAAATATGCTGTTCCCCTTTTAACAGAAAGCGTTGAATGCCTGGAACTCTAACAGCAGCGAGGTAAATATGCTGTTCCCTTTTAACAGAAAGCGTTGAATGCCTGGCACTCTAACAGCAGCGAGGTAAATATGCTGTTCCCCTTTTAACAGAAAGCGTTGAATGCCTGGAACTCTAACAGCAGCGAGGTAAATATGCTGTTCCCCTTTTAACAGAAAGCGTTGAATGCCTGGAACTCTAACAGCAGCGAGGTAAATATGCTGTTCCCCTTTTAACAGAAAGCGTTGAATGCCTGGAACTCTAACAGCAGCGAGGTAAATATGCTGTTCCCCTTTTAACAGAAAGCGTTGAATGCCTGGAACTCTAACAGCAGCGAGGTAAATATGCTGTTCCCCTTTTAACAGAAAGCGTTGAATGCCTGGCACTCTAACAGCAGCGAGGTAAATATGCTGTTCCCCTTTTCTTTCCACCCTCTGCCTCCCTCTCTATATCTGTGCTCTGCCAGGTGGAACAGACTCCCTCTCTATATCTGTGCTCTGCCAGGTGGAACAGACTCCCTCTCTATATCTGTGCTCTGCCAGGTGGAACAGACTCCCTCTCTATATCTGTGCTCTGCCAGGTGGAACAGACTCCCTCTCTATATCTGTGCTCTGCCAGGTGGAACAGACCATCAGTCTGTCACCAACGCCAACAACGACGATGTCGTGTTGTGGTGAACATTTCACACAGTCTGTGTGACAGCTCTGGAGCACTCTGCTGCAGCTGATGTTGCAGAGGAAATCAGGACTGTTGTATCAAGTGATGATACAAAAAAAAGTTCTGCTTCAGCCAATGTACTGGACAGACACAATTCGTAACGAGTGATAGTTTCCATAATATCATGGCACGTTTAGATTTGTAGTAACAACAACAACAACAACAATACAACAACAACAACAAAACAAAGCAAAACAAACAAAAACAGACCTATTCAATATTCCAGGCTCGCCTGTAACGCAACACTCGAGGAGTCTCTCTCCTACTACAGCCTCTATTCAAACATACTCTGATGTCATTCGTTTTTACCGTACAAGTTTCAGAGGGGTACATGAGACTAACAAACAGTTTGATATCCAATAGTAATCAAGAGTTTGGAATTCAGAGACAACACACACACACACACACACACACACACACACACACACACACACACACACACACACACACAACGTATATATATATATATATATATGATGTGTGTGTGTGTGTGTGTGTGGGTGTGTGTGTGTGTGTGTGTGTGTGTGTGTGTGTGTGTGTGTGTGTGTGTGTGTGTGTGTGTATCCAAGCATTCAGAGAGAGAGAGAGAGAGAGAGAGGGACAGAAAGAGAGAGAGTTATTATGAATATTATTTGATTGTGTTTGTTCTTGGCGAACGTTACGATCTTCATTATCAAATCAAATGTGACTGGAAGCCCATTCTGTGAATCATGGAGACGGCATAAAAGCAGCACTGAGCACAGAGAAAGGAACGGTATGCTAAACAGCCATCATTCCTTGAAGACAAGTGACGCTTTAATCAGACTTGTCTGCCACTGGCGTGAGGAAACAAAACACAATGGACTTGAATACATTTTAATAGAAATGTCTCTTCATATTGTCACGAACATTTTTACTTCAGATCTGGTAAAGTATGGGTGCCCCACTTCTCTATCACTTCCAAAATCACCAGACTGCAGCCTTGGTTGGCTGGAGAATACACAATATGAATACGAAGGCTTAAGGGGTGGCAGACAGATGTCAAAGCCACGATGTCTCCCCAGCATTGCGACAGTCACGCAAAGCAACGATTGGATTCTGAATGTTGGCCAGGAAGTCCATTGCGGGGGCACTGAGGACGGCAAGGTCTGATGAACAGTTCTTCAGAAGTGTATGTTCACTTAAAACCTATTTGTTTCTTCTTCGTCTTCATCAATTCAGAAGATAATGCTGTCCGTGACGATTCCTATCCGTCGTCAGTTGAAGAGGACGTTTGTTGCACAGCTTGCTGAATTTGAT
>CM065718.1:55165616-55168116 GCA_033310375.1 Conus canariensis | reverse complement strand
AACAACTGTAGAATTTCTGTTGTAAACTGTGCACCATGCCTCCCATTATTAACAACTTCAGAAGTTAATTCATTGATAAACAGAGAAAATAGTATTGGGCTGCACACATCTCCTTGTTTTACTCCGCTAGTACATTGGATATAATCTGTTAATTTCCCTCCACATCTGACTTTGGCCTTCACACTATTATACATACTCATTATGCATCTGAACAATTTCCCTCGGACCCCGTTTTTTAGTAGAATAGGCCATAAAATACTTCTGTTTATAGAATCAAAGGCTTTCTCAAAATCAATGAAAGCAACATATAATTTGCGATCTAAAGAAAACTGCTTTTGAACAAAGGCCATTAGAGTAAACATGTGATCTACTGTGGAATAATTACGTTTAAAACCAGCCTGATATTCACCTGTAAGATTGTTTTCTTCCACCCATTGCTGCAGTCGACGATTTATAATAGTACTGTATATCTTACTAGTTACATCACAAAGAGAAATACCTCGATAGTTGTCAGGATTTTTTACGCTACCCTTTTTATAGATGGGAAGAACAATTGATTCGGTCCACTGCTCTGGGTAAATGCCACTGTCAAAAAGTGAATTCATAAATCTAACAAGAAAATCCAAAATGATTTCCGATTTACAACTAACTTTTAAAAACTCACCAATAATACCGTCCGGCCCAGCAGCCTTACGATTTTTAATTTTCCGAATCGCAAACATCACTTCGTCTATGGAGATTGGACGGTTTAAATTACTTTCTTCCTCTACATCATCTTCGCATTGAAGTGCGTCATCGGTATTAACATCTCTTGTTAAGAGTGCTTTGAAGTGGTCGTACCAAGTATCAATACTAATCGTATTTAGAGGTTGTTTTCTTTTTACGGATATTTTATGCACTGCGTTCCAGAACTGTTTCTGACTTTTCATAGATGCCAGTAGTTCATTTAACAAGGCATCGTTAAATTCCTTTTCCTTCCTCTTTAGTAAATGCTTGTATTCACGCCTTGCACAACGATAACAGTTACGATCATCATCCTTTAGCGTACGTTTAAATTTGCTTAGTAAATTTCGTACTTTCTTTTTATGAACTTTGCATTCCATATCGAACCAGTCTTTATCTTTATATTGTTTCTCACTGTGTATTCGTATTTTCATACATTCTGCAGCTTCCTTAATACATTCATTAAAAATCCTTAAAGCAGCATTAATGTCAGTTTCAATTAGGCTAATGGCGTAAACCATTTTCCTCTCAAATTCTGATTTAGATATATTGTTATAATAAACATCAGCAACATCTTCTTTCCACACATACTTCTCTACAACCATGTCATTAACGTTTGACGCATTGTCTTCCATGTCGTTCGAACAGTTTATATGAAAAGACACAGGCATGTGATCAGATTCAATTCTCTCGCATACGCTTAACTCACAGCAATCACATAATAAAGAAAACAGATTACAAGACATCATAAAGTAGTCAACCACACTACACCCGCTGTCTGACACGAACGTGTAGTGACCTTGACGGTCACCATGACACATTCCGTTAAGAACACATAAATCCATTGTAGTGCACAGATTAATTAACAATTTACCATAGTTATTAACTGATAGGTCTTGTGAGCATCTGCCTTCGTTTAAAGAATGACTAGTGTACTGAAAATCAACGAATCCATTGCTGTTACATCCCTCACAGTGATGAGACACATTCGAAATCCTGCTGTTAAGGTCACCACATACAAATAAATGAATATCACCATAAATCAACAAGCAATCAGTTAAGTATTCTTCTAATAATGCAATGCCGTTTTCACAATCAAAATGTGCATAATATGGAGAACCCTCAGGATGAACGTAACAATAAACAAACAGCACATCTTTGTCAGTGTTGAATATTACTTTGTTTAAAACAAACGCACCAAAATTGTGCGATTTAATGTCTACTTGTTTAACATAGGGTACCAATTCATTTTTAATCAAACATATTAAGCCGCCTGAGTGCCTTCCCTGTTTAATGAACTTTACGGCTGGAATACAGATATTTGTATAGTCAGAAAAAATAGAAGAAACAAATTCTTCAACAAAAGTTTCAACAAAACAAATAAAATCAAACAATTTGACAAACAAGATGAAATCATTGTCTGTTAATTTAGAAATCAATCCATTTATATTCCAATGTAAAAAAGAAAAATGTTTTGGTCTTTCATTAACAGTATTATTTACATCATCATCATCATCATCATCATCCTTATTACTACTAAACATCGGGTGCCTGTCACACATTACATCTTCCGACACAACTATGTCACGTTCCAGTTTATCCTGTGTATTTACAGCATGAAGCACATCACAACACGGACTGTTCTCTACAATTGCTAGGGGAATCACGTCTTCAAATTCACGTGCAGTGTTCACTGGGGTTCCGCTGGACAGCAACACCGGTGTTCCGTTAAGATGTGCACCCTCGTGAAAATAAACGTCACAGTAAGGATGGTATT
>CM065718.1:55150616-55155616 GCA_033310375.1 Conus canariensis | reverse complement strand
ACAAGCAATGCCAGTGAGAGAGTTGTCCCTCATAAAAATGTGTGGGGAAAATTCACGTTGGTGAATGAATGATATCAAAGCTGACATTTTGATGGAATTATTCTTTTCTCAATGTTCATTAATACGTTTCTCAGACTAGGCAAAACACACACACACACACACACACACACACACACACACACTCGCACGCGCGCGCGCGCGCGCACACACACACACACACACTCACTCGCACCACACACACACGCGCGCGCACGCACGCACGCACGCACACACACATTTTATCAAGTTTTACAGACAGCTGCACAAAGAAACAGGTACCCAAAGACACACAGGCAGTGTCAGACAACTTATTTCTAACAATCCAATACAAACTCTAATACTATTGAAATACGTAATGAGTTTGTGAAACCTTTTCTGAAAGATTGTCAACGGGGTACCCATTTTTGTGCCCTTAGCTCTGTAGATATAAACGTTTCATGTTCATCAGGGAAACTTGACGTCTTATATTCACAATGTTGTTCTGATGTTAACGGTTTAAGGAAGGAAATATTTCTACTGAACCTGGATTTCATTGTAATTATAATAGTGTGGACGACATTATAACGTTTATTGTTGTCTACACGGCAAGTCTGCTATAGAGACCATGAAGACATGCATGCTCCTTGGTCAGTCCTTTCAGAGTTATTTACCCCTGGGTTGTTGTGCTGGTCTGTCTCTCAGTTACTTTTCCTTCATTTCCATCGAATATTCCGTCTGTGCTGCAACTTTAACCTCTCCGGTTTTTGTTTGCTTCTTTGTTGTGTGCCAATAATGATGAGCAAATAATGAAAACTATAGAAATTCTCTTGCTAATCAAGTCCACACAGGAATTCTCATATCGTTTGTAGAGAAAGTATCTTCCTCAAAGATACTGAGTCTACTTGATTCAAAGAAGTTTGTGATGTTGAAGCATATTCATAAGCACGTTTGCATGTAATCTACACACACGTGGCGCGCGCGCGCACACACACACAACGCAAGAACACACACACGCGCGCGCGCACACCACACACATATATATATATATATATTCAATTATAAACAAAGCTTGCTCTTATGTCTTAGATTGAAGAAATAGGGGGAGTAAGCATTCATATCTGCAGTGGTAGATAATTCTGTATAACTAACAGTATGTGCTTGAGTGGGTGAATGGGGAAAAAAATGAAATAAATGCTTCTCAAAATGATCCTTCAGCAAGCTTATAGTCTCCAAAGGGGAGACATTCTCCAATGGGGAGAAAACTCACTTGCATATCACTCCTGGTCAGACACCGATATTTCGAAACCTGATTGTTTCTCCTCAGTGACCGCGGAAAGTGGTAATTTGACTCCTCTGCCTTTTCGGTTTTAACAAGAATGCTATCCTAGAAAAGTCTGGTGTGCAATACCGTAGTATGTTTGTTGAGTTTTCAAAAAACCAACCAAAGGTGCCATCTAAGAAGCAAAAGAAAATCATGAAAGAGCAAAACAAGCTACATTTTCTTATGAAAAGTAGAAAATATAAAAAGATAAACTCTTAAGACACAAGTGCTGAGGGCCAGTTCTTGGAATGAATCCGCAAGGGACTAAATTACAATAAACTAATAAATTCCAAGGATAAATACCGAGCACCATTCCAGCAACTTACAGAGCAGCTTGGTGTTGCAATGACTGCAAGAAATATTCAATTATAAACACAGCTTGCTCTTATGTCTTAGATTGAAGAAATAGGGGGAGATAAGCATTCATATCTGCAGTGGTAGATAATTCTGCCTAACTAACAGTATGTGCTTGAGTGGGTGAATGGGAAAAAAAAAAAAAAAAAATATATATATATATATATATATATATATATATATTATGCCATCACTATCACATTCGCTGCCACCACTGGCGCCTTCTTTGTTTGTTTATATCGATGAAAGTGAAAGCAGATGAGAGAGTGAGAAGAGAGAGAGAGAGAGAGAGAGAGGAGAGAGAGAGAGAGAGAGAGAGAGAGAGAGAGGCGCTTTCTCTAGCCACTCTGAAAGCTAATAACGAACAAACCAGACTGGAAGTGACAGCAAGGACCAAAAAAGCCCAATGAAAAACGGCAGTCAATTCCCTTCCTTGGTACGCACTGGCACTTTCTGCGCGGTGGTAATGACATTCAATGAAGAAATATAAAACTGGCGGTTCCATTCCACTGTGTTATGAAAAAGTACATGGCCCAAACGGCATGGTCTATGTGCCAAACAGATGCCAAATCTCAAGACTCTAAAGCAAGATCGTTAGACATAATTATCTCCACTGGTATGCTAAAGGGGACTGAGAGGGAGAATAACTGGTGGTCAAAACAGAATTTGTTTTTCACCACCATCGATGATTTAGACCTCTACGCAGTTGGATGTCTTTTTTTGTCATTCTTTAGAGGTGTTGACAACAAGATTTTGTTTGCTGAATGGAGCGGTTCTCTGCTTCTTCCTTCATGAAAAGTCCACTGTCATGATACTGATGTTTGACTCTGTGTTTTTGAGAAGGAAAGGAGGACGAAGCATCTCTCTCTCTCCTCTCTCTCTCTCCTCTCTCTCTCTCTCTCTCTCTCTCTCTCTCTCTCTCTCTCTCTCTCTCTCCTCTCTCTCTCTCTCTCTCTCTGGCCTCCTCCTCCTCCTCTTTTATCTTTTTCTTTTCGTTTTTCGTTATTTCTTTCTTTCCTTTTTTTTCTTTCTGTCTTTCTTTCTTTTTGTCTGTCTGTCTTGCTGTCTTTCCTACTTTCTTCAGAAAAAAGGGAAGAAACTACAGAGAGGGAGATAGTGATATGGACAGATAGTGAAATCCCTGTTGAAGTATTTTCTTTACTTGGCGTCCAGCAAAAAAAAGGCTTTTGAAAAGTGTTAAAAAATGTTATGATCCTTGTCGACAAAGTGCTCCTGTAGTGGGACACTTATATCATTCTGAAAGTGTTTTGGACCTGCTGCAGGAAGTGTCATTTGTCGTTCAGAACCAAGCTGGAAGAATATTAGACTCTTATATTCATCCAATCAATCCCTCGCTACTCAAGCTCGCAGTGACATACCGGTCTATCACAAGACATGTCCATTGCAGATGCAAGTCAAAGGCGGGCCAAGGCGCACAGGACAGCACTGATTGAAAAGCTAACGGAAAATTTCTGTATCCTGAGTTGAGTTGTCTTCTCTTTTTTCCATTTCGCAGATTTGGTTCATCGCAAACTTTTAAGGAGAAGGATAAAAAGGCTTATGTGCGTGCGTGCATGCGCGCAGGCACACACACAACACACACACACACACACACACACACACACACACACACACACACACACACACACACACACACTTGCACACAAGATGGGAATTTTTTTTTCCTTTCTCAAAGTCTTCTAAGCCAGAGCCAATCCAAGCAGTGTTCACACTGGTGACCATGAAACCCTTTGTACTGTCACAAGACGACACCTGACAAGAACTTCATGGAATGCAAATGGTATGTGGGAAAGACAAACATCCTCAGACGTGCGGCCATTGCTTGCCGATAGGAACAGAATGAAATCCATCCTGGTGCCATCCAACTCCTCTTTCCCAGTTCGTCAACAGCGGCACTGAAGTCTGGACATGTTAAGGAGAGGGTGGAGGATGAGGGGTGAGGGTGTGGAGGGTAGGTAGATTATGAGAGACTCTTGTGTCTCGTTCCAGCACAACCTGCTCAAGGCTTTGGCTGATGATTCATTTCAGAAAACAAAGGGGACAGATACGGTAACTCGTCCTCTCTAGCCAGCTTGAGTAAAGGACACTTCCTGTGACATTGTGATGCAAACAATGCCCACACGTCTCCTGGTGGTACATGGCAACGTCCATTGAAAGTAACAATAACAAAGAGAAGTGCTGAGGAGTATAGGTGCAGTGGCTGTTGTTTTGATTCGCTCTCTCTCTCTCTCTCTCTCTCTCTCTCTCTCTCTCTCTCTCTTCTGTCTGTCTGTCTGTCTGTTGTCTGTGTCTGTCTGTCTGTCTGTCTGTCTGTCTGTCTGTCTGTCTGTCTGTCTGTCTCTCTCTCTCTCTCTCTCTCTCTCTCTCTCTCTCTCTCTCTCTGCGTGTGTGCACGTTTAAGTGTGCACAAATGTTTTTTCTTCGTCTTCTTCTTCGTCTTCTTCTCCTTTTTTCAAATACTTTTTTCTTAATGTCTCTCTTTCGTTCGTTCTCTTCGTAATACAAACAAAAAACGAACCAACAGGAAACTACAGATAATGAGACTGGAACAGAGACAGGCAGTGAGATCATTCTCGTAGTTATTTTCTCAGCTGGTAGACAAGCAGAGAAGCGTTGTCCTGACTGAACACAGTTCAGGTATTAGTCTTCTACTGTAGTGCACCGTATGGTTTTGCAATACATTGAATTGCCTTTGTTTTGTCTCGTATTCTTTTGCATTGTACTGTATAGAACATCGTCTTCAACACAGGTCTTCAAAACAGGTGTGCGTGACGTTCTGCTCTCTCCTTTGGGCGATTACAGCCATAACATTCCTCCACCACCATCATTTTTGCCATTTTGTGTTTCTTCAGTACTTCAAGATCTCTGTTATCTGTTGGCTGGCTTCCCTCAGCAAAGTGGATTTGACACATTTTGCCAGGGACAACTGCCTTCTTGTCGTCAGTTCTTGTACGTGTATTACGTAGACCTAAATTCAGCAATGGTGGGCGGGGGGCGGGGACTTGGTAGTGTGATAACTTGGAAACTCACCTCTCTTTTCTGCCTCATTGTTGACGCCACAAGAAAGGGTGACAGAGGAGAGGCAGCGGTACCAGCAGAGGGCGACCACACCATCGCCAATCAAACCGAGTACCAACGAACACTTCAAGTGAGTGTTGATTAATCTAGCAGTCCGCAGTTATCACCATGATGGCCCGTGAGATGCCCTGATCTGTTGTTTTTTTTTTTTTTTTCACCCTGCGGTGTTGTATTGTGGTACAGTAAATGGATTGGTTGACTACCAAGT